>JANAVB010009198.1:11400870-11743370 GCA_029216955.1 Iris pallida | reverse complement strand
CATGGGAAAAAGCGTTCTAAACGTGCTGTAACCGCTCAAATCGTGCACAGACATGATCTGAGCCAACTGGCGCACAGCGCACGCCACTTACGCAACTTATGCCATACATGCCAAACACACACAATACAAAATACGCACCTATGCCACACACGCACCGTGCTACATGCGCCACACGTGCAGCACATGCACTCCGTCCCAACCGCCGTGCTACCTTCGCCACACGCGTACCGCACGCACCCCGTGCCAACCGTCGTGCCAACTGCTGCACCATCTGGCAGTGCCAACTGGCGTGCCATCTGGCCGCGCGATCAGGCAGCACAAACGGCTTGCGCAACGAGCGCAACTTAAGCGCACTATGCGCCTGGTGACAATACTGACGTGCTAAGTGCAAAGTGCGCCAACAAAATGCACATTACGCTTATGAGCCCATAAGCCCGAGTCCGAGTCTGAGTCCGAGTTCGAGTCCGAGTCGCTAAACCCCTACGGGACTTAGCTCCAATAGAAATTAATTCCCAAGAGCAAAAAGCTTAAGCTTTACCATGGAGACTTAACCTTACCTCCTAGAAAAATCACCTACATGGTTTCCTCCTTAGGGTCACCACCCCATGTGCATATATCATCAACACATAAAAAGTACATATATTGAGATACCTCATGTAACCCCACTCTTCCAAAAATATTACGTTTTGGTATTTTTCTTAAATTTTAGAAATATTTATAACCTCCATTTTTTCGATTTCTATAAAGTTCCTTTTTAACCTATTTTACGTTTATTGATTATGGTTAATCAATTATCTAATATATTGAAATTATTGTACTAAATGACTGTTGACCATTATTTTATTTTCCTAATTAATATTTAGATACTATTGATATTATTAACTATTTTCTGAAATGTTATAAAGCCTATCTAGTTTTAGCCAGAGCTAATTTAGTGTGATTGAATTTGGGCCAAGCCTACTCACTCGAGCAGACCGAAGAGTGTTAGAAGTCAACTGACTTTATTCAAAACCTTGACTCATCTGGGTCTTCCTTTTTTCCTTTAAGAACCTCTGTTGTAGCTAGCCTTTATAACTATAGTCACAACCTAATTATTAATCTACCCAACATCTTTCCTTTACTTCTTTCTCTTCATTTCTTGCGAAGATCCATATCTTATTTTTAACAGATTGGATCCAAATCAATTGTCTATAGCTAACACCTATTTTAACCATCCCTAAAAATTCCCAGGCCCATATCCCTACCAACCTTTAACCCGGGCCCACCTAGCTCAAGCCAAGAGCAAAACTAGCTCATCAAATTGCAGAGTTCACTCTTTTTATTGAAGTACAAACATGGGCGACTGTAGTGGGACTGTTCGATCAACTCCGACGAGAGATCAAGAAGTCGACGACGAAAGAAGTCTCCAGAAGACCCTCGAACCCATCATCCTAGCCTTTCATCTCACCGTCTCTCTCCGGCCGTCCGATTGTAACGGCCGTAACCGTCTCCATCTCCCTATAAATAGATATCAGAACCTCCCCATTTCATCACCCCACCATGATGGCGAAGCCCTGTCCAATTTTTTACTGCTTCTTCTTCTCCTTCCTTGCACTCTCACTTCCGGCCATAGGGCAACGATCGGCGACGGCGAGCTCGGTCATGACGACTCTGCGTTGGCGAGGTCCACTGTGCAACAAAGAACGAGCCAGATGTCCTCTCCATCGAGCTCTGTTATTGGTGATTGATCTCCATCAAGCGCATGATCGCGTCGACAAGCTCACGGCGATGTTCTTTTCGATGCACCGACATCAGCGACTCTCGGCGAATGATAGCGGTGCCATCTCAAGTTAGATCAACAAGCAACGATCGGCGACAATGAGCTCGACGAAGACGCATTGGCGACCGATTCTCCGTACTTCAGCATTTTCTTCCTGGGGGCTCGATCATTTCCATTTCAGATCGGTGAGTCCTTCGCTTCTTGCTTTCCAATCTGTTCAAGTTGAAGTTCGAATTCGAATGTTCGATCAAAAATTCTCCTAAGTTGTTATTTTGAACTTTTCGATCGATCGAAATCAAATCGAACTCTGAACCATGTTCCATGTTCCTGAGCACCAGGTGCTCGAGAGTTTGCCTCTGGGGATTCTTGATATTTTTGTTTGGACTGGATCGGACTCAGCATATCGGGTATCAACGTGTGGAGGACACATGTATACTTCTTTCTCTCCTCTAATCCATTCCGATAGGATAGATCGGCCATGTCGTGTGTGTGTGGTACCGAGATTGTGATCAGTTCTGTGTGTGTCCAGGTTTAGTTTGTGCTAAGGAGGATGATACCGGGGTCGTGTCCAGCTAGTTGGTGTCCAATGTTGGGGGTGCCGGGTGCTAAGAGATAAACAGGAACTGAAGATTGGCAGTGGCGGGAACCCATATTGATTTATAGTTCCATTAAATTTGTATAATCTTGCTACTGGGTTTTGTTTTGTGTATTTTGTTAACTCTACTGCATATATTTTTAGTTTGGGTTGTGAATTGAGTGATCAGTAATTAAAGGAAGTCAGGATTGTATGTTGGGTTGATATGGTTGGTACAGGTGGAGGCCTATGTCATTATTGAACCTATGTGTTAGATTTGGAAGATGAGTTGTTTTCAATCAGCTTTGTAACTAATAAGAGTAGACTAACTACAGACCCATAGTCTATTAGCTTTATAGATTCTAATAGGCTAATTGGGTTGCAGGAGAGACTATATTAATTATAGTAGAGATTGTATGCATGGTGTTTAAGGTCTTATCTGGATTGGCTCATCTATTTGGGACTTATTTTTTGGACTTCCCATCGGGCCAGAGAAATGGCAGGCTTTTGAGTTTTGGAATTTAGGATCACTTTTAGTCATTAAAACAATTGGGTTTTAAACCTTGGGCTTGATTGGTTTTGGCCTTAGGGGCTTATATAGGGTTAAAGGGATAAGGTTAACAGTTAGTCTCCATAATCCTTATTTAATAATTGCTAATTGTAGACTTGTTTGTAAAGAGTTAGGCTTTGTTTTTATACATAAGTTATTAATTGAGAGTTTAGAATGGAAGCCTAGATTAAATAGAAGAAAATTAATATTGAAGGAGTTGGACCAAGCCAATAAATAGGTCATTTGGGATTAAAATAAGTTTCCTGGTAGGAGCTGTTAAGAAACTAGAGTTTAGGTTGTTCATTAATAAGTTTTTGAATAAAATTATCTCTAAGACATATTGTGTCTCTTTGACACAGATTCGTCTCTGGACCTTTGGACTTAAACATCTACCATAAATCAGGCAAGTACACCGACTTGAATCCTTTACTCTGTATTTCTGTCTTGTTTCATGCTCATATTGACACATTATATACACGATTGTCCATTGTTCATTGTCTACCGTTTATCGTTCATAGTTTGTTGTTCTTACTTATACATTCGGGTGGGAAATACTACAGATATGTGACCAATCCTATTTTAGTTAGGCATTGACTAATAGCTTAGGTCTCACATCGTGTACGTGGGACTCTAAGCCCGTACCATTATTCATGTGCTCATTGTTCATTGTTTACCCAGCCGGTCGCATACTCTGATAGTTATTTCAAATGCATGTTACACTGATAGTATAGTTCATTGTTTCTGGATCCGGTACTATAGTTTTATTGTTATTCATGTACCACAGTTCTTATTCCTGTCTTGTACCATAGTTCATATTGTGGCTCTTTTTTATGTATTTTAGTTTACATTGTTTAGAGCTTCTTGTCGGGGTTGTACTTTGCTCTTTTCCTGACAGGATACGTTGTAGGTCTTCTTGATGATGTTCTACCACCTTGGGCCAGAGCCCGAAGATGGTGGAGTTGTGTTTCAGGAAGGACTTAGAGTTGCAGTGCCCTAGATTAGATAATTTTTCTAGTTTATTAGAGTTGTATCATGTATATTACATTGAGGATTCAGGATTGTATAAATTTATTCTGGTTACCGAATTTGTCTCCGGATGATGTTGTACTAATAACTTGTGGATTGTGATGATTCTGGGAACGTGTATAGAAGCTGTGTTGTTTTATGTATCTAGTATCTTGGAGTTTTCCTTAGAATTGTATAGCTTACTTCGTCGTGTCCATCGACGAAGGCTGGGTGTGTCTGACTCGCGTCCGATTATTCGGAAGCGGGTCGTGACATATTTTTAGTGGTGGCCCATGCAGGTCTGTCCTAATAGCACTTAGGCTATAAACTGCTACTGGGGAACCTGTTAGACTAAGAAAAACTCATCACAGCATAGGATTCGTGGAAAATTGTTATGGGTATGGTTTTACTAAAATTGTCTATTATCCTATAGTTAGGCCTATCTAATCCATTTTATGTTTTGCAGGGTGTTTCGACATGCAACACTGAGGTTATCAATTTTCTTGCACTTGAAACTTCTGAGGTTATTTTTTTTACATTTTGCTAGTATAACTGTTTGATTACTAATATTTGATCTGTCTTAAATTTTCTCTTAGCACGTGAAATTTTTCTAAATTTTTCTTATTGTTATTCAAGACTTTGTTTCCAATTCGAGATTTTATCTCCTATTGAGATTCATTTTTGTAATTACTTTGTATTACTCATTATCTTCTTAAAGAGCAGATACTTACATCATTTTCCATCATGATTATGATTTTAGATCTTATTTGAATTTTCATAAAGGCCTTTGAAATTTTCTATGGATAAAGTTGAAAGAGTATTTGATGGCCTACTATGACGTGGCAGATGCGCACTGTATTCATTTATCTGGATTATGGAGACTGCGGGTTCACTGCAGCCAGTTAGGCAATGGCGAGGCATGGACACTAAGTGAAAATAATTTTAGGTATCCATAGGTTCTCGAATACTATTAAGACTAAGTCCTAAAGGCATAATATTTTGATCTCTTCGGTTGTTTCGATAATATGGATAAAGTTGATAGAAATATTCGATAATTTATCATTATTTGGTCATAGAACCAAGGGTTCACTGCAGCTATATGTACACTACACTAGCGAGGCATGAACTCCAGGGAAAGAGATTTCAAATACGTATGGTTTCCGGATACTATTGAGACTACATCCATGTTATATACCATGTTGTCCTTCCTCGTCATCGACAATTTTTTGAAGATTATCTCGATTTGTTATTGACTTTAATCTTAATAGTTAATCTTAATTTTCAGAAATAATTTATATGTTTCTCTAAAATTTTCCTTGAATTCTTTTTCATTTTCTAGAAACTTATCATGAGCATTGTTACTCCTATTGGCTAAATCACTTTCCTGATTTGATTATAGTTATTACATAAATTTTGTGATACTCTATATTTTGATTAATGGTGTTCTTAAATTTATTTATAACCATGCTACTAAGTGAATTTATTGTGTTAGGTCAAAATTCTATTCTTGATCATGTTTAAAAACTTAAATCATTTTGGTACTGTTTTGACCATGCCTAAATTTGGTTTTGATCATATAATCATTCCTAGATAATCTCGATTATGCTGATTTTACCTAAATTTGCAAGTATGTGTAACCAATTTTAAATCAATTTTCTTGTATTTTGTTTGTGCTTATTATGTCTTGAAATTTCGAGTACGAAATTTTTTTAAGGGGGGTAGATTTGTAACCCCACTCTTCCAAAAATATTAAGTTTTGGTATTTTCTTAAATTTTAAATTTTAGAAATATTTATAACCTCTATTTTTTCGATTTCTATAAAGTTCCTTTTAAACCTATTTTACGTTTATTGATTATGGTTAATCAATTATCTAATATATTGAAATTATTGTACTAAATGACAGTTGCCCATTATTTTATTTTCCTAATTAATATTTAGATACTATTGATCTTATTAACTATTTTCTGAAATGTTTTAAAGCCCATCTAGTTTTAGCCAGAGCTGATTTAGTGTGATTTATTGACACAAAATCACAGTCAACCAAATATTGATAAAATTGACTACATGATACTTGTGATAATTCAATACGACACATGAAGACTACATCCAGTACAAGTCAGACGACAGCTCGGATTTGTAATACAAGTTATTTTTTGAGTCTGTATTTTACAATTTTATAGAGTCTAGACTTATGTAAACTGAGTTGTGTTGAGCATCTGAGACTTAACCTATACCCATACCCAAAATCTAATAGCTCCACACATATCCAAATAAGCCAATTAGACCAATGACCCATTCTGTGCTCTCGAGACAGAGTTCGGGCCGAACTCTGCCTCCACACAGAGTTCGGGCCGAACTCTGCCTCCTAAAAATCAGCATCCTAATTTTTAGGGTTGGCTGGTTGCAAGTTGTCCAACGGCCAATTTTTTGAAAATTCCAACCAGAATTCTGGCCGAATTCTGTCACGCCCCGATCCCGTAGAGTCCTTTCGTCCTCGCTTCGGACTCTATGAGACCGTTCGTCCTCGCTAAGGCGTGATGCCGTGCAAGCCTAAGTTGCGCTTGCACAAGGCCAGGACCTGAAGCAAGACAAGATAGACAAGGTTGACAATATGCAGCGGAACGTATCGCAGATAATTAAAGCAGCAGCGGACATATTTCAGAATACATGCTTTGAACACAATGGTAACAAGAAACAATTCTCTTTATTGATTTCATTTGAACAGATTACAAGCTCTCGATTCTCTCTGATACAATGTTACATTCTCTCAGAACTTTACAGATTACAATGATCCCGTTCCCATATATTACATCCCTTTATATACAAAACCAAACTCTTGCGACATATGTCATCTCTTGGGCATCTCTTCTGATTTCCGGCTCCTGAGGATGAGGCTCGGGCAATCGCTTCGGACTATCCTTCTCGATACATAGTGCACCTGTATGCAGACTGATGGTGGGTCAGTATATCAGCATACTGGTGAATTGTGAACAAAGTGGCTACATTTTTCTGAAACAATCACTGTTCATTTAGTGAGAAAATATTTTCTTATGATATGATCTTGCTACTTTTTACCTATGTTCATTCCATGCATACAAAGTCAGTTTATATTTCTTTTGAAAACATCTTTGAAAAGCCAACATAACATTTCCATCTTAGCCGCTGTGCCTCCCACGGGTTCAGCTCGTCGCTAACCGCTGTGACTCGCATGGGTTCAGCTCGTCGCTAGCCGCTGTGACTCTCTTGGGTTCAGCTCGTTGCTAACTGCTGTGACTCGCATGGGTTCAGCTCATCGCTAGCCGCTGTGACTCTCTAGGGTTCAGCTTGTCACTAAGTGGATACCTCAATACACATGCAATATCAAATGAAACCATCATGCATCAATCGAGAAAGTCATAAACAATTCCATCTTCTTTTCAAGCAGGAAACCGTTCTCTTTCTTAGCAGATAATATGCCGGTTCTCTTTTAAGCATACTCAAAGTCTAGCATCTTGTTATTAGCAGCAACATTCATTCAAAAGCTCAGATTCTTATTAGGCGCAAGTGAATCATAAAATGAGTCTTTGTCCACTCACCCAGATCAATCGTCTTCTGTTGCAAAGCCAGCAATCTGATCTTTCTGTCTATCTAGTGCCTTCGCGGAGCGGGACACTACATAATTATCCACCGAAAAGAAGTTTCGTCCTCAAAACTTTAGGAGAAACTTACGATATCCTTAGCAGTGATAGTCCTCATCCTTCGCCATCATCAATCCATAAAACTCTCAATTCAGATCATATCAAAACTCTTGTTCAGTCAAGCATTTCAATCTCAATCAATCAAATCGACAAAAACTGGCATCATAAAAATATTTACGGGCTTATTATATGGAACGTTCAACTCATTATTGATATCGAGTAGGCAAAGGAATTTCGATCAGTAGAACATCTTCAAATTCAATCGAATCAACAATTGGCCAGAGGATCGTGTTGCTCTGATACCACTCTAGCACGCCCCGATCCCGCAGAGTCCTTTCGTCCTCGCTTCGGACTCTATGAGACCGTTTGTCCTTGCTAAGGCATGATGCCGTGCAAGCCTAAGTTACGCTTGCACAAGGCCAGGACCTGAAGCAAGACAAGATAGACAAGGTTGGCAATACGCATCGGAACGTATCGCAGATAATTGAAGCAGCAACGGACATATTTCAGAATACATGCTTTAAACACAATGGTAACAAGAAACAATTCTCTTTATTGATTTCATTTAAACAGATTACAAGCTCTTGATTCTCTCTGATACAATATTACAGTCTCTCAGAACGTTACAGATTACAATGATCCCGTTCCCATACATTACATCCATTTATATACAAAACCAAACTCTTGCGACAGATGTCATCTCTTGGGCATCTCTTCTGATTTCTGGCTCCTGAGGATGAGGCTCGGGCTATCGCTTCGGACTATCCTTCTCGATGCTTAGTATACCTGCATGCAGACTGATGGTGGGTCAGTATATCAGCATACTGGTGAATTGTGGACAAAGGGGCTACATTTTTCTGAAACGACCACTGTTCATTTAGTGAGAAAATATTTTCTTGTGATGTGATCTTGCTACTTTTTATCTATGTTCATTCCATGCATACAGAGTCAGTTTACATTTCTTTTGAAAACATCTTTGAAAAGCCAACATAACATTTCCATCTTAGCCGTTGTGCCTCCCACGGGTTCAGCTCGTCACTAACCGCTGTGACTCGCATGGGTTCAGCTCGTCGCTAGCCGCTATAACTCTTTTAGGTTCAGCTCGTCGCTAATCGCTGTGACTCGCATGGGTTCAGCTCGTCGCTAGCCGCTGTGACTCTCTAGGGTTCAGCTCGTCACTAAGTGGATACCCCAATGCACATGCAATATCAAATGAAACCATCATGCATCAATCGAGCAAGTCATAAACAATTCCATCTTTTTTTCTAGCAGGAAACCGTCTTTTTCTTTGCAGACAATATGTGGGTTCTCTTTTAAGCATACTCAAAGTCTAGCATCTTGTTATTAGCAACAACATTCATTCAAAAGTTCAGATTCTTATTAGGCGCAAGCGAATCATAAAATGAGTCTTTGTCCACTCACCCAGATCAATCGTCTTCTGTTGCAAAGCCAGCAATCCGATCTTTCTGTCTATCTAGTGCCTTCGCGGAGCGGGACACTACAAATTCTGTCTACCTGGTATCCTATAAATAGGCCATGAATTCTCTCATTTCATTCATCCAATCGTCTCTTCTCTTCTCTCTAAAGCTCTATACAAGCCATACCCTTCTTCTTCTACTAGCCACAAGCTCCCTAAGCTTCAAGTGCTCAGTACTTTTCAGTTAGGAGTTTGTGCAAGAGTTCAAGAAGTCGCTTGGAAAATTCCAAGCATCGCCACTGCGATTTTTGTAAGAAGTTGACGTGCTCTTCTGAAGAAAAGGCACGGGGTGTAACTACTATTTCACAAATAGTGGATTTAATCCTGAGCTAGAGTTCTCAGGCCTGGACTAGTCCTCCACGAGGGAAACCAGGTTAAAATTCGGCTGTATTTGTGTATGCTTTCTTGCTCCTTATTTATTTTCGTATTTACTCTGATTACTTTCAGCTGGTGAAAGAAGTTTAACTTTTATTGGGTATTATTGTTATAAACTCTATTCACCCCCTCTAGAGTTGCCATCTGTTCTTCAATTGGTATCAGAGGTCTGTTCTCTTAACAAGGACTAACATCCTAGAGCTGATCCATGGCAACCACACAATCCTTGATTTCCAATCACGGTGAAGGGCAGTCCACTCGTAGGCATCCCCTATTTGATGGAACTAATTACACCTATTGGAAAACAAGGATGAGGTTTTATCTCAAGTCGCTAGACTTCGACCTGTGGACTATCGTCCCCGATGGTTACAAAAAGCCCTCCAGGATAGTTGTCAATGGTGATCTCGTTGAGAAACCACATGACAAATATTCTGACGAAGAGAAGAAACAGGTAAGTCTAGACGCGAGAGCTATTAATGCCTTATTTTATGCTATAGACAGGAATGAGTTTAACAGGGTCCCAACATACACCACCTCTCACGAAGTATGGAGACTTCTAGAAGTGACGCATAAAGGAACCACCCAAGTCAAGGAATCGAAGATAAGTCATCTCACTCAAGAATATGAGGCTTTCAAGATAAAGCCAAATGAGAAGATCACGCAAATGTTCACAAGATTCCTCGACATCATCAATCCCCTATCTTCGTTCGGCAAACAATATACAAATCACGAGAAGATTCGCAAGCTACTTAGGGGGCTACCAAAGATTTGGAACCCTAAGGTGACAGCCATCATAGAAGGAAATGATTTCACAACTATGTCCATAGAGACTTTGATGGAAAAGCTGATGACTCATGAGCTTGAACTCAAAGACTTTGAAGAGCCTGCTCCTAAGGCTAAGGAGATCGCCCTCAAAGCTCACCGACGAAGGACTGATCCCGAAGAGACGGATGACGACAACTTGGAAGGTGATGATCAAGCTCTCCTTGTCCGCAACTTCAAGAAATTCCTTCGCTTCAACCGAAGAAAAAAAGAACCACAAGAAGATGATGAAGAAGACCCAACATGCTACGGTTGCAAGAAGACTGGACACGTCCGAAAAAACTGTCCATTCTTAAAGAAGACAACCGTTATGAGAAACCATACAAGAAGGCTTTCTCAAAGAAATATGCCAACACAAGCATTTGGCATGAAAGCGAAGCTAGTGACTCCGAGGAAGAAAAGGACTCTCCTCAAGACACTGCAAACGTGTGCCTAATGGCAACGTCCGACAAGGTATCAAACGAAACTCTTGATGATTTCACTTTTGATGAACTTGGCGATGCTTTCACCGATTTACTTGATGATCACAAAAAGGTCATTGGTAAATATAAACATGCCAAGGAAAAGATCAAAAGTCATGAAGTCGAAATTCAAAGACTTTCTTTATTGCTTGATAACCTTAGAGACACGTCACCCACGGAAGTCACAAATGAGGTGTCTAAGCTTAAACTAAGCCTTCATGATGCCAAAGCACGTATTGAACAACAAACACAAGAAATCACCGCTCTCAATACGGAGCTTGCTGAAGAAAAGAGTAGACACAAAATTTCTGTTACTAAGATATATGGTTTGAATGCTAAGGTTAATGAACTGCAGGCTATCTCTAAGAAATTAGAGATTAGATTAGGAAAACAGGTTGCTCAACCTCAAACCCAATCACATGAGACACACACAAAGCACAACACTTCTCATACTACTCAAACACGTCATACACTTGCGGCAGGCAATCATGCTTTTATGTACACCCACTTTCATAAAGCACACAAACCACATGCGCATAGAAATAACTTTTACTCCAATATGACACATAATCACCATGCTACACATAGATACAATCATCACTATGTTGCACATAAACAAAATCACCATCATACTGCTTATGATTATAGTCATCATCATGCTCCATATAGACATCATCACCATGCCACTCCATACCACTCTACATATCATCCCCATGCTACTCCACACCACTCTACATATCATCACCATGCTACTCCACACCACTCTACATATAGATATCATCAACATGCTCCTAACATAAATAGGAATACTATTTGTACTTATTGTGGATTACATGGATACATTTCACCACAATGTAGAGTTAGAAGATTAGTAGATAGAAATATATATGCATGGTTTCCGAAAACTAACTTTTTAGGACCCTCAAGAACTTGGGTACCAAAGGTCACATCTACTCTTGATGTAGGTGGACCTTCCCTCCTCAACTAAGAGTAAGTGGATTCTCGATAGTGGATGGTCGCGGCATATGACTGGAGACGCAAATCTGTTCGCATCACTATCGATGAAGAAAGAAGGATATGTATCCTTCGGCAACAACCTAAAAGGGTATATTATAGGTAATGGTATTATTGGTCATCCTCCCTCTCCCGTAATAAAGATTGTCTGTCTAGTGACCGAGTTAAAGCATAACCTGCACAACATTAGTCATCTTCCTGACCATGGATATGATATTAACTTTGGACAAGATAAATGCTTTATTTATGATAGCTCAACGGGAGACATTGCTTTTGAAGGGATAAGAGAGGATAATATTTATATTTTTTATTTGTCTAGAGATACTAACAATGCAGGTAGATGCCTATATGCTCATAAGGATGAAAGATTACTGTGGCACCAGCGTCTTGGTCATGCCAACATGGATACTATATCCAGGCTATCAACTAAGAAGCTAGTTAGAGGCTTGCCCGACATCACATTCAAAAAGGACACTGTATGTTCCGAATGTGAATTAAATAAGGCAACCAAGTCCTCATTTCATTCCATAAACTCTACCGAGTTTGAGATGAGCATGATGGGGGAGCTCAATTACTTTCTTGGACTGCAAGTCAAACAAATGTCAAATGGAACTTTCATCTGTCAGTCAAAGTATACAAAGGACATGCTGAAGAAATTCGACCTTGACAACGTCAAACCAATCAGCACTCCAATGGCTACTACAACTAAACTAGAACCAGATGAAAGCGGCAAACCTGTGGATCAACGTAAGTATCGAGGTATGATAGGCAGTATACTTTATTTAACTGCTAGTCATCCTGATATGTTTAGTATTTGCCTGTGTACTAGATATCAAGCAAATCCTAAGGAATCACACATGACTGCGGTTAAGCGTATATTTCGATACCTTAAGGGTACGGTTACAGTGGGCCTATGGTATCCTAAATCAATATCATTTGACCTTATTGGTTACTCTGATGCCGATTTTGCTGGATACAAGGTCGACCGTAAAAGTACGAGCGGTACGTGTCATTTATTAGGAAAGGCTTTAGTCACTTAGTTTAGCAAGAAGCATAATTCTGTCGCACTATCCACAACAGAAGCTGAATACATCGCAGCTGGGCGTTGTTGTGCACAAATTCTGTGGATGAAGCAAAGCCTTGAAGACAACAACTTATCTTTTATGCACATTCCAATCTTTTGTGACAACACTAGTGCTATAAATCTCACTAAGAACCCCATATGTCACTCACGCACGAAACACATTGAAATATGTCACCACTTTTTGCGTGATCATCAGCAAAATGGCACTAATAATTTAGAATTTATTGACACTGATCATCAGCTAGCAGATTTTTTTACAAAGCCATTATCCGAAGAGCGCTTCAATTTTCTCTGTCGTGAACTTAGAATTTGGGACGAAGCTATTATTAATTAAAATAAACCTGCGTAAATATCGAGTATGTCTTTATTCTTTTATGATGAAATTGCTATGGGTACAAGCCGAAAGGCTCCCTCTGACAAGGCGTAAAAGCCTAAGCAACACGGTGTACTAGTCCTCAGGACTACCGCTAGCTGGGATCCGGCCCCTGCAGCTAACCAATGGCAACTTCAAAATATTGAATTATGGCATAATTTCTTGTTTATTACATGGTTCATTTTTATTTTATTACATGCTAAAATTCAGATTTTCCATACTTCACTTTGCTTCAGCGTTAACTTTTCTTTCTCAAATTTAGTCTTTCTTAAGTTTGTATATTCCTTTATCACACTCTTTTGATCTCTCACTTTTTATCAAAAAAAATTTGTCTGATTTCTGTTCTGACTACAGAATCCGGAATTTGGGCCGAACTCTGCCTTACCTAGAGTTCGGGCTGAATTCGGCTTGGTCATTCCAGAACCGGAAGCAGCCTCAGTCGATGATCAAAATTTTGATCCAATGGTCCACATCTATTCCGACCATTGGAACCCGTACACATATATTCGGTTTTTCTTCTTCTTTCTCCTCCATTGCCACCTTCTACACTTGTCCAAACATATTTTCTCCAAACCCTAACCCTAGTTCTTCCTCCCTAGAGCATATCTATTCTCCAAACTCAAGGGAGAAGGATTTCCTCACCATTCTCCTTCATTGTTCATCATCACATTGAGGTATATTTTACCACTTTTCTCCATCTCAATTTTCTCAATTGTCTTTATTATTTTATGGCTCCACGATTGTTCAATCGAGGGAAGAGACTTCGAATCGAGGGAGCGACCTCTTTGAATGCTCCTCCTCGTGTTGAACCGCCCGTTGAACAACAACCCGTTGTTCAACCCACCTCGTCCACTTGACCCAAACACATGTGACGACCGAATATTTGTATCACTTGACGCGTCAAATGAATGCTTTAGTGATTTTTGGACACGTCCGGTGTTTGCGGGTCATCCTATCAATTTTACTATTTTCTCTCAATATGATTCACTTTTTCATGATCTTTGTCTTGACGAACTTGTCACCACCAACTCGGTTATATATCGCAATGCTATTCAAATGTTCTACTGCAACCTAACTCATGATGATACACATATTTTCTCACGGGTTGCGGGCATTGACATCTCTTTTGATGATTTCGATTTGGCCGAACACCTTGAACTCCAGGAGCCAAACTCATGGAAAAAGCTTGTTGAAGCTCGATCGTTTCAATTTTTCGATGGGTCTTCCCTTGAAAGCTTCAAGAACGACTTCTGTACCCTTAACACACGTCCTCACAAGCTTTTGACCAAGTATCTCAATCCCTATTTTTATGAACTTTATCGGATTATCTTTAACACTATTATACCCAAAGCGGGATCCACCGATGAGGTCACTTACTTTGAAATCTCGGTATTCCATCCACCCTGGCAGTATAAAGATGTACCGCAATATCCGTCAGCACTTTCGCTGGAATGGTATGAAGAGGGAGATAGCCCGGTTTGTCTCTCGGTGTTTGGTTTGTCAACAAGTTAAGGATGAACATCAGAGGCCCGCTGGACTTCTTCAGCCTTTGCCGATTCCAGAATAGAAGTGGGAACATGTGATCATGGATTTTGTGACCGGATTGCCTAGATCCCCAGCTGGTCGAGATGCTATTTGGGTTATAGTTGACAGGCTCACAAAGGTGGCTCACTTTCTTCCATTCAGAGTTGGTCAGTCGACAGCTCTGTTAGCAGAGATGTACCTCAGGCAGATTGTCAGGTTACACGGAGTGCCAGTCAGTATCACCTCAGACTGAGATTCGAGATTCATGTCACACTTTTGGTGTAGCCTGTAGGAGAGTTTGGGAACTCGTCTCCAGTTCAGTTCTGCATATCACCCGCAGACAGATGGTCAGTCGGAGCGTACAATCCAGACTCTTGAAGACATGTTGAGATCTTGTACACTTGACTTCGGTGGTTCGTAGGAAGATCACTTGCACCTGGTGGAGTTCTCGTACAACAACAACTTTCAAGCCAGTATCCAGATGGCACCATTCGAGGCACTGTATGGTAGGAAGTGCAGATCCCCGCTAGCATGGGACGATGTCGGAGAGAGGCAGATGCTCGGTCCAGAAATGATTGCCCAGACAGTTGAAGTAATCAGAAGAGTCCGGGATCATCTTCGAGTTGCCCAAGATCGCCAGCGCCATTGGGCCGATTCTCATCGACACCCTCTCGAGTTTTCTGTCGATGACCATGTATTCCTGAGGATTTTGCCTAACCGTGGCGTCATTCGTTTCGAAGTACGGGGAAAGCTTAGTCCTAGGTATATAGGGCCATTTAACATTCTGGAGCGAGTAGGAGATGTATCATATCGTCTCGCTCTTCCGTCGTCGCTAAGCGAGGTACATAACGTGTTCCATGTATCCCAATTACGACGGCATATCCCGGACCCGAGCCACGTCCTGGATCATTCAGAATTGGTTGTTGGTACCAACCTTTCGTATGAGGAGAGGCCCGTGTCTATAATAGACCGGAGAGAGAAAATACTCAAGAACAAGACTATCAAGTTAGTCCGAGTTGCTTGGGGTCATCCCTCTTTGGATAAGTCAACGTGGGAGCGTGAGGATGATATCCGATCGCGATATCCCGACTTGTTTGACTCGTAAGATATAATGTCTTTCTTATGCCTCATACCTTCGATTCCTTGCTTGCATGATTGATTGATTGATTGCCTAGTTAATGCTTGCTTGTGATTAATATATCTTGTCCTCGTCTCTCTAGCCTCTTAATTAAATTCCGAGGACGGAATTCTTTTAAGGTGGGTAGAGTTGTAATGCCTGTGATTCATATTACGTATTTTAGAATACGTGTACGTATTTTATCTCGTATTGCATGATTCTTTGCTTAGTTTTCTTCATGGCTTAGTTTATTCTTGGGTTGGTTCGGCTTGGATTGGTTTTGCCTTGGTTCATTATGAACCAAGGGTGAACCCCCTACCTACCACCACCACTACCATTTATTAACCCTACTTCCTTCTCTCTCTTCATTACTCTTCTTCTTTCCTCCATTACTTCTTCACCTACCAGAGAGAGGGAGAGAGGGGCCTAGGCAAGTGCAACTTGCTTTATGGAGGAACTCTAATTTTATTTGTTCCATTCTCTTCCTTACAGTATTCTAACACACTTTAGTACTTAGCATTTTTACTTTCCATGGCTAGATTCTTGTAGATCTAAGTTTATTTTATTTTCAGATTTCTTGGATTTTGATCTATTTATTCTTGTTATTTCCGAGTTTTGATGGTTCTATGTTGTAGAGCATTTCATTCTGCCCTGTTTTGACCTAAGGAAGTCTGGATTTGGACTTAGGATGAAGAAATTATGAGCCTCGGAACCCTGAACTCCTTGGTTCTTCTTCTCGGACAAGTGGAGAAGAAGAACAGTGCTGACCGCATGAACTCCCTTAGCCATATGGCAGCACTTGACCGTATGAACCTTCATGCGGCGAGTCTTCCAGCCGCATAGGCTTCGGCATAATCCGAGCCGCATGGACTCCGTCTACCTGTAGCCGCATAGGCTCGTATTCCTCATCAGCCGCATGCGCGTTCGTATTTTTCCCAGCCGCATATACCCAGTGGTGCCGCCGCATAAGACTTAGGCATGGCGCAGCCGCATATGCTCGTGATCATTCAACCGCTTGTGGACCTGCTTCCTCCCAGTTGCTTTGGCCTTCTTCCCCAAGCCGCATGTGCCTTCTGGTCCCGCTAGCCGCATAGACCTGCTTTCCGCTAGCCGCATAGACCTGCTTCCCGCTTGCCGCATGAGGCTCAACTTCTTGAGCCGCATGCAACCCACTTGCTCTCAACCGCAGGAACCCTTCCCCATTCAGCCGTATATACTCTACTCTTCCCGCTAGCCGCATATGCCTCCTTCTTCCTGAACCGCATGGGCTTTGGACCCTGAGCCGCATGGCCCCTCCATGTACCTTGCTTTAATGATTAGTTATTATTATTACTTGAATGTTACTGTTAATTCATGTATTGTAACCCCAAATCAATTTGGGTCTCCTGATTGAATGCTTGCACTATAATGCCTTGCACATGTACCCTGAACACGACAGTGACCCTTAGTGGTGCACTCTTGACAAGTAAACATGGCATGATCTGATAGTGGCCCGACGTGGCGCACTCTTGACCAGTATACTTGACATGATATATCTCGATAAGCTTTTGCGACGGCTACCTGACATGACATGACCTGTATAAATGACCTAGACACCGTGCACGATTGTGCTTGTACAAATAATCTAGTCATGTCTTACATCATGTCTAGGAGGGGACTCCTGAGTACCACGGTCAGGAGCACCTACTGAAATGGACTAAGGCTAATAACTAGTTAAATACATTAGTCATAAAGAGATCTCCCAGCTACAGGCAATCCCGTTACCTGGGCGCGCCAGGGATCTGTAGCCTGTCGTCGAATAGGGCACATTTCCAGTACACTGTCATGTGTTGCACCCTTCAAGCTACCTAAGGGTACATGCGTTTCCTGGACGGTGTACCCACCTGAATTCAACCCCTAATTTTTGACCTGGGTAACCTGGATGGTCTGCAGGTCTTGTGGCTGTGGAATAATCTCACTGCATCTTGCTAGTAACTAGGCCTGTGATAACCCTAGCTAGTTAAAGTATCAAGCCGTACTCATTGCTTGGCCGTGATTGTTGAATAGGGAATTATCAGTCTAGTCTTTCCTTGATCCTGTATAGATTATTACATGCTCTGACTTCTTATATTATCTTGCTGATAAATGGGGAGAAACCAAGTTCGGTTCAGATGAAGGGTTACAATCCCGGTCCTTGTTTGGTTTAAGGATTGTAACCTGGTTATCTGAATGGTCCCATGGTTATCTTACCGTATATCCTCGTGATGTTATATTTTCTCCAGTTTTACTATTAATATTATCTTCTGTGCAATTGCTGGTTTTAGTTCCTAAGTGAAGCTTCCTTTGTGGCATTTGCTCTTTCTAGGATCTGACCCAGCTGGTTTTGTATGGCCAGATTTCGGAGCAGCTCCAGTGGATCTACCGACTTTCCAGCCCGATGGTGGCGACTAGACGTAACCAGGGCAACGAGTGGATTTATTTTTGATCTCCCACTTTATTGTAAAAATATTCTTTTGAGGCGTTTAGCCGACGAGCACCTGTTTAGCTCGATTGCACTTACTTACTGTCTGCCTACGGGCTGTAACATGATTGACAGATCCTAGGGTTGATCATGTATGACTAAACTCTTGCTAGTCCTGACATTTTGTAACGACTAGCTTCATGATCAACTGAATATGTAATGTTTAGAACGCCTTACTATTGTATATTTGGTGATCTTACATCTTGTAACATTTACTTACTTGCTTATGGTTGAGACACTAGGCTTGTTCATGACCTTAAGAGACTATTGGCTTGTAGTTAAACCCTCATGTATCTAGACAGCCGTGACCGTATAGAGAGATGGAATCCATTTCATATACGTAGCTGGCTATGTCTGCCCCCGCTCCCCAGTATTCTGGTTCTGGGGCGTGACAGGCACGGCTCAATCAGGCGCAGTTGACCGAAGCTCGCACAACCTGATGAAGTTGAGACAACTTACATTCTAAAGCAGGATGACGTGGCGCACATACCACTAATCTCTCAAGACGTGTCTACTATCCTGTACACGACCATGCGTATCTCAATCACATGATGCCACGCGTCTAAATACAGTTAGTACACGACTTAACAACTGAATAAAAGTTGGCGCAACAGAAATTTGGCGTAACCCAATGTGGCGCAATCCAGCCTCGTGCACATCAGAATAACTGCTAAAACAATTATTTCTTGAACACTATAAATAGAGTTTCCAATCATTGTGAAATGATCAGATACATACGCACAGAGATCAAGAACTCTTGTAAAATTGTTGATGCATTCTCCATAGGCTACAGTCTTCAAGTTCACATAGTCCAAGGGATAAAGTGATCGTCTTCTGATCAGATTCCTACAGTTGTACTTCCCCAGAATTTATTGTACTCTTGTACTCTCTTTTCTCAGTTTATAATAAAACTTTTGTTTTTGCAAACAAAATGACGACTCTGCTGGGGATGACTTTCTCCTCCGACGAGAAGGTGACAACTCAATGTGATACTGCGTCGATCGGTAAGACGCAGAAGACTCTGGTTGTTCAAGTCCACCAGAAAGCCTATGAAGATTTGATTAGCACCAAGAGCAACAAGCGTACAGCGGCTATTGCCAAGAACAGGACTGTGTGGGCTCCTAAATCGTCTATAGTCACTGTCACCCAGGCACAACCTGAGTGTTCAGTGGTCAAGACACAATCTGTCTCGGCGGCTCAGTCACAGCTTGCTTCTGTTGCCCGTGCACAACATATTCATCCTGCTGCCCACGCGAAGTCTACTACTCTCTTTGCTGCCAAGGCGCAGCTTGTTCAAGCCATTGTTGAGGTGCAGTCTACCCATGTTGTTGCCAAGGCACCATCTGTAGCCCATGGGACTATGGCGCAGCCCAAACAATCAGCACCTCATGCGCAGTCTACTACTCTGGCACAACTAAAGGGAACTAGTCTTTTGGTTATTCCCTCTTCTAATTCTCAAGTTCTGAACTTGGAGAATCAATGTTCTAGTGCCAACACTAGACAGAACAAAGGGAAGAGTCCTTTGACACTTCCTCAATTGGCGCAATCTGTGCCTAAAATGGTTTCACAACAGAACAAAGGAAAACGCTTCTTAGCTGACCCTCTACAAAATAAAGAAAAGCACCCTTTGGTCTTTTCTCAAACTTCCCTGGTCTATGACTCAGAGGAAGATATGTCATATTCTATTCCTTTGAACAGTGGTCTTCGGATCTCGGATATTGGAAAGAAGACTGACCAAAGACGTATCTTACCTACCCCTGTGGGGTCTGGTCAAGATCTTCCAACCTTGCAAATTTCAAGATCCAAGCATGGAAAATTGAGGGTGTCACAAATAGAGACACCTGGAGCAGAATTTTTAGATTTATGCGCTTATCTCAATAGGCGTCAACCAATATCAACTTTGGCGAAACGTAAGAACCCTTTGCCAAAGGCCAATCTGTACCAAAAGCCAAAGTTTGAAAAGAAAGACCCAACCACCTATGCTAATGAGTTGAGTACATCTTTGTACACTCAGGGAACTAAACATCTGAAGAATAGGAGACATGTTCATAACATCATTAAGGAATATGTTCCTCTGACTTCTTCTCGTCCTTTAGTTGTAACTGACTTACGGCAACGTCTTACAGAAAGACGGAAAATTATAGGGATGTCTCCCTCACCTCCAAATCGCTCTTCAAATCGCCACTGCCTTCATGAAGTCGTCATCAACTGTTGTTCCCAATCGGCTCGACGATATGTCTTCGATCGTCTGAACTATGCTTCAACTCCTGAACATATAATAGAAGACGAAGATGAGCTATTATATGCTTCTGTCAACATGACTTCTCAAAGCACTGGGGGTGGGAAACATCCAAGACATAATGTATCCCGTAATCCTAGTCAGCAATACTTAGATCGGATCCATGCATTCAATGAAGGTGTCTTTCAATACACTAGATCGAGGAATCAACATTTGAACCAAGGTATCTTTAATCAAGAAGATCTCATCAGCACTCATGTTGGAGAAGATCTTTCTCAGAGTTTGATGTGGATAGTGAAAGTTCTGAATAAACTATCTCATCAATAGCAGCAAGAGAAGTGACGACATATACCGTTACGGAAGATCAAGATGCTTCTAGTTCAGCCAATCAAGAACAACGAATTGTTATACTAGAGGACAAATATTGAAGACCATCGCAGAGATGGTCGCAAGCATGCATACTATAATCGTGGCTCAACATACAGTGCCACCGGTTATAAACCCAGCTACAAATCCAGAGCTTATAGCATCTTTCGTACTTGTTAGTCTGGGGGTACCACCTCCTCAGGTTGCTTCAGTACCAATTCAAGTTGATCCCAGTCAGTCTGGTGCTGGAGGTGATAATTATCACGATGTTCCGCCTTCCAACACTTCTAACCAACCCACCAATTCTTAAACATTAGGGGATGCAAATGAGGCTGTGAAACTTCTGCGCACTCAGTTTGAGGCCTTCAAGCAGAAGGATGGCCTACAAAGATTGGGCATAAAGCAACTATATCCTACAGAGTGGAAGGAGGTTCTATTTACTCCTAAATATAAGCTTCCAACCATCATGTTGTTTATTGGCAGCACTTCTCTAAGTCAGTACATCAATCATTTTGAAGTGATGACTGATCAATTACAGCAAAATGATGCTCTCCTTACCAGAGTGTTCATCGGTTGTTTAGCTGGCCAAGCAAACGACTGGTATCGTAGCCTGCCTGATGGCTGCATCACTTCTTTTGCTGGTTTCAAGCAAATATTCTTGGAACGATTCTACAAAGGAGTCAATGACATGACGATGTCTGCCCTTATTAAGATTAAACAGAGGCATAATGAATCCACAGAGTTTCATTGAAAGATTCTGCCGAGAGGCACTCAAAATACCTTGAGGAACTCTATCTGCTGTAACAATAGACACTTGCAAATCAAACTTGTTGTCTATTATCAGTATGTGGACAGGATCTACACAATTTCAGGATTGACCTTCTTTCATTGTCAATGCCAAAGCAGCCGAGGTCAGTGCCAAAAAGTTCAAGCAGTTAGGAGTCCAAATGACTCATCCTAACCAAGATAAACATTCTACACCCGGGGGTAGTAATCTCCAGAATAACCGCAAGAGTAAAGATACATTGGCCATTAATCTTAAAGGCAAGGAGTCTTTGGCTGTCAACGTCACTCAGACGACATCCACTCCATCAGCACCACCACAGAAGATAACTCGTCCAAAAGAAGAGTATTCTTTTGATGAAGATGATACTTTAAGTATCTTCGATTGTTTGATCAAAAGCAATAAGCTTCAGCTTCCAAAAGCAAAACGGCCAAAAGAAGTACGTAAAACTGATCACCCTAAATACTATGTTTATCACAGATTTATAGGGCATCCAACCAGAGCATATTATGTGCTCAAGGGTAAAAATCCAAGAGTTGGTCAACTCTTGAGGAATTATTCTGCAACAGAACGAGAAAACGGTGACTGCTAATGTAGTTTCTCTACAATTCGGTAATTTTTTATCGCAACTTGTGCAAGATGGTGTTGTCCCCATTCCAAGGACTACTTTTAAGATCGTGAATCTCCCACCTCCTCAAAATGAAGGTCTTGTTCCGCTGTCAACTGCCAGAGGAGAGATTATGTGGATTCACCCAGATCTGGTAGCAGAATTTGAAACACCTTCCTCTTTTAAGCAAAAGAAGCATTCCAGATCTAAATCCAAGAACTTCCATATGGTATCCTTTGAACCAGTAACAGAAGAAGAAATTCTAATGGGCACTAGATCAGGGAAACCATATCTTCAGGAGTATTCCAAAAATCAAGAGAACCCTGCTCCATCTCCTGATGTTCCTCCTTCATCATCTTCTCCTGGCGAGAATATACCATCCACATCCTTGCCGGTGGTCGAACCATCTCCTCCTAAACCAACATCAGCAGACAAGGGAAAATAACCTGTCTACTTTGATAAAGCATTGAAGAAGTCCTCATCTCTCGGACGTGAGAAGTCATATAATTTTGACATATTGGCTCAATTGGCCAATACTCCAGCAAGATTGTCAATTTTTGAACTCTTACGTCTCTCAAAAGAGACTCGAGAGACGTTAAGTGAAGCCTTGTTGCAGGCTGACGCTTGTCTTACTCTTTTCAAAAAGCCTGAAAAGGAGCCAGTAAGTTGTGCACATTGTCATAGTGTATTTGAATTAATGCCCAATATCACTTTTACACAAAATGACATGTTGTTCGAAGACAATCGTCATGATCGTCCTCTCTATTTCACGGGGTATGTGGACACCATAAAAGTAGATCGCATTCTGATTGACCCAGGGTTCGCACTTAGCATTATGCCGAAGTCTTTACTGGATGCTTTGAAGATACCAGTGCATAACCTTTCTACGACTATCACTCCCATCCTGGGGTTTAATCAAGAAAGAAGTGAACCTTTGGGGAAGATACGCCTAAAACTTCAAATTGACAATCTTCGTACAAAGGTAACTTTCTATGTTATTGACAATCGTGGCTCATACAACGCTTTGTTGGGAAGGCCATTCCTCTATGAACACAATATTGTACCCTATACGCTCCACCAATATTTCAAATATGTGGATGGTAATGGAGAAGTCCAAAAAAAGGTTGCAGATCTGAATCCTTTCAAAGAGGTTGAAGCATACTGCAATGATTCTCGTATGTACAAGAAAGAATTCATGAAGGTAGTACTAGCAATGGACACGGATGAAGAACAGAAGAGTGTGCCAAATGATACTCTGGTGATTCCCATCAAAGGACGCACCTTATGTCCTCAGTCTTCAAAACCACTTACTATCTATTTTTCTTTCCATGAGAAGCAGCCCAAGGGTGATAGTCAGGAACAAAGAGAGCTCACCTCTTCTGAGCCGCTTGTAATCGATCTTCGTCGCAAGAAGCTTCTACCTCCTTCTCGTTCTTCTTCTCCCCCTCTTGTCATCAATCTGACTAAGCCAACTAAGGCTAAAGTTCTTGTTGTAAATGATGGTGTAAAAATCAATAAAGTATCTCCTTTGCAGTATACTGATGTCTTTTTCTATATTCAGTATTATTTGGATATGGTAGATAACTTTAGACCACTTATAATAGAAGTCGTATCATCTCTACGAAATGTGGTATCATTGGATTCAATACAAGAGTCGTACTTCTTAGTACCGTCTCGAAAGAAAGATAAAAAGCCTATATTCTTCAACAAAGAGAGGAACCAAAAATCGTGCTCTAGAATGATAATAGAGATTATACAGGAAGGCTACAATTACGCCGCTATAGTCCACAATCCAAAGCCATCATCCGTAAAATGGCTATGATTTCAGAACAGGCCACAACAATGGTAAAGGAAGGCGACTCCCCTTCGTATTGCTGTTCCAAAAAGAAAATCACAACAATACCACAGTAAATCGAAGCGGGGCTTAGGTTATGCTTCACCTCTTCCGACTCCAGAACCTTCTGAATCTAATGAAAAAGAACGATCTAATTCTTCTGATTCTATCTCGTGGGATTCCGATACCAGCATTGGTCTTGTTTATCGGATAACTGTATCTTCTAACATGGTGTCCACCGAATTCTCGGAAGAAGATGAAGATGACGATGAAGAAGCTCCTGAAGTGGACCCTTGGGCACAAAAGATGGACAATCAGTGGGAACTTTGTTCCGAATAATGAGAACCACCTTCTAAAGATCAACTTGTCCAAATCGATATTGGAGAGGAGGGTGTATCACGACCAATCTTCATTAGCAAAAATCTCTCAGAGGATGATAAACAAGAGTTAATTCATCTCATTTGTGAAAATATTGATGTCTTCGCTTGGAGTTACGAAGATATGCCAGGATTAGATCCTCAAATTGTAACTCACAAGCTTAATATTCTGCCGAATGCCAAGCTGGTCAAACACCAACAACGGCGATTCAAGCCTAAAATGATGGATGCAATTGATGATGAAGTCAAAAAGCTTATAGCTTGCAATTTTATCAGAAAAGAATAACATCCTGACTGGGTAGCCAACTTTGTACCAGTTCTGAAGAAGATCGGAAAGGTTCGAGTTTGCATAGACTTTTGGGATCTCAATGATGCTTGCCCTAAAGACGAGTTCCCTCTCCCAATTACTGATGTCATGATCGACAATACATGTGGATTCGAACGAATTTCTTTCATGGATGGGTTTTCTGGATATAATCAAATTCGGATGAATCCTGAAGATGAGAAACATACTTCATTTCGTACTCCTCGAGGTGTGTACTATTATACAGTCATGTCCTTTGGTCTTAAGAATGCAGGTACAACTTACCAGCGGGCTATGAGTACCATCTTTCGAGATCATCTGCGAAAGACTGTCGAGTCTAGACCAAAATAGTCTAAAACGTTCGTCGCTCTCAGCGACGGGTCAGCCTCCAACAGATAAGTTCTAGGTGCAATATCATGTCCCGCTTCAGGGGACTTGATTGTAGTGTCAGCATTTGTCTCCTTCTCTTTCTTCTTGGGGCCATTGAAGAATAGAAGTGAAGAATAAAGCACAAAGATCAACTACTACATATATATCAACAAATTGACTCTTCGTATTCTTCATTGAAAATCGAAAATCATCAATGAAACTCGGAAAGACGAAGAGGAGGTTTTGTGTTTTCGAGAAAGAGATTTAGTTGTGATGACCGGTTGTTGACTAGCGCAACTTGACTCAGTCAAAATTTTTATAAATTTAAAGTATTTCAAAACTTTGAAACGTTTTTAAGTTTTGAAAACTTTGAAGGGGATCTTGTAGGGCCTAAAAAGTAAGTTGTGCCCTAAACATACTAATCAGTGATCAAGTTGCGTACCAAAAATCAAGTTGTGCCACTGATATGAAGCTTAGAGAACAAACTGCACCGCTGAACAGGTTGCGCCTGATATCAGACTGTGCCCAGTCTTGTTGTGCCAAAATCTACGTGGCGTCTGACACTTAATGGCCATAATTACCTGATAACACTGACAAGTGACACCACAGTGAATGAGAAAAATCTCTTCGAATCCCGTAAATTATGCTGCTCGAGGGGAGTTGGTAGACAGCTGTCCTGTACGCTTCATAAGTTGTGCCTAGGCACAATCCATACAAAATCTATAGTTGTGCCTCGACGAAATCTGAATGACTTCTGCCCAAAAGCTGCCACATGTCTAGGCGCGGCTCAATCAGGCACAGTTGACCGAAGCTCGCACAACCTGATAAGGTTGAGACAACTTTTATTCTAAAGCAGGATGACGTGGCGCACATGCCATTAATCTCTCAAGACGTGTCTACTATCATGTACACGACCACGTGCATCTCAATCACATGATGCCACACGTCTAAATACAGTTAGTACACGACTTAACAACTGAATGAAAGTTGGCACAACAGGAAGTTGGCGTAACCCAATATGACGCAATCCAGCCTCGCGCACATCAGAATAACTGCTAAAACAGTTATTTCTTGAACTCTATAAATAGAGTTTCCAGTCATTGTGAAATGATCAAATACATACACACAGAGATCAAGAACTCTTGCAAAATTGTTGCTGCATTCTTCAGAGGCTACAGTCTTCAAGTTCACATAGTCCAAGGGATAAAGTGATCGTCTTCTGATCAGATTCCAAAAGTTGTACTTCTCCAGAATTTATTGTACTCTTGTACTCCCTTTTCTCAGTTTGTAATAAAACTTTTGTTTTTGCAAACAGCTTAGCTGACGGCCCAGCGAGTTCTGGTTCAACCGTTGTTTCAACAACATCTTCTTGGACTACATCCTCATTGAAAATTTCAGTTTCTTTCGTACCCTCATTATTCTCCGGAATATCCGCAAGAACAATGTTCTTGTGCCTTAAAAATTTGTCTAAAATATTTTGCATCACAATATTCAATGATATGATTTGACTCAATATCAAAAAATCTTCCAAGCTTTTGAATCTTCAAATCTGGAAGCTTTACATATGTCAGACACCCCCACACTCGAATGACATTCAAGTTAGGTCGGACCTTGAACCAGAGTTCATAAGGAGTAATGTCTGAAGTTGCATGAGGCATTCTATTTAGAATAAAAGTGGCCGTCAATGTAGCTTCTCCCCAGTAGCACTTTGGAATACCCACAGTCAACAGCATTAAGTTAATCATTTCTGTCAACGTTCTATTTTTTCTCTTTGCTACTCCGTTTGATTGAGGTGAGTATGGAGCAATGGTCTCGATGACAATTCTGTGTTCTTTGTAGAACGATGTGAATTCATGAGATCGGTACTCTCTACCTCGATTAATTCTTATTCTCTTGAGTTGTTGTCCAGCCTGTCGCTCAGCCTCGGCCCTGAACTCTTTGAACTTCTCGAATGCTTTGTCTTTGGCTTTCAATAGGTAGACGAACGCATACTTAGAGAAGTCATCGATGAAGGTTATGAAATACTTCATCCCGGCCTTTGTAGAGAATTGTTTGAAGTCACAGATATTGGAGTGTACCAACTCCAGAAGATCTGTGCTTCGATTAACTCGAGAAAAGGGTTTCCTTGTTATCTTCGTTTGAGCACAAACTTCACATTTCTCTACCTTACTCCCACATTTAGAGATAAGTCCTAGACTAGACATTCTATTTATTCATTTACAATGAACATGTCCTAACCTATTATGCCACAACTCAAAAGTATAAGCAGAATAAGTGATTACATTAACAACATTGGACTGATTTAAGAGCTGAATTTTAAACATTCCTTTGGTATAAAAATCTTTTCTGAAGTATGTTCCCTTTATGGACATCACCATCTGACCAACATTGATGTCCATCCTAAGGCCTGTATTGCAGAGTAGGCCTCCTGAGATCAGGTTCTTTACGATAGCAGGTACTTGCTTCACACCCTGAAGCGTCAGAGACTTTCCCGAAGTCGGCTTTAAAACCACAGTCCTGATCTTGATCACTTCAGCTTGTGCCTGGTTCGCCACCATAACAACTTCAAAAGTTGGCGTGTAGGTGGTGAACCACTTCTTGCTTGAGCAGACATGGCAGGTGGTACCAGTGTCTAACCACCAATCAGAGTCAGCCCCTATAGCAGTGACTTGTGCAATCATTGCAACAACGTCAGTGATCATAGAAACCTTGCTAGGCTCACTTTGCTCTGATTGCGCTTTACATTCACTCTTGAAGCGGCCCTTCTTGCCACACTTGAAACAAGACATCTGAGACTTTGCCTTCTGATTCTTGAAGGAAGTCCCCTTAACTTTCAGATTGTTAGGGTCCTTCTTCTTGCTGCGGGAAGCCGCATGCTTTCCCTTGTGTTCCTTGGTATGAACCAAATTGGCGTTAGCCAATGTTTTGGACAGTGCATCCACCTTCAGTTGAGCTCTCATTTGGTCCTCAACAAAGACTTCCTGCAGGAGATCTTCCAGACTGATCTCTAACTTCTTCCTATGCATGTTTGCATAGAACTTGCTCCATCCAGTTGGGACCTTAGAGACGATCCCTCCAACAACAAACTTGTCGGAAGGGGCATCGCCTCATCATCCAACTTTTGTCGCAGCTTCAGGAACTCCTTCACCTGCAACAGCATTGGCTTCTCATCTTCAAAGAACAACTTGTGATATTTTTCAACTAAAAATATCTTGCTTCGGTTCTTATCATCTTCATATAGTTTCTCCAGAGACTCCCAAATCTCTCTGGCAATAGTCTTCTTTTAATATGATTCTACAAGGGAGTCTTCCAAAGAATTTAGGATCATAAGCCTACAAATGTTATTGTCCCTTCTCCACTTGGCCTGGTTCTTAGTAGCAGCAGAAATTGCGGTTGCAGATCCAGTTTCTGGAATAGTAGGTTCCTCCTCAAAAAGCACATGATTAACGTCATAGAATTAAATATTAAGGAACCAGCAAGTTCGACGGAGAACTTTGGAACACTCCGCTCTTCTGACTCGTCGGATGGCACACGGATCATGCGCTAAGTAGCACTGGTGCTCTGCTTCTCTTCTCTCTCAAACTCTATGGAATTCGTAAGGAATGTGTTATGAACACTTGCGTTCTGAGAGAGAGAGAGAAGAGAACCTTATACAGGCCTGCGCTGTAACTGTCCAGTTAGCAGAACATTCGAGACGTGGAAAAAATTGCTCCGAATTTTTTGTAACCGCTCAAATCGTGCACAGACACGATCTCAGCCAACTGGCGCATAGCGTACACCACATGCGCAACTTACGCCATACGCGCCAAATGCGCATAGCACAAACTGCACACCTATGCACCACGCAACCTACGCAACCTGTGCCATACGCGTACTATGCTACCTGTGCCACACGCACACCGTACGCACCCTGCACCAACTGCAGCACCATCTGGCGCACCATCTAGCCGCACGAACGACTGCGCAAGAGGCTCGTACCACGAGCCTAACTTAACACGATACTGACGTGCTAAGTGTAAAGTACGCCAACAAAATGCCACATTATGCCTCATGAGCCAATGAGCCCGAGTCCGAGTCCGAGTCGCTAAGTTCTACGGGGCTTAGCTCCAATGGAAATTAATTTCCAAGAGCAAAAAGCTTAAGCTTTACCATGGAGACTTAACCTTACCTTCTAGTAAAATCACCCACATGGTTCTCTCCTTAAGGTCACCACCACCTCATATGCATATCTCATCAACACATAGCAAGTATATATATTGAGATACATCATGTTACTTTTCCAATGTAGGACTAAAATTCACCAGGTATGTTGAGAGAAAGCTCTCTACATGTCAAGGAAAAGC
Organism: Iris pallida; assembly: GCA_029216955.1. Lineage (NCBI taxonomy): Eukaryota > Viridiplantae > Streptophyta > Magnoliopsida > Asparagales > Iridaceae > Iris > Iris pallida. Next base: position 11,713,834 of record JANAVB010009198.1, on the reverse strand, counting down.
TCCAACAATCCCCTACATATCTCGATATATGGAGTTGAGTGTTCACCACAGTAACTATCCATCGTGCATTAGGAGAGATGTCGCTGACGACTTGAATCTTCTCGCATGGGTCAAATGACAGACTATAATACAAGAATGGACAAAGCCTTAAATTCTGCTCCATAGCTAAAATTATTTTCACTCACATAATATAGTTACATGTGCTTCTGGCTGCACATTAATGCCCTGTGCCAGCCTGGTTTCAGTGTATAATTTTGGGCGTCTACATGTTTACCTCACGGAGTATTCTCTACGGGATAGTTCCGGAACTTCTAATAGTAGTGTTATTTCTATTAGAAAGTCTAAATCTGTATATAAAGATAGATTATTTTTAGATATATTTTTTAGATAGATTTTTTTTAAAAGATATCTATTTTTAAAGATACATTATTTTAAAAAGATAGATTATTTTTACCATTAATATTAAAACTCATATTAAGTTAATTGTAAAATTAATAATAATATTAAAATTAACATTAATATTAACAATAAAGTTAACATTAACGTTAATATTGAAATGAATTTTAATTTTAATTTTAATTTTAATTTTAATTTTAATTTTAATTTTAATTTTAATTTCTATTTCTATTTCCATTTTAATGTTCATTTTCATTTTTATTTCAATTTCAGTTTCCATTTTCATTTTTATTTTCATTTTCATTTTAGTCTTAGTTTTAGTTTTATTTTTATTTTAATTTAAATTAAATTTTCAAAATTAATATATCTTTTAAAAATAATGTATCTTTAAAAATAATCTATCTCTAAGAAAATCTACCTTTAAAATAATCTATTTGTAAAAACAAATCTAAAAATAAACTATCTATAAGAAAATATTAGATTTTTTAAATAAAATTAATATTAATATTAACATTAATATTAACACAAAAATTAATATTAACATTAATGTTAACATTAACTTTAATTTTGAAATTTAACTTTAATTTTGAAATAAACATTAACAACAATAACATTAACATTAAAATTAATTTTAAAACTAATTTTAAATTTAAAATGTCTAAGCCCTCTAGCTTAAGTGGTAGTGGAGCGGACAACTGGAGAGGCCAACATGGTTCGAGCCCCCACCACCACCCCTCCACCCCCCCCCCTCCATAATCGTGTGCGTCAGATTTCAAAAAAAAAATTAATTTTAAAACTAATTTTATTTTTTACTTTTAAAATTAATTCTAATTTATATAACTTAATTTTAATTTTGTTTTAATTTTAATTTTAATTTTAATTGTAGTTTTAATTTTAATTCTAATTTTAATTTTAATTTTCAAAAACTAATATATCTTCTAGAATTAATGTATATTTAAAAATATTCTTTCTCTAAGAAAATGTATATGTAAACTAATCTATTTGTAAAAACAAATATATCTTTCAAAAATAATGTATCTTTAAATTAATCTATCTCTAAGAAAATTTATCTTTAAAAATAATCTTTTTATAAGAACAAATCTAAAAATAAACTATCTCATTTCCGGTGGGCTACAATGCTCGCTTGGTATATTTTTCAATACTAATTATGTTTTTAGTTCCCCCACAAGGGATTAAAGTTCCTCTCCCATTGCTGGAACCCACAACCATCGAGGGGGGTGCCTCCCTCTTTAAATACTTGGGCTGGAGATTTTATATATATATATATATATATATATATATATATATATATATATAAAGTCTGACTCCATACGGCCGTACGCTTCGAATCGCCAAGGAACTCCGTACCTCGACGCATCCAAGCGAGCTCTGCGCCACGAGCTTCTACCTGTGCCTGCACATGTAAACTATGTGGGTGTCAGTACTCAACTGTACTGGTGGAATGAGCTCCTCGCCCACCCATACAAAACCAACACGTTTACTTTACTTTGTGCAATACAAGTCCCTTTACGATTGTCTTTCTAGTCTTGTCTTAGGATCAGTTTTTATGACCAACGCCTTGCCTATTTTGTGACTTTAGACCATTCCGTGCTCGTAACATCAATGTTAACTCAACAACGTTAACCTATCATGTCAGAGACGCAACTACGTGATAAGACTCAATTCCCGTGTGACCGTATTATAAGTCCTTCTTGAGGCCGCGCCTCGCAACTCAATGAGACTCAATCATAACGCCGCCTCGCGGCCCTTGCCGCCTCGCGGCCCTTCGCTACTAAATCATCAACTGACCCATCCAACTTTGTGAACTAAGTATCAATCGACCAACTTTGCCTTGCGGCGTTTCCTGACTTAAACTTAAGACAACTTAAACCAACTTATACAACTTATATGCCAATAACTTAAGACCCGACGCAGCATCCCGTGCCGAAGCACGTTGCCTATGTTGTAGCCATTCGTAGGCCCAAACACTTGTGTTCCAACCATACACACATTCAACTAGATTAAATCCAAAGGCACACACGCGGATTGCCGCTCGTGGCGACCCATCTATATTAATTGGTCACTAACATCACAAGCTATCCTGGACTATAGCCTTGCCATTCGGCAACCCTTTCAACACAAGTAGCTAGCCCCACTGAAAGTTCCCGAATGACCCGAGCAGTTCGTCCAGCTACGGCTTTACCTGTTTCCCTCCGGAACGCCGCGGTCCCATGGCGCCCAGGGTTCTCGCACGTAGAAACTCCTCATTGTCGACAAGTTGTCCAATGACCATGCAAGACTCGACACAAACTGACGTCTCACACAGTCATTCCTCTTACAATGTTACCATCTTTTTCAAAACCAATATCAAACCTTCTATCATTTGAGACCCCTCGACGACCCACGGTCGCGAGCATTCTTTCTATCATTTGAGCCCCCTCGACGACCCACGGTCGCGAGTATTCTTTCCATGTTACCATATCATTTCATTCAACTCAATGCCTATTCGATAGTCCTTCCTCCAAAACTCATTAAATCAACCGTGGTTCCTGCCTTAACACTAGGTCCGTGCATCGTGCCTCAAACCGACTTCCATTCTACGCGGCACTATCGCCCAAGTCATACTTATATGACGGGTCTTGGGATCGTGGGACTATTTAACCTGACAACCGCAGAATAAGCGGGAAAGCACTTGGAATGACTTAGGTCGACCGACATAACTTAGCCAAAATTACTCAAGCCTACAACTTAACGAGCAAAGGCCGCGTCAAGCCTTGCCTCGATGGAACGTGACGTGCACGCGTTAAACTTTGAATGACCAAGTCATTTGGGTGCCTAGACTTATGGCACAAGCTGTGCAATGCAACTTAACTCATGGGGCAAGCCAAGGCTATGCCAAGCCTTGGACGACAGGACCGTGTATGCTTTATAAAGCATTCATGCGGGCGACGCCTATGACTTAGGCTATGTTCAGAACTTTGCTGACTCAACCAACTTCCTTCTCCCAAGACACGGGACGAAGGATCGAGTGTCATTTTCAAAGCACGTCGTGCACCAACTCTAAGCCGACCGTTGGACCTTTCCATATTCTAACTCATTTTGACCCATCGAGATTATTCCTTTTAGCTATGTGGATTCGTCTCTTTTATTATCAAGCCTACTTGTACAAGTTGAAAATATGCAATTTATTATGTGAAGGCAAAGATGAGGCGAGTTCACCGAAACTACCCCACCTGATCGAGCGGTTGCCTCGACCGAGCGACGTCTTCGAGCAGCCGTTGCAAGGCTAAGTTTGAACGCAGTTAGCGTTCCGATTCCTCCGATTGATTAAGCGAATGGGGCACTACAGTAGTTATATTAAAAGAAACAAATAAAGTATAATGCATCTATAACACCTCGAAATTGTCATGCATCAGTCCCAAAAATATGTGGGATCAGACCACATGACAATCACCAACTCATACGACTATCGGGAGGATCCAACACTATTGGGCCTACTTGTTAGGTCCCGATTCAGCTAAATCGGTAAGTCATCATTAGACTTGATATCGTACAAGACTTAAGTTATGCTTGTACAAGGCACGTGTTCGTTTATATTTGGATATATTGAGGTTCAAAAGATACTTACAACTTAATAATTAGGCAAAGAAATTGAATAACCCAACTTGGCACCAAAATGATAACTTTTTATTGATAAATATAAAATCATTACAGAGGTTTTGAACAACGAAGTAAAGGATGTCGTACTGTCTTACAATATTACATTGCAACATGGGATACATTGTTTCATACATCTCATCCCTTTACTACAAGTAGAAACCACAAATGCACCTTGACTTGAGACTTTCTTTGTACAAGTACTGGAGTGACGGCTTCAAAAAAGGGGTGGACGAGCCTTCAAAATGCGATGCAAGGCTTCAAAAGGATAGATAAACTTTGGTGTGGCTAGGCGTCGACTTCAGCTCCTCAATACGCCTCCTTGGTTCATGGCACCTGTGAAGATATGGGTTAGTACATTGTCGTATACTGGTGAACAACTATTTAAAATCGCTTATCACAAATAATTATTAGAGAAATTATGTGAAGCATGCGTGAGTAGAAGTGGTCTTTCTAGCCTTTCCTTAGTTCAATTTATATATCATGAGATAGAACATAACAATGTAAATGCGAAGATTCTTACCCACGAAAGAGTCTCTTACCCTCAACAGAACTTATCATGTTCTTCCCTGTGAACCATATATCGTTAGCTAAACAGTTTATGTACATGAGGGTCACTGGCACTATAAGCCATCATGGACCATATGGTTAGACGACGATCCTTTCATCGTGGGTAGCAAGCCCACTGAAAGTTTATGAATCACTCGTGCTAATACGTCAATACAGTTATACATGTTCCTCCTAGGCTGAATCAATCTCGTAGCTTCAACAACCTTTCGAAAGACTAAAATTTGTGCACAAGTTGTCCATGACCATACTGACTAAAAAAGTTAGTTATTCAAGCATAGTTTACGAGATTATAAAAAAAAACTTGACTCAGTATTGATCGAATATCCTTCGAGCAATTGATAAACACATTCTGGATTGCAATCACAATATTCATTAATTGATTCAATTTCTAATTAGGACAACACTATAGCAGTCATATCATAAAGTAAGCATACAACATGGCTACAAATCATAATTCTATATAATAAGCATGCAACAATGAGTGTTCATTTACCCTAGCTATTTTTTTTAAAATATGCATCATTGCTTGAAGAAAAAAAGGTTCAAAGAAAGAAAGGACAAGCCACTCATTGTTGAAGAATTATCGAGAGAAGGAGGTCTTAAAAATACGCTCAAACTGCACCTATATGATCACCTGCATATGTACCAACAGAGCAACAATACTCTTCTTCTCTCTTTATTCCAGAATTCGACATGAATCTGTAAATTGATGAATGCAATAATAAAAACCATCGAATATGTTCATGAAAATTCATTCATAAAAACAACAGCAAAAGTACGAAAAAATCAAAATTGAAATGAACAATGAAAAGGTTTGAGGAAGGAACTCTTATATAGAGCTCTTCTCTAAGTCACGATCTATTGCATATGGGACATGATTTCGAAATGTCATTCCAAATAAATGAAGGATCTTAATTCAATGTCTCTAATCGATCGATAACGATAGGGTCATCGATACCGTGCCTCCGACTGGAAGGTACTATACTATAACTCACTAAGAAAAAGTTTTATCCTCGAAACTACAGAACAAGGACCCACCTTCATCGAATAGGAAAGAAAACTTTTCTTTATATTCGACACCAGTTCCCATGTCGACTCCTCGGCCGAATGGTTTCGCCAAAGCACGCAGATTAGGAAAACAGCTCGATTCCTCAATAACTTATCCTTCATGTCCAAGATTTGAACAGGTTCTTCTATATATGACAAGTTTGCTTATAATTCCAGCTGACTGAAGTCTATCACGTGGCTTGAATTAGGCATGTATTTCTGCAGTTGAGATACATTGAACACATTGTGTACTTCTGCCAATGTTGGTGGGGAGCAATCTGATAAGCAACTGGATGAGACTCGCTTAAGGACTTCGAAAGGACCAACAAATCTAGGACTCAGCTTCCTTTTAGCTCCAAATCTCATGAGTCCTCGCATGGATGTGACTTTCAAAAATACACGATCGCCTACTTCAAACTCAATAGGTCGTCGATGAGAATCGGCATAGCTTTTCTGCCAACTCTGTGCAATTTTTAATCTTTCTCGAATCAAGCAAACTTTTTGTACTGTCTGCTCAACCAATTGTGGACCAAGTATTTATCGTTCTCCTACTTCGTCCCAACATAAGCGTGACCCATATGGTACCTCGTATAGTGCCATCTATATGCTAGAGTGATAATTGTTATTGTATGCAAATTTTGTTACATCGGTATGTGTCGCAGCTTCACTTCAAATATATCACACAGAGATGTAACATGACTTCAAGAATTTATTTCACTCGTTCTGCTTGGCCATCGATTTGAGAATAATACGTTGAACTGAATTTCAACTTGGTCCCCATCGCCAATTGCAGACTACTCTAGAAATATGACAAGAATCACTCATCTCGATTAGAGACTAGAGATACTGGCAATCCATGAAGATGAACTATTTTATCAAGGTAGGCCTAAGCCAACCGATCGATTCTCTAAGAAACTTTTATAGCAATGAAGTGAGCCATGATGACCCAAATCGTATCATTCTCTCAAGACACATTTGGCAAACCCATAATAAAATCCATGGAGATCTGCTCCTATTTCTATTCTGGAATGGCAAGATTTTGCATCTTTTTGGGTATATGGTGCTCTGTTTCACATGCTGACATGCCAAACACTACGATACGAAGAGAGCTACATCTTTCTTCATACCATACCACCAAAAAGTTATACATAGATCCTTGTACATCTTTTTACTATCAGGATGCAATGCATATCTTACATAATAGACTTCTGTGAGTATTTATCTTCTAAGTTATTCGTCCTTCAGAACACATAATCTTCCCTTCAGTCGCAATGTCCCATCTTCATTGTAACCTCCGTTAACCGAACTCTGGATTTTTCGATTTTTTTAAAAAAAATTCTATTTTTACTAATTTTCTCAAAAATTGGAAAATCATGAATTTTAATATTGAGCGTATTTTCAATCGTAAAGTGCTAACGTTTGTTGAGTCCTTAGTTTTAAAACTATATTATATGAAATTTCATCTTAATTGAACTTCTTGTCTACTTCAAGAAAATCTATAAGTTCTAAATATTTATTTTCATATAAAGAAAATATTTATCGAGTTGTGATTTGTAAACACTCGTCTCCTCCCCGGCCGCCTCACTCTGGCCGCCTCACTCCTCCCTAGCCACACTCGTCTTCGGCCATCACCCAAACACACCAGCACCTCCATGCCAACATCAGCATTCATCATCACCCCTACCACCAGCACATCCACCACTCTTTCTTGTCCGGCCGCCCACCACCCCATCGACACCACGCCATAATGACCACCAACCACTTGAACCCCCCACCAACAGAACAAATACCACCACGACATTCACCATCACCACCACAGAGAATGATAAGGGGGATCACCACTCACCTGATTTCCTGCCGTCAAACCCGACCCCAATTTCTGTCATCAGTGCCTCCATCGACGCCCACCGTCGAAGCCGGCCACCTAGCTCCGCCCGCAGTTCTGGAAGTGGTACCAACGCTACTATAGCCCTCCGGCGACCCCTCGTCTCTGCCAGCGATGATGTTGCCGCCGCCGCGTGGGAGCAGAGCGCCACCCAGATATGGCGGCAGCACTCTCCCCAACACCACCGCGCTTCCAACTTGGGGCCAGCGGCTCCCCTCCACAGCACCTCCCAACGTCGGTGCCTACGCCTGCCGACGAGACCCCCACCCCTGTGAGCTTCTCCCCATTCTCTCTCTCTCTCTTTCACTTCTTCATTATTTTAGGGATTTAGGAAATGAGTTGGATCAGCAAAACCCCCCCTTTAGTAAATCACTTCTTAAATATTAATGAGGTTATTATTATTAGTAAGTTTAGTTTTTGGATATGCTGGGTATAGTAAATGGGATGGGCCATGAGACTGAGCCAATGAAAATTTTCAATAAAATTTTTAAAATTATATACTGTTAGTATACAGGTTTGGGCCTATCTTTTTGGCCCATTGCCTAAATGGTCACACCTGATTTTGATAGTCAAACAATAACTTAAGTTGATACACAAAATATACGAACTCCTACTAATGTTACAGGTTACTGAAATCAATATCAAAGAACGTACTACGTCTACATCCTGCATCTACAAAGAACAATTAAGTCATCTTCCAAAAGCAATTGTATCGAAATTTAGATCGAGTATTTTTATATTTTCTTCTGTATTTTTTTCCTTATTGAGTCTAGAAAATATAAAATATGAGATAGTTTAGGATATTACTGGCTTAGATTTTCTCAGTCCACAAAATTCAAAAAGTCTACCCAATCTCTCAAAAACCCTATATATCCAAACAGCCCAAAATACCTATGTAATTTGGCCCATTCAAATTGAGTTGTGATCTACCAGAACTCTGGTATAACTCAGTCCAAGTTCAGTCCGAGTTCGGATCGAGTTTGATCCGAGTTCTGCCCAAGTTCGGTCAGGTTAGATTTGAAATTCAGTTTCCTTCAAATCTGCATACAATGTTCGTTTGCGGGATTCTCGCATCCGAACTCATCCTGAACTATGCCCGAGTTCGGTCAGGAAAAATACTTTAAATAGAGAAGGATTTTCATATTTCTAATCACTCATTCACTCTTCTCTCTATCTCTTCCTAAGTGTTTTTCATAGATCTAAAGCTTTCATATTCCACCTATAACACTCTTAGTCGAAGTTAGTAACATTTTGTTCGATTTAGAGTCTTTGGTTTACATAGTTGCAAAGAGGTTGCAGTCGAAAAACTTTTCAGTTTTCGTACTCAAGTTTGTTGGAGTCGGTCGTGCGCTCGTCACCAAGCACGATGTTGTAAAGTCGGTCGTGCACTTGTCGCCAAGCACGGTGTTATAAAGGGACAGCAAGATCTCATTTAGCTTACAAATAGTGGATTAACAGCGGGCAAGAGTACTCGCGACTGGATTAGTCCTCTCAGAGGGAAACCAGTATATATCGCGGTGTTCATTGAATTTGATATTCTATCTCTTACTGCAATTTAATTTACTGTCTCTTATTTCTGACATAATTTATAATCTATTAATTTTTTAACTGGTGATTATTTTCTACTTCACACGCACACACTCTATTCACCCTCCCTCTGGAGGTGCTCAACGGTCCTACAATTGGTATCAGAGCAGCTTATATTCTAAAATAACAACTCTAAAAAGTATATATGGCAGCCGTGAAATCAATATTCAATGGTGAAGGGCAATCCACAAATAGACCCCCACTATTTGATGGAACGAACTACACATATTGGAAAACACAAATGAGTTTCTTTCTAAAGTATCTTGACTTTGATCTTTGCACTACAACAAAAAACCCTTTTAATGACGACTAAAAAGCGTCATTAATGACAAACCATGACGTTTTTCTTCAAAGCAACCGTTATAAAAACGGATGTTATAAATGTTTTTTATAAGCGTTATAAAAAAACTGTCATGAATAGTTTCTATAAAAGCGTTATGAATATTTAATATATAGTGCACAATTCAGGACTTTTGTAAAACGTTATGAATAGATAATATGTATAGGCTCATTGCAGTACATTTATAACACTTTATACTATTCAAATTAGCATATTTATAATGCTCTATACTGTACATTATATATTATATTCCAAAAACTTAACATTATATATCACCATCTTTATTATATTTCTCAAAATAGAGTACATATCAACATCTTCATTACATTCTCAAAATAGAATATCCAAATACATATATATATTTACAACTACCAAAATTATCCACATCAAAACTTGGCCACATAACCAAAATAGCCCCCACTGAAGAGGCAAAGGAAACGGGAGGTGACTGGAACTCACCGTGCTCTGATCCTTCTGTCGATACTCTTCATTTTGTTCAGAGCAGTCGAGGTTGACTCCAAAGAGACGGTCCTGCTTCGGCTCTGCAGCACACACGGGCATCGAAGCCAGTATCCTCTCGCACATCGGTGGACATTTCGAACGAAGATGGCATCAGGTTCATGACTGTAACATACAACGACATTCGACAAACACAATTAGATGGGAATATTACTATAATTTTGGAGAAGGAAGTCGAGAAGTTTAGACACTAACGGAATGTCTCCCTCTTCAAATGTGTAACTGGAAGCCACAACCAGTAGATGACCATCTTTGCCGAAGGACAATGCGGCTACGCTACTTGGATATTTGGAGTACTGTAAGAAAATAAATAGAAACATTGTCGGCTCTAAACTTTTCTGAGTGTATCACATAGAACATGTGTACATGCTTTACTTGATATAATCTCTTCTTATTGTTCCCGTCCCAGTCATTCACATATCCATCACAACCGCCAGTGGCAAACGTCCCATAGCTGTAGAAAATGTGGGGTAAAAAAATGATATGTTCCATGTGCGTGAGGGAGAGAAAAAAAACATACATCGGATGAAATGCAATTGCATTTACAGGATATACAGTATCCCTCCCAGCCTTTGATTTCCTATGGCACTTGAATGCATACCTGAATGGAAGATTACTAGGTTAAAACAATGAAACATCAAATATAGTTTTCATGCTCAAGAAAGCAGCCATAAAATAATAGTTTGTCGATGAGTTACTGAACAGGAAAATATCCAAATTGATATTTATTTTTCGCTGATTTAAACATTGTAAGAAACATGTGGCAACCAAGATCAGTACTTTCAAAATCAGAAACAGTCGGTTAAATTATGAGCCATGAAAGCATGCAGATGTAGGTGACAAATCAAAGATCACATAAATACCAATTGAGCGAAGGGTAAGTTCTCAAGTTGAAACCAATTACAGTTAACAAGTTCTTCAGAGATGCACAATTGCGACAAGTGCACGTAGAAAAAATTATATGCATTCTGAACACAGCGATACAAATACTACAATATTACAGAAAAATAAAGACTTTAAGTTGTAACAAAAAAAAACTTTCCAAAGCAGACTACGCAAAATAAAATCATATATTAATTAGAATAGTGAAAGAAAAAAACAATAGTTAGAACTTAGAACAATGAAAACATAGGAAATGACATTATTTGGCAACTTATAAAAATAATATTTATTACTGTTCCAAAACAAAATCAACATACTTCTTAGCTTGGCCAGCCTCAGATAAATCAAAGAACTCTATGAGTTGCATAATGTGTGGGAAGAGCTAGAAATTTCATATGCAGGAACAATTGGTCACTTATAGCAAATACTTGAAAGACAAAAAATTATGATATTAAGGGAACATAACCACTTATAGATAGGAAATGGTTAATTTTGGCATAACAAGAACTATGTACGAGCATCCCAGGTATTGAAGCGACCAAATGGTAACTGAGCAACCTGAACAATCCAATTTAGTAGTAGAGAATTTGATAAAGCCAAGAATATATTCAAAATGTAACTGAGCAAAGATTATATTCAGAATGCAACTTCTTACCATTTCTAAATGTAACTAAGCAAAGAATATTTTCACTGCTTTCTCAAGTGTGTAGGTGAGCAATTGAGTCTAAGAACGTTAGCCAATTCAATTGGGAAGTATGGTTATATATGGAACATTTTCACCGCTTTCTCAAGTGTGTAGGTGAGCAATTGTGCAAGAGTACGTGCACGAGAAACTAATAAATAACAAATACGAGAATGTTTTCCATCTCTTTGTTTATGCATTATCATGTATCGATAGAAAGTACATCTCATTCCAGCATACATGCAGTTTTTGCTACTTCTAACAATCTTACTCAAGTGCCACCCATTTCGTTCTTTGAAATAATAGGATGCACGTCTTTGATTAGAAAAAGAACACAAACGAAGTTTATACTCACAGAAGAGGGAGGTTCAAACTTTTACAGATATAATCAAGAACCACTCCGTCTTCTGAAACTACGAGGTGCTCAACTCGAGGCGGCCTACCCTGTGACGGGCACGGGAGCAAGCGACTGTATTCAGGATACCTGCAGCCAATCCAGTTCCCATTAGCCAAATTTCTGTCATTGCTTTATCTTCGTGGATTCAAACTTCAAACTTCAATTCTTGTTTAGTTTAGTTGCAAGCAAAGCATTTGACACCACATTCACATTGTTTCGATACTTCTAATGGTTGGTTCCTTAATTGATACAGAGATTCTGACTATTCAAAGGTCATATACTGAAATAAGAATGCATAAGCATTTTAAAAATAATAACGTGGAAGAAAAGTTGCATACTTTTACTATTAATCGAGAAATCATCCAAATAAGCAATATCCAGATGCAAAAACGTCAAATTTGCAGCAAATTTGACTTCGAGAAGCCAAAACAAAATAAACAAACCACACAAAAGAAAAGTAGAAAACTTCACTACTCGGTCGTCAAAACAAACAAACCCCAGACGCAAAGACTTAAATTTGCAGCAAAATAGCCCTCAAGGAACCGAAATAAACAAACCCACATTAGAAAACTAGCAAAATGCACCACCTACTAAAAACTCAATAAAATCATCAAAGCAAACAAAACTCAGATGCAAAGACTTAAACTTTCCAGCAAAATAGAACTCTATGAGCCAAATAAACAAAACCCACAAGCGAAAAGTCGAGAAATCATCGAAAGAAACAAAACTCAAAAGCACAAAAAAAAAAAGTTTGCAGTAAACAGACCTCGAGGAGCCGAAACAAACAAAACCCAAATAAAAAAATAGAACTTTCGAAGCATTTTCAATGCCTGGAAGAAGAAGAAGAAGAAGAATGCTCACCCGTTGGTAGGCTCCGGCGTTGGCGAATGCATGAGAGAGGCCCTCTTCTTCCTTATCGGAGCCCAGCTGAGGTCCTTCTTGGAGAGTTCTCGATAACATAAAATTTGGGGGTTAGGGCTTACATTTGGAGAAGACTTTGATTTTGTTCCCTTCGACGTCTCGAGCTCCTCCTCTCCGAAAATAAAGTCAGGGCTAGGGTTAGGGTTTGTGGGAGGGAGCGTTAGGGCTAAGCTTAGGGTTTGTAGGAGGTTGAAAGGAGGAGAAGAAGGAGAAGATCAGAGTTTACATAAGAGGTGGAGTAAAAGAGAGACGGAAATGAGCAAGAAACTGAAAGGGCTTTGGAAAATTTTAGGGTTCATGGAGAGGAGGGAAGAGGGGGAGGAGGGAAGCTCTGAAAAAGATCGGGTGTGAAGGGTTTTGTTGGAAGTTTATTAATTACAAGTTTGCCACCGCTCTAAAATATTAATAACGCTTTGTTTTATAAACGTTATAAAAAGCCCAGAATTAGTCCAAACCGTCATAGAAAAAAGGTATTTCGAACTTTGATAACGCTTAGGTATCAGGTGTCATCAATACGTCTTATCGAGCGTTATTAATAGGCCTTTTTGTTGTAGTGTTGGTTTATAGTAGTTGACGCTTATAAGCAACCGACACCAATAGTGATTTAAGGTGTACTTGTAGAAAAGCCACACGACAAATAAACAGATAAAGAAAAGACAAAGGCTAGTCTAGATGCACGTGCCATCAATGCACTATTATGTCCAATTGACAAGACGGAGTTTAATCGTGTTTCTACTTGTACTACGTTTCATGATATTTGGAGACTTCTTGAGGTAACTCATGAAGGTACCTCCCAAGTAAAAGAATCCAAAATCAGCAAACTAACACAGGAATATGAATCATTTAAGTTGAAATTCGGCGAGTCAATTACACAAATGTTTACTCGTTTCCTAGATATTACTAATCCTTTTGCAATCTCCTGGTAGGGATTACAATAACCATGAGAAGACCAGAAAGGTGCTATGGGCTCTAACCAAGAATTGGAACCCAAAGGCAGCTGTAAAATCCCTAAATTTCTACTATATTTTTTTATATTTTATTAAATTTGGTACTGATTTAAAATTTTGTATTGTACGTCGCGTAGTCGTATTGTACGTCGCGCCCAAAAATTTTATTTTTCAAAATTGCTCGACGAGTGCGAATATGTACAAGCGTACATATTTTTAAAAAATATATTTTCTATTTTTTTATAGTTACAAAATAATATACATAATAATTATTTTGTTATCGTTCCAAAATTTCCAAGTTTTTATTTTATTTATAAAGCCTTTCATTCTCACAATTATTAATAATAAATAATATTTTTATTGTATACTAGAAAAGCATAAATATGAAAACATTATTTGTGCATACATATATATTTGTAATTATTTATTAGTTTATTTTAAATAATAATGTAATTTTCAAAATTATTTTTTTTGGAAAATATATTTCGAAATTATTGTGGCGATTTAAATCTTGATTTAAATTTATGGATTTATTTAAATAGTTAAATATTTAAAATTTGATTTATCCTATTTGATTTTAAACAAAAAATTTAATTAGATTTAAATTGGATTTGTATTTGGATTTGGATTTGATTGATTTTAAATTAAGTTGCGAATTATCCATTTTGGATTTAAATCTTTTCCTAATCCCTATCCAACTGAAAATTCCCACATCCTATAAATAGGCAGGTACTCCTCCAAATTGCTACAATTCTCCAAATTCCTCAACCAAACGTGCATGCATCGTGTCCGTGTTCCCCGTCCAAATTCTTATTCTATCTTTACAAATACATTATCTCCTTTTCCGTGTCGGACACATCCCGACATCAGCAATCCCTAAACCTAACCTAATCCTACCTGAGCAATCTACCCACCCCGACCAGACGACCACCGCACTACCACTTCTGCGACCACCCTCTACAACCGCCACCAACGTGGCCGCTCCTCCCCGACACACTGCCAGCCTCGCTGCCGCCAAACACGAACATCGCCGCAGCAAACTTTACCCCCTCTTCTCTTTTCCGACCATACACACGACCAGCCACCCCGTCGACTCCACTCCACCACCAGCCACCACCCTCACCATCGACTGACACCACTATCCGGACCGCGGCCAACCGCCACCATCAAAACCGCTACCGGCACCACCACCAAGAAAAACCCCAAAAATTTAAGACAAACCCGAACCCAGACCAGACTCACATGTCGAGCGCCGCGCATCACAGTCCCACGCCGGCCGACCTCCTCCACGCCAAATCGTCGTCCGCCGCTAACCTAGCCGTCGGCAGCACCTAACCCTCCGCTTCCTCAGCCGCCGTCATCCGCCCCGCAGCGTCGCCTCCAGCCGCCGTCACCCAGCCCATCGCCGGCCACCCCCGCATCCGTCGATCTCCTCCGCCGGAACCCCAAACTTCCTCTCCTTCCCCCGCTCTCCTCTTCCTCCGTCGCATGCTCCCCGACCGCGCGAAGGCCCCGACCGCCGGAACCCTCTCCTCCTGCTCGCCGTCGCTTCTCCCTCCTCCTCTTCCACTGATCCCCGAGCTCACGACCCTCTCCCTCTCTCCTCAGTTTCTCTTCGTCCATCTCTCTCTCGCACTCCAGATCCTTTTTCGCCACTTCTCTCACCCGCTCACTTGTCTCTTTCCTTGACTTCTCCCTCTCTCTTTCCTTAGTGCGTAACCTTTACTTCTAACCCCTTCACTTCCTTTTGATCTCTCTCCACCTTTTCTATTCTCCAAGGAGAACAGTTGTGTTGAGGACTTTATTCTTTGTTTGTTTTCATTTTCCTTACTATTCATAATTTTTGTATGTTTATTATAACTTGTTTCATTAATAGTATCATCTATTATTATTATTAATTCTTAGCAAGTTATCATTAAGACATATATGATATAGGTTCCATAGTTAGTATGATAAATATTATGATAGTATATACATATTTTAAGTTTATTGGTTAATTCTAAAAATTAGTTTGTAAATATTTTATTTATTTTTTTAGTATTTTTGTAAGGTTATTAGGCCCGGCCTAATATGTAATTTCAAAACTTTGAATTAGATTTTTAAAATATTTTTTGTAATATTCTATACATTTTTGAACTAGAGTTTTAACCATAAATTATTTTCACAAACTTAGGATATTTTAGTTAAAAAAAGGATTCTTATATTTGAATTTTTGACTAAGTAAATTATAGTTTTGGCCTTGAGTTAGCCTAAAAACATATTATCATTGGTATTTTTAATATAAAGCTTTTTGGCCTTGAAATTTAGTTTTAACCCTAAAAACACTTTATAATTTTCTTTATATTTTTCTAAAAACTATTTTATCTTTAATAATTTTTTAGCCTTTTGGAAATATTTATTTTGACTAATAGAATATATTTTTATAAATATTTTATTGTATATATTATTTTTCCAACTTCCTTCGATTTTCCTCCAGCCCGTGACTAAGCCCATTATTCCAATTCTCTTTGCCAATTCAAGTCTACCTTGTGTCCACCCTAACCAATTTAACCGTCCTGGACCCGATGGAACTATCCGTGCCACCAACAGAGGTCCCCTTGTGTAGTTGTTACATCAAAGTCGCAGTTCATGCCACAATGATCATTGCAGAACACCAGGCGTACTACCAGGCAAGATACCTTGCCATTTGCTGTTTATTTATTTTAGCTCATATTTTATACATTATTATTTTCTTTATGCAAAATAAACTGTGATACATGGCATAACCTATTAGAACTTACTGTTCAGTTATATTTCCTGCTATGTATTATTTTTTTTACACATTAAACCTAGATTTATGGGACCACCTTTGTGTGTTGCATTCATTGGCCTTGACACGTTGTATCACGAAGTTGTGTGTCACATGTAGAACACGGACATGCGTGACTGGCTGGCCACCGGTGCGTATAAGCCGTGCGATAGGATTAACCGGTAATAGAGTTGCATGCTAGTTTGACTTAGCGATTATAGAGGTTTACTGTTGTGGATATAACATAATAGGCATTGGATGGGAAGAACAGTTCCTTAATGTATGGGTCATATATGCACTGTCTTGATTGTCGGTTAGCTCCAATGGGAGGTACGATCCTGATAGCCGGTTATCTCCAGTGGAAGGTACGGTCCTGATTGTCGGTTATCTTCAGTGGAAGATACGGTCCTGATTCCTGATATTCCTGATCCGGCCCATGCGTCAAAGGTTTTTTTATTACATATTCAATATAGTACAGTTAGGTACCCTATTGCTTGTAGCCCTTATTTATTTGAGCAATATTTGTTCAGTTTATATGGCATGATATTATGTGTCTTGTTACGTCCCTCTGAGGACCTGATTATCTTCCCAGGTGTGTGCTATTGTCTTTCGTAGGTGTTCTAGCTCTAGCCGTGATCATCGCTATTTCTCCGAGGATGATTGCACTTTGATCGTCTTCACTTCGCTTGCCAAAATTATTTCTTTTTCTCATGTATTTGCCTTTACTTGTTGGTAGTGGATTTGTCTCCGCCCAACCTATTATATCAAGACAATTCATTATCATTATATGATATATTTTATTCATTTATTTTATGTGGATGAGATTAGTTATGGTTCTACTGCATTTTACAGCTTATGTATTCATACAAGGTTTCATATATTGGAGTGTACTTCGTATGAATACAGCTGGCATGTCTACGTTTCTAGTCCTAAGAATTTTGGGACTGGAGCGTTACATGTTTTTGTAGTGGCCCATGCAGGTCGAGATAAATTGTTTGGTTACTTTACAAAGCAAGCCTGTGAATAGGATTAGAAGTCTAGGATCTCATCCACATATTTAACCTCTTTCTTCGATTCCATATTCGAACTATCGTTCGACTCATCGACTGCATCTTGCTTGTTTCCTTCTATCATAATTCTTATCTTCCTTTCGTGCTTGCTAGATATTGACCCTAATAGTTAGATGTCCTAAACAACCTTAGCTTAATTTTTAAGTTGGGTAGAATACCCCACGACCTGACACACCCTTGACCATTAAGGAAAATACAAATAGAATTATCTAGACTATAGGGACTAGAGGGATTAACCCATTTGGTCAACCAAGCCTTGGGCAATAAACCGTAGAATGATCGTATAGGAATAAACAAGACTTAGATTTTTATGGCACTTAGACTATTCATATTGGTTCTTTATTTCAATCTTAATCTTACGTGCCTATATTTTTACTATCTAGACTAATGACGCTAATGTAGCCTAGTTTTTGGAAGCTTATTCTTTTATCGAGCTTGTTCAAGACATATGTTATTTGGGTCGCTCCCACTAACATATTGTCTACTCAGAACCGGTGCATGATGGTCTGATCAACCAAGTGCACTTTGGTTCGCTTTTGTCTATTATTCTACGTGGATGGGGACATAGCTAAACTTGTCCTTTAGAGTCCCATCCGCGACTGCCTTGGCAACTCCTTTTGAAAAAATTCCGGTCGTCCTTGAACCACGTATTCGTACTCGATAATATCGCCTTTTGAACTCCTTATTGCTTTCGTCTTCACCTATTTTAGAAGGACGAATGCATTATACTAGAACTTCCTCTAGCCTTCTTATCGATTATGACCATACTGTATTATTTTTTTCTATGATCTAGAACGCGATTTCTTACGGCATGATTTTGTTATTGATTGTTCTCCATCGATACCCCTTGTGTCTTCGCACCCCCTAGTTATTCTTAATTTCGAGGACGAAATTCTTTTAAGTTGGGTAGGATGTAAAACCCCTAAATTTCTACTATATTGTTTTATATTTTATAAAATTTGGAACTGATTTAAAATTTTGTATTGTACGTCACGTAGTCGTATTGTACGTCGCGCCCGAAAATTTTATTTTTTGAAATTGCTCGACGAGTGCAAATATGTGCGAGCGTACATATTTTTGAAAAATATATTTTCTATTTTTTTATAGTTACAAAATAATATACATAATAATTATTTTGTTATCGTTCCAAAATTTCCAAGTTTGTTATTTTATTTATAAAGCCTTTCATTCTCACAATTATTAATAATAAATAATATTTTTATTGTATACTAGAAAAGCATAAATATGAAAACATTATTTGTGCATACATATATATTTGTAATTATTTATTATTTTATTTTAAATAATAATATAATTTTTAAAATTATTATTATTATTATTTTTGGAAAATATATTTTGAAATAATTGTGGCGATCTAAATCTTGATTTGAATTTATGGATTTATCTAAATAGTCAAATATTTAAAATTTGATTTATCCCATTCGATTTTAAACTAAAAATTTAATTAGATTTAAATTGGTTTTGTATTTGGATTTGGATTTGATTGATTTTAAATTAAGTTGTGAATTATCCATTTTGGATTTAAATCTTTTCCTAATCCCTATCCAACTGGAAATTCCCACATCCTATAAATAGGCAGGTACTCCTCCAAATTGTTACAATTCTCCAAATTCCTCAACCAAACGTGCGTGCATCGTGTCCGTGTTCCCCGTCCAAATTCTTATTCTATCTTTACAAATACATTACCTCCTTCCCCGTGTCTGACACACCCCGACATCAGCAATCCCTAAACCTAACCTAATCCTACCCGAGCCATCTACCCACTACGACCAGATGACCACCGCACTACCACTTCTGCGACCACCCTCTACAACTGCCACCAACGTGCCCGCTCCTCCCCGACACACTGCCAGCCTCGCTGCCGCCAAACACGAACACCGCCGCAGCAAACTTCACCCCCTCTCCTCTTTTTCAACCATACACACGACCAGCCACCCCGTCGACTCCACTCCACCACCAGCTACCACCCTCACCATCGACTGACACCACCACCTGGACCGCGGCCAACCACCACCATCAAACCCGCCACCGGCACCACCACCAAGAAAAACCCCAAAACTCAAAGACAAACCCGAACCCAGACCAGATTCACCTGTCGAGCGTCACCCATCGCCGTCCCACGCCGGCCGACCTCCTCTGTGCCAAATCGCCGTCCGCCTCTAACCAAGCCGCCGGCAGCACCTAACCCTCCACTTCCTCAGCCGCAGTCATCTGCCCCGCAGCGTTGCCTCCAGCCGCCGTCATCCAGCCCATCGTCGGCCACCCCCGCATCCGTCGATCTCCTCCACCGGAACCCCAAACTTCCTCTCCTTCCCCCGCTCTCCTCTTCCTCCGTTGCATGCGTCTCCCCGACCGCGCGAAGGCCCCGACCGCTCGAACCCTCTCCTTCCGCTCGCCGCCGCTTCTCCCTCCTCCTCTTCTACTGATCCCCGAGCTCACGACCCTCTCCCTCTCTCCTCAGTTTCTCTCCGTCCATCTCTCTCTCTCACTCCAGCTTCCTTCTCCGCCGCTTCTCTCACCCGCTCACTTGTCTCTTTCCTTGACTTCTTCCTCTCTCTTTCCTTAGCGCGTGACCTTTACTTCTGACCCCTTCACTTCCTTTTGATCTCTCTCCACCTTTTCTATTCTCCAAGGAGAACAGTTGTGTTAAGGACTTTATTCTTTGTTTGTTTTCATTTTTCTTACTATTCATAATTTTTGTATGTTTTTTATAAATCGTTTCATTAACAGTATCATCTATTATTATTATTATTAATTCTCAGCTAGTTATCATTAAAACATATATGATATAGGTTCCATAGTTAGTATGATAAATATTATGATAGTATATATATTTTTTAGTTTATTGGTTAATTCTAAAAATTAGTTTGTAAATGTTTTATTTATTTTTTTACTATTTTTGGTAAGATTATTAGGCCCGGCCCAATATATAATTTCAAAACTTTGGATTAGATTTTTAAAATATTTTTTTGTAATATTCTATACATTTTTGAACTATAGTTTTAACTATAAATTATTTTCACAAACTTAGGATATTTTAGTTAAAAAAAAAGGATTCTTATATTTTGAAATTTTTACTAAGTAAATTGTAGTTTTGGCCTTGAGTTAGCCTAAAAACATATTATCTTTGGTATTTTTAATATACAGCTTTTTGGCCTAGAAATTTAGTTTTAACACTAAACACACTTTTTAATTTTCTTTATCTTTTTCTAAAAACTATTTTATCTTTAATAATTTTTTAGCCTTTTGGAAATATTTATTTTGACTAATAGAATATATTTTATAAATATTTTATCGTATATATTATTTTTCCAACTTTCTTCGATTTTCCTCCAGCCCATGACTAAGCCCATTATTCCAATTTTCTTTGCCAATTCAAGTCTACCTTGTGTCCACCCTAACCAATTTAACCGTCCTGGACCCGATGGAACTATCCGTGCCACCAACAGAGGTCCCCTTGTGTAGTTGTTACATCGAAGTCGCAGTTCATGCCACAGTGATCATTGCAGCACACCAGGCGTACAACCAGGCAAGACACCTTGTCATTTGTTGTTTATTTATTTTAGCTCATATTTCATGCATTATTATTTTCTTTATGCAAAATAAACTGTGATACATGGCAAAACCTGTTAGAACTTACTGTTTAGTTATATTTCCAACTATGTATTATTTTTTTTACACATTAAACCTAGATTTAAGGGACCATATTTGTGTATTGCATTCATTGGCCTTGACACGTTGTATCACAAAGTTGTGTGTCGCATGTAGAACACGGACATGCATGACTGGCTGGCCACCGGTGCGTATAAGCCGTGCGATAGGATTAACCGCTAATAGAGTTGCATGCTAGTTTGACTTAGCGGTTATAGAGGTTTACTGTTGTGGATACAACATAATAGGCATTGGGTGGAAAGAACAGTTCCTTAATGTATGGGTCATATATGCACTGTCCTGATTGCCGGTTAGCTCTAATGGGTGGTACGGTCCTGATATCCGGTTATCTCCAGTGGAAGGTACGGTCCTAATTGTCGGTTATCTTCAATGGGAGATACGGTCATGATTCCTGATATTTCTGATCCGGCCCATGCGTCAAAGGTTTGTTTTTATTGTATATTCACTATAGTACGGTTAGGTACCCTATTGCATGCAACCCTTATTTATTTGAGCAATATTTATTCAGTTTATATGGCATGATATTATGTGTCTTGTTACGTCCCTCTGAGGACCTGGTTATCTCGCCAGGTGTGTGCTATTGTCTTTCGCAGGTGTTCTAGCTCTAGCTGTCGTCATTATTTCTCTGAGTATGATTGTACTTTGATCGTCTTCACTTCGCTCGCCATAATCATTTCTTTTTCTCATGTATTTTCCTTTACTTGTTGGTAGTGGATTTGTCTCCGCCCAACCTATTGTATCAAGACAATTCATTATCATTATATGATATCTTTTATTTATTTATTTTGTGTGGATGAGATTAGTTATGGTTCTACTGCATTTTACAGCTTATGTATTCGTACGAGGTTTCCATATATTGGAGTGTACTTCGTATGAATACAGTTGGCATGTCTACGTTCCTAGTCCTACGTATTTTGGGACTGGGGCGTTACAGCAGCTGCGATCATTGAAAGAAACGATCTCACCATAATGACTCTAGAGACACTTATGGGCAAGCTGATGACCCATGAGTTGGACTTGCAAGAATTTGAAGAAGCAACTCCCAAGAAAAAAAAACTATCTCCTTCAAAGTACAAGCCAAAAGAGTTGCATATAATGATTCTGACGAAGAATCATCAAGTGGTGATGAGCAAGCCCTGCTAGTAAAGAACTTCAGAAAATTTTTAAAGTTTAAGAGATCAAATCGAAGGAAGAAAGATGTCCACAGAAGCAATGAAGAAGAAACTATATGCTTTGGATGCAAGAAGTCAGAACATATGAAGAAGGACTGTCCACTGTCAAAGAAAAGTAGTCCATATGACATATCAAGATCAAGCAGGAAAGCTACAACAGGTCGAAAGTATGCAAATACAAGCATCTGGGACGAAAGTGATGTCAGTGAATCAGATGAAGAGGACAGACCCTGCAGTACTGCCAATGTATGTCTTATGGCATTTGATAAGGTATCTTCTAACCCTCTGTATGATGACTTTACTTTCGATGAATTAGAGACTGCCTTTAGCGAACTACTTGAAGAATACAGAAATTTGTTAGACAAGTATAAGCAATCTCACAAAGAGGTTAAGGCATGCACAACCGAAGTAGCAAGATTTTTTTAACCTTCTTGAAGACATTAAAGAGACATCTGCTATCGGTAACACAGATGAGATAGCCAAGCTCAAAGTAGACTATCCTGAGGCTATCCTCACCATCGGGAAAAAAGAAAGAGGCTATGTCAAAATACAGGAACTTTAAGACATAGAGTAGAAGAGACACTTAGTCACGGAGCAAAGACTCTTTGATATGACTGCCAAATATGAGGAGTCTTGTGCAGTCTCTAAAAGTTAGAGATCAAGTTAGGCAAATAGGCCATTCTTGTGACACAGCCTAAGGTTAGTCCTAATGCTAAGTATACAACTAAGAGGACTAAACCATAGAAAGCACGCAAGCAACACGTTAATCACAATTATGCTTTCACATATAGGATTTAAAAGAAGACACAAAAGCATGTCAACACAGAAACAAAGAGCACTTTTTTAAAACATACTTGCACGTACTATGGTATCATGGGCACATATCACGATATTGTCTAACAAGAAAGCCTGTTGACAATCAAACACTTGTTTGGATACCTAAGACTAATCAAAATGGACCCTTCAAGAAATGGGTACCAAAGATTTTATCTACTCGTTTTGTAGGTGGACCCTCAACCCTCTCATGCTTGAGGCAAGTAGATTCTCGATAGCGGATATTCGTAGCACATGACTGGTGATGCATCTTTGTTCGCAATGCTATCGATGAAGAAAGAAGGATACGTTTCCTTCGGATATAACTCGAGAGGTGATATAATTGGAAATGGCATTATTGGTATGTCTCCTTACCCAATAATAAAAGATGTTTGTCTAGTTACGGAGTTGAAACATAACCTACTGAGCATAAATCACTTAGCAGACAATGGTTATGGTATCAACTTTGTAAAAGACAAATGATCTATATATGAAATGTCATCTGGTAATCACGTATATGAAGGGATTAGGAAAGACAACATTTATGTTTTCTTTTTAGAAAGTACTAACAATGCAGGAAGGTGCCTAGTAGCAAATCAAGATGAAAGTTGGCTATGGCACATGAGGCTAGGACATGCCAATATGGATACTATCTCACGGCTATTTACCAAAAAGTTGGTAAAAGGACTCCTCGAAATCATATTCAAGAGAGACATGGTATGTGCTGATTGTGAAAAGAACAAGGCAACTAGGTCAACTTTTAAATCCATCAACGTTGTAAGTACTTCTAGACCTTTGCAGTTAATTCACACGGATTTGTTTGGTCCTAGTAGAGTCGCTAGTCTTGGCGGTAAGCTCTATGCCTTTGTGATTGTTTATAATCTCTCTTGTTATATATGGGATTTCTTTTTATCAATTAAAAGTGATGCTATTTTAAATTTCAGATATTTTGTAAAAAGGTACAAAACAAAAAAGGTTTCATGATTACTCATATCCAAAGTGATCATGGTGGCAAATTCGTAAATGCTGATTTCAAAAAGTGTTGTGATGATAGTGGATAGTACCACGAATTTTCTTGTCCTATAACCTCCCAACAGAATGGTATCGTAGAGTAGAAGAATCATACTCTAAGCGAGATGGCTAGAGTCATGCTGAATCAGCATAATCTTCCTAAATATTTTTGGGCAGAAGCTGTTAGTACAGCCTGTCATATTTTAAATAGGGTGCTGATTCAACCTATCTCGAAGAAAACACCATATGAGGTGTGGTTTGGAAGGATTCCAAATATTTTTTATTTTAAAGTTTTTGGATGTCTTCGTTTTATCCTGAACACCAAGGATAACTTGGGTAAGTTGGACTCTAAAACAGATGAAGGGATATTTTTCGGATATGCTGCTAAGAGTAAGGGATATAGAATTTTTTAATAAAAGATCTATGATTGTTGAAGAATCTATTAACATTACCTTTGATGAGCTCAATAGTCACAGATCTAGCGACAGTGATGATGAAGATGCACAGATTAAACCCAAGTCATCTAAAGATACTGCTACCAAGGAGAGCCATGTGGAAGATATAACAGAAATGTTTAAATCTTAGAAATTCTTGTCAGATCATCTAGAGATGCTCATCATAGATGATGTATCAAAAGGTGTAAGTATACGTTCTTTTATTAAAGACACTGATATAGCAGCTAATGTAGCTTTTATATCTCAAGTAGATCCTAAGACAGTAGCAGATGCATTTAATGATGAATTTTGGATTGATGTCATGCAAGAAAAACTTAATCAATTTGAGAGAAAGCAAGTTTGGAAACTTGTTCCTGAACCTATTGGTCAATCAATAATTGGTGCCAAATGGGTGTTCCGAAATAAATTAAGTGAGGATGGACAAGTTCTACGCAGCAAAGCACGTCTAGTAGCGCAAGGTTATAATCAAGAAGAAGGTATTGATTATGATGAGACATATGTTCCGGTTGCTAGACTATAAGCTATCCGCAAGTTTTGTGTATTTGCATGCTTTCGTAATTTTAAATTATTTCAAATGGATGTAAAAAGTGCATTTTTAAATGAATTTTGGAAGAAGAAGTTTTTGTGAAACAACCCGTTGGATTTTAAGATTTTTAAAAATTCGATCACAGCCCTCTATGGACTCAAACAAGCACCTCGTGCTTGGTATGAACGCCTAAGTGCCATTCTACTTGAAAATGAATTTTCAAAAGGAAGAGTTGATACTACTTTATTTACTAAGTCTTCAGATGATGATATTCTTCTTGTGCAAATTTATGTAGATGACATAATATTCGGTTCTACTAATGAAAAACTTTGTCAAGAATTTTCTAAGTGTATGCAGAGTAAGTTTGAAATGAATATGATGGGAGAGCTAAACTAGTTCCTAACAGATCAAACAGCACTCTCAGGGAACATTCATCAACCAAGCTAAGTATACAACGAATTTACTGAAGAGGTATGAATTCGATAACGTAAAGCCTATCGGAACTCCAATGGCTACATCAACCCGGCTTGACATTGATGAAAGTGGCAAACCAGTCGACCAGCATAAGTATCAAGGTATGATTGGTAGTTTATTATATTTAACTGCTAGTCGTCCTGATATCATGTTTAGCGTTTGCATTTGTGCTAGATATCAAGCTAATCCTAAGGAATCACACTTATGCGCTGTTAAGCGTATCTTTCGATACCTTAAGGAAACTTCTAAAGTTGGCTTGTGTCATCCCAAAACCACATCTTTTGACCTAATCGGTTATTCAGATGCAGATTTGTAGGATACAAAGTAGACCGTAAAAGTACCAGCGGCACGTGTCATTTTCTAGGAAAAACATTAGTCTCCTGGTTTAGCAAGAAGGAAAATTTTATAGCGCTATCAACGACTGAGACTAAGTATATCGCCGCAGGATGCTGTTGTGCTCAAATTTTATGGATAAAGCAAACCCTAGAAGACTACAATCTGCACTACTATAAGATTCATATATATTGTGATAACACTAGCACGATCAATTTGACTAAGAACCCTGTTTGTCATTCACGCACAAAGCACATAGGGATATGTCATCACATTTTACATGATCACCAACAACACGAGGATATTTTCTTAGAATTCATTGACACAGATCATCAATTAGCAGATATTTTCACAAAACCGCTGGCTAAAACCGTTTCAATTATCTGTGACGTGAACTAGGCAAACTTGAATTTTTAGATTCATAATGCGTTATGTTTAATAAAAATTCTTACAAATTGATATTTTAATATTTATTAATTGAAATTATTTTGGGTACAAGCCGAAATGGTTATTTTGTCAAAAAGACGTAAAAGTCTAAATGACGCGGTGCCAAGTGTCTTCGGACTACCGCTAGCTGGGATCCGGCTCCTACAGCTAACCCAAAGTAATGAATATTATTAAATAAAAAAATTAAAGGTTATTAAGTCTATTTATTATTCATTATGCATAAAATAAAATGGAAATAAAAGTGGCCGAACTCTATCGGAACTCGGACCGAGTTCAGTTGACGTCGGTTCGAATTCCCAGAACAGCACAGCCGGCCCTAGCCCCTTTATAAACCCTTCTTCTTCCTCATATTTCCTCCATTCGAGCACCGAAAACTCCACAAAAATTCTAGTTTTCAATTCCTCCAAGTTTCCTTCCTGTCACGAGCTGTACCCACGTTTTGTGATATGAGTGCGTGTCCAAGCCAGCCTACGCCGCAGAGTCAGTAGTAGAACGATGTCATGGCCATGATGCTCAATAACACATAAATATAACATTTATTGCTAATTCACATTTTTAACTTGATTACAATATTTACAACATTTATATTTAAAGAAAATACAATATTCTTACAATTAATGAAAATGATACCACTTCTATCTAATTTATAGGTTTTTGCCTGCAAGTACACCCGTATCTGCCAATGCTAAGTGAAACCACAGCTAACCTGAAAAATATTGGTTTCCAGTCCATAATGGAACAAGCACACAAAACGACAGCAATGTAAAAACACAATAGAATTCACAAAACATGAAAATAATATATGTGAAGTGAAACTAGAAAGTAACTGATATCATGGCATGTCTAGAAAGCAAGTAGGTAACTCTATAACATGATGTATCAACTGGAGAAAACATGTAAATGGAGTGACATGGCAAGTGGTGAAGAAAACAAAGAAAGACAAGTAAAAGACAACTATCTATGTGTTTTGAAATATCAGTTTTGACATGTGAACGGCTAGGGGTAAATCAGGCACCCTATACGTGTCGTGTGCAGCTGCTATTCTCCACTAAAGACACGGGGGATAGTTCTGGGTAGTCCACATGTCTACTAAGATATTTTCCCTCCCGACTAGTACTCATGGACTCGAGCAAGTCATGAAACACGACAATCAAGAAATATAGTATGTAGAGATCCATGACACTAATCCATGTAACAATGTGTCAACAAGTAAGAGCATATGTACAAACATGAAATGGAAACTACTATAAATAGAAAGCAATCAGAAAGTGTACTTTCCTGAGGTCCTTAGCTGGTGAAACCAATAATCTTGTTGGGTCCACGATAGTCTGATTTGCCTAGGGTCAATATGGAGAAGTCAAGATTCGCACGAATTAGGAACGCATGATTAGTCGTGGTTAAGATTGATCTAATCAAATAAAGGCTTTGGTTTAAAATAATTTCTTTAATAAGGAAAATATATATATATTCTTTTTAGAATTATATAATACGGTTAAAATTTAGTAATCGTTTTAGGACTAACCCCTAATTGTCACAATCAAATTTTAGACCAAAACATAAAAGTAGGTCAAATAATGTAGTACTATATTTAGGGTCAATAAGCTATCTTTAAAATACTAGAAAATAATATGATAATTATTTTTAGGAAAATATTTATAAACTAGTTAGAAATTATATATGCTAATTGAAAACGATAAATTAAGATAGATACACTTTGAAAAGCTAGCAAATCATTTTAGACCAAATCCTTACTCTACCAAAATACTTTTAGCTCAAAAATTATATTCAAATACCACAAAATATTACAATAAACCTTTAAGCCATATTAGAAAGTAGATAGAGGGCCAAGCCCAATTCTATATAAGAACCCAATGAAACGAAAGTCCATAAATATATAGTTTGCTGCAATATAACTCATGAGATTATTAATTATTTGTCTTTGATAACAATTATAGTAATAAGCTAATTGCAATATCTATTTAATAAAATCAGAATTTGAAAATCATCAATAATAATAAGAACATAATTATATACAATAATAATAATAATAGTAATTCAGGCTAAGGCCCAATCTCTAAATCCTATGGCTTGAAGCCCAACACCTACTCTGATGCTGTTGTTTTCCACAACAAACTAATAAAAAAACAACAAATATTCCCCCCCATTCATTTTTCTCTCTTCTTAGCAACTAATAAGAGAGAAAAGGATTAAGAGAAGAAAGGGAAAGAGAGAGAGAGAGAGAGCAGATTGAGAGAGATCGAGGGAAAGAAAGGGGAATCTCACCTGAACGAGGGGAGGCGGTTCGAGGCTGGCCAAAAATCGGCGAGGGCGCGGTGGCATTGCCAGCGAGGGCGCGGGATGTCCTCGGCCAGTGGCAGTCGACTGGTGGGCAGTGGCCAGAGATGCTGTACGCTCACTCATCACGATGCGGTCAGGAAGAGGTCGTACGGACTGGTGGAGGGAGCTTCTCAGCTCGGCACATCAAAGCCGCTGCCGTGTGCGACCTCAAGGCTGCCCTCCGGTCTGGCACGCTGGTGTGCTCGTCGGAAGAGAGGAAAGGACGCGGCGGCGAGCGAGGGAGTGTACAGCGCTGGAAGGGAGCATCGTCCCGGCGGAAGATGCCCATGCGCACAGATGAGTTGTCGATTGCCGGCAGCAGACGGCACTGAGATCCCTGGCGTGGCGGTAGCGCTTCCGAGAGAGGCATTGGCTCAGGCGGCCGATCAATCTGGCCATCGGTGGATGCGTAAGAAGGATCTACTCCTTACAGCGCACGACGGATGGAGGTGCTTCTCGCCGTGGCTCCGGCGACTGCGGGTTGTGTCACGCCCCAGAACCAGAATACTGGAGAGCGGGGGCAGACATAGCCAGCTACGTATATTGAAATAGAAACCACCTCGATATACGGTCACGACTGTCTAGATATATGAGGGTTTTCTACAAGCCAACAGTCTCTTATGGTCATAAACAAGCCTAGTGTCTCAATCACCACAAGTAAGTAAAGTCGCAAGATGTATGATCATTAAATATACAATAATAAGGCGTCCCAAATATTACATATTCAGCTGATCATGAAGCTAGTCGTTACAAAATGTTAGGACTAGCAAGAGTTTAGTCATACATGATCAACCCTAGGATTTGTCAATCATGTTTACAGCCCGTAGGCAGACAGTAAGTAAAAGTGCTTCGAGCTAACAGGTGCTCGTCGGCTAAACGCCTCAAAAGAATAATTTTTACAATAGAGTGAGCGAAACAAAATAGAAAACCCACTTTTGGCCCAGATTCCGTCTAGTGTTCACCATTGGGCTGGAAGCTTGGTAGATCCTCGGGAGCTGCTCCGAAATCTGGCCACACAAAACCAGCTGGGTCAACCCCAGAAAGAGCAAGTGCCACAAGGGGGCCACGAAATAAGAACAAAAGCCAGCAATCAGCACAGAAAATCTAATATTAAAACTAAAATTACGAAAACATGTCAGGATGATATACGACGAGATAACCATGGGACTATTCCGATAGCCAGGTTACAACCCGTAAACCAAACAAGGACCGGGGTTGTAACCCTTCGTCTGAACAGAACTTGGTTTTCCACCATTTATCAGCAAGATAATAATGCAAGAAATCAAGACAGGGAGCAATCTTGTACTGGATCAAGACATGGCTAAACTGGTTGTACCTCATTCAATCAATTACGGCCAAGCAGATACTACGGCTTACTACTTTAACTAACTAGGGTTATCACAGGCCTAATTACTAACAAGATGCAATGAGATGATTTTACAGCCACAAGCCCTGCAGACCATCCAGGTTACCCAGGACGAAAGATTAGGGTTGAATTCAGGTGGGTACATCGTCCAGGAGATGCATGTACCCTTAGGTGACTTAGAGGGTGCAACACCTGACAGTGTGCTGGAAATGCGTCCTACTCGATGGCAGGCTACAAATCCCTGGAGCGTCCAGGTAACGGGATTGCCTGTAGCTGTGTCATCTCTTCATGACTACTGTGTTATTCTAGTTATTAGCCTTAATCCATTTTAGTAGGTACTCCTGACCGTGGTACTCAGGAGTCCCATCCTAGACATGATGCGAGACTGGACAAGTGGATTTAACAAGCAAGCAAGAAAGAACCACCCACGGTGTCAAGACAGGTCAAGCTGAGTTATCAGGTCATGTCAAGTCAGGAGTGCGCCATCACGGGCCACTATCAAGTTATCAAGATAAATCATGTCAGGGTACTTGTCAGGAGTGCGCCACGACGGGCCACTATCATGTCAGGTTGGTCATTTCAGGAGTGCACCACTACGGGTTACTGTCGTGTTATGCTAGTTCCTTGTCATACCATGCCATGTACAATAGTCATTCCAAACATATTAAGCAAAATCAAGTTCATGACGAAAGGCGTAAGGATATAAAATGGGCATAAAATATCTAATAAAATATCAATATACAGGGCTATAGAAAATCCAAGCTTAAAGAACTAAGACCAAAACTCCAAAAGCCAATGGTTAAGCAAGGGGTCAAGGGGCAGTATACGTGCACAAGTACGCACGCAGGGAAGCTGCGTACGCACAAAAACACGCACGCAAGGCTCACTCAAGTCTGCGTACCAAGGCACACTCAAGTCTGCGTACCACGGCACGCTCAAGAGGAGCAGCATACGTAAAAAGTCACGCACGCTCAAGGGAGCTGCGTTCGTGAAAAGTCACGCACGCTCAAGGGAGCTGCGTACGTGAAAGTCACGCACGCTCAAGGGAGCTGCGTACCTAAAAAGTCACGCACGCTCAAGGGAGCAGTGTGCGTAAAAAGTCATGCATGCTCAAGGGAGCAGTGTGTGTGAAAAGTCACGCACGCTCAAGGGAGTAGTGTGCGTAAAAAGTCACGCGCGCTCAAGGGAGCAGTGTGCGTGAAAAGTCACGTACGCTACAGGGAGTCACGCTTCCAACAGGAAGCGTACTCAAGTCTGCGTACGCAGCGCTAAAGAGCGCACATAGCTCAGGGTGCGTAAGCTAAACAGCTCTGCACACACTGCTCACTGTCTTCTCCAGACAGCAAGAACACCATGGCTGAACCCAAGCTTCAAAAGCTCACAACTTGGCCATCCGAACTCCAAATCCGGATTTTCAAAGCTCCAACTTGGGTGAAACTGAATGCTCTTCCACATGGAAGCACCAAAACCCATGAAAATCCAACTTAAAGGGATCAAACCATGCAAAATCCGAAAATAGAAATAACTTAGATCTAGAGCAAAGGAGACTTCAAATCACAAAATACCAAGTTCTAATGTTGATCACCATGTCCTAATCTAGCAAATGAACCAAGAAAATAGGGCTCTCATGAAGTGACAAGGTGCACTTGCCTAGGGTTAGGAGAGTTGTGGAGGAAGGAGAAGAAGAAGAAGAAGGAAATTAATGGTAGAAGTTATGAGGAGAGAGAGTGGTAGGTGGGGGTTATAAAGAGGGTGAGTTGTGGTGGGTTGAGGGGTAGCATAGGTTAAGGTGATCCAACTCACATAAAACCAACCAATCCAAATAAAACCGAGCCATGCCAAAACCTAAAATACGGGAAATACCGAAATCCCACAAGTTGAGAAAAAATAAAATACATGCCAAAATCCAGATACGAGTATAAATACGAAATATGGGAAATACGGGAAATGAGGGTGACAACTCTACCCACCTTAAAAGAATTTCGTCCTCGGAATTTAATCAAGGAGCTAGAGATTGCCACGACAAGCTACACTAAGCACAGGCAAGCTACACTAAGCAGTCCAATCATACAATCATACAATGCAAGCAAGGAAGGGAAAATGTAAGGCACAAGAAAGACATTATACCTCACGAGTCAAACAGGTAGGGATATCGCGATCGGATGTCGTCCTCACGCTCCCACGTTGACTCACCTAGAGAGTGATGACCCCAAGCAACACGGACTAATTTAATAGTCTTGTTCTTGAGTATCTTTTTCCTCCGGTCCAAAATAGACACGGGCCTCTCCTCATACGAAAGGTTGGTACCAACAACCAATTCCGAATGGTCTAGGATGTGGCTCGGATCCGAAATATATCGTCATAATTGGGACACATGGAATACATCATGTACCTCACTTAGCGACGGCGGAAGAGCGAGACGATAGGATACATCTCCTACTCGCTCTAGAATATCGAACGACCCTATATACCTAGGACTAAGCTTTCCCCGCACGCCAAAGCGAATGACGCCACAGTTAGGCGAGATCCTAAAGAATACATGGTTGCCGACAGCAAATTCTAAGGGACGCCGATGAGCATCGGCCCAATGGCGCTGGCGGTCCTGGGCAACTCGGAGGTGATCTCTGACCTTCCTGACCACTTCAACCGTCTGGGAAATCAACTCGGGTCCGAGCATCTGCCTCTCTCCGACATCGTCCCATGCTAGCGGGGATCTGCACTTCCTGCCATAAAGAGCCTCGAAAGATGCTATCTGGATACTGGCCTGATAACTGTTGTTGTACGAGAATTCTACCAGGTGCAGATGATTCTCCCATAAACCACCGAAGTCAAGGGTGCAAGATCTCAACATATCTTCAAGAGTCTGGATTGTGCGCTCTGATTGACCATCCGTCTGCGGGTGATAAGCTGAGCTGAATTGAAGGCGAGTCCCCAAACTCTTCTGCAAGCCGCGCCAAAAGTGTGATGTAAATCTTGAATCTCTGTCCGAGGTGATGCTGACTGGCACACCGTAAAGCCTGACGATCTGCCTGAGATACATCTCTGCTAACAGCACCGTCGACTGTCCAACTCTGAATGGGAGAAAGTGTGCCACCTTGGTAAGCCTGTCCACAATTACCCAAATAGCATCTCTGTCAGCCGGAGATCTGGGCAATCCGGTCACGAAATCCATGGTTATATGCTCCCATTTCCATTCTGGGATCGGTAAGGGTTGAAGAAGTCCAGCGGGCCTCTGATGTTCAGTTTTAACCTGTTGGCAAACCAAACACCGAGAGACAAACCGGGCTGTCTCCCTCTTCATGCCATTCCACCAGAAATGCTGACGAATATCACGGTACATCTTCGTACCACCCGGATGAATAGAATACTGTGAACTGTGGGCTTCTGCCATGACTTCCTGTCTGATATCTCCACTGGGTACACAAAGACGAGTGCCGTGCCGAAGTGTACCATCTTCATGGATGCATAACTCTGGCCTTCTTTCTGCTTCACACTCTGCTCTGAGTCGCTGGATCTTGGAATCTGTTGACTGCGCCACCCGGATTCTCTCAACTATGCTGGACTGTACCTGTAGGCTGGCCATCAATGCCACGCTGGTTGGAAGAACCACTTCAATTCCCATCTTCTGAAGATCTGCCAATAATTCTGGTTGTACCGTCAGGAAATAAACTCCGGCTCTCCTGCTCAATACATCTGCTACAACGTTGGCCTTCCCGGGATGATACTGCAAATCCACATCATAATCCACCAATAGCTCGAGCCATCTTCTCTGCCGCATATTAAGGTCCTTCTGGGTGAAAACATACTTCAGGCTCTTATGATCAGTAAAGATCTCCACTCTATCTCCGTACAAGTAGTGTCACGACAACTTCAAAGCAAACACTACCGCCGCCAATTCCAAGTCGTGGGTCGGGTAATTCTCCTCATGATCACGAAGTTGGCGTGACGCATAAGATATTACCTTCCCATGCTGCATCAAGACACACCCTAATCCTCTGCCTGAAGCGTTGCAATAAACTGTGAATCCTCCGGTCCCATCTGGAAGGGTGAGAATGGGAGCCGTTATCAAACCTCGCTTCAACTTCTCAAATAATTCCTGACACTCTGCTGTCCAAATAAATAGCACATCCTTGCGGGTCAACTGGGTCATCGGTGCTGAAATCCTTACGAAATCTGAAATGAACCGCCGGTAGTAGCCGGCCAATCCAAGGAAGCTGCGAACCTCTGCCACTGAGCTGGGTACCGGCCATGACTCGATAGCCACAATCTTCTGGGGATCCACTTCCACTCCTCCTCGGGTAATGATGTGACCCAAGTACGAAATGCGATCGAGCCAGAACTCGTATTTACTGAACTTAGCGTACAACTGATGCTCCCTAAGCGTCTGAAAGACGACTCTGAGATGCTGCTCATGCTCTGCTTCACTCTTGCTGTAGACCAGGATGTCATCTAGGAACATGATCACAAATTGATCCAAGTAAGGCATGAAAATGCGATTCATGAGGTCCATGAATACGGCCGACGCATTGGTCGCTCCAAAGGGCATAACAAGGAACTCCTAATGTCCGTACCTCGATCTGAATGTTGTCTTCGGGATGTCCTGCTCTCTGACTCTGATCTGATGGTATCCTGACAGCAAGTCGATCTTCGAGAACACTGAAGCCCCTCTGAGATGATCAAACAAGTCATCTATCCTCGGAAGAGGGTATCTGTTCTTGATTGTCACCGAGTTCAAGGTACGATAATCAACACATAGCCTGGACGTACCATCCTTCTTTTTCACAAGAAGCATCGGGGCTCCCCAAGGCGATCCACTTGCACGGATGAATCCCTTGGTCCTCAGTTCTTCAATCATCTTGTACAAAATCTCCAATTCTGAAGGCACCATCCTGTAGACTTGCTCTGACACTGGTGCTGTCCCGGGAATCAAGTCTATAGTGAACTCAATCTCCCGCTCTGGCGGCATCCCTGGAAGCTCTTCTGGAAAGACATCTAGAAATTCTTCAACTATCCGGGGTAACTGCACTGCTGCTACTGCCATCCGCAATGCTGGGGAAGATGGCTCTACTGCGCCTCTGGAATACGAAAACTCTGGCTCGCCGGGGATACTAAAGACAACTCTGCCAATATGGCAGTCTATCCTAGCATACTGGTTCCTCAACCAATCCATGCCTAGGACTACATCATAGTCTGCCATAGAAAACTTTATGAATCTAGCGGAGAACTCCCTACCGCTAACTACGATCCGACACGAGGAAAACACTCGATCTACTCCCACAAGGCCATTACCAGTAAGTATATTGAGCCTCACTGATAATGACTCGGGCTCCAATCATATCTGTGTCGCGAATCGTGTAGACATGAATGAATGCGATGCCCCAGAATCAAACAATATCGAAGCTGAAAAGGAGTTGACGATAATAGTACCTGCCACTACCTCACCTGGTGTAACTTCTTCTTCCATAGCCATCATCATGGCCTGACCTTGTCCTCTGGCTGCTGGTCCCCTCTGCTGGAAACCTCTCTGCCTATTCTGGGTCTGAGCTTGGGCTTGTGCATACTGCTGGGGGTGTTGTTGCTGGAATGTCTAAGACTGAGGCGGCAAGGGCCTCGAAGACTGATACTGCTGCTGCTGAACTGGTACTGGGGCCGGTCCTCTCACTGAAGAGCTAGAAGGGTTGGATGCAGATGAACCACCCCTATTCGAGCAAGCCCCAACCCTATGATCTGCTGCTCCACAAGCCAGGCACAATCCCTGTGTCCTGCGGCAGTCTGCCACCACATACCCTGGCTTCCCGCAATGAGAACATCCCATCGCGGAAGTCTGCTTCTGCTTCTGCTGCTGCGGGTACGTCGGGGTCGAATGCTGAACAGACGTTACTGAGGCCACCCGCCTCGGAGTTCCAATGGTCAATCCCCTAGCTGCCAGGACTGGATCTAATGATTGGTGCATCTGACTGTGGGACCGCTTCCTACCTCCGGTCCTATCCACGATCCTCTGGGAGGTATATTCATGCCTCCTAGCTGTTCTCAAGACTGCATCGAACGTCTGGTGCTCGAACTGCTCAACCGCCAACAAGATCTCTAAATGCAGTCCCTGTTGGAACCGCTGAGCCCTATCAAACTCGATCGCCACCAAGGTGGAGGCAAACCTACTGAGTCTAGAAAACTCCGATGCATAACTGTCGACTGTTCTGCCTCCTTGCTTCAAGTTGGTAAATCTGGTCTGCAGGTCGTACCGAGCCACAGCATCGAAATACTTTCTCTGGAATCTCTCCCTAAATACTGCCTAAGCAATGGGTGCCACTAATCCCATGGCCTGTGCCGCCCACCAATTGCGAGCTAAATCCAACAACCGCAGGCGTACCACCGCCACCTTCTCATTCTCGGGTGTCCTGGCTGCTTCCAGAATCACCTCGGTATCCTGAAGCCATGCATCTGCGGCAATCGCATCCTCGCTGCCGTCGAAGAAAGGAGGGTTCAATCGCTTGAAGCTGTTGGCCGACTGGTTCCCTGGATGTCCGCCTCGAGTCAAAGCATCTTGAACTGTCTGGTGCAGGGCGTCGCTTCGACGATCCTGGGAAGCTATCAAGGTTCTGATGAGGCCTACTAAGGTACCATCATCTGGCTCTGCGGGCTAGACGGCCGAACTGGTGACTCTCCTCCCGTAGGTATCACTCTAGAGGCGACTCCGGAATGCTGGACTTGATCTCCAGGTTGCTGCTGGTCCACGGGAGGTGCTCCACCTCGTCGATCGGTAGGACCAGGTACAGTACTGCTGAAGAAGACGACACAGGGAACAATAAGAAAAGGACCAGGACAGATCAACGATATAAGCACAGGATCAGGGCAAGAATCCAGGGATTCAGAGGATACGAACAGAGATCAAGGACGAGTACTAATTGAGACATCTATCTAGTAAACCCCCATATATCTTGATTTACAAGACCTGCATGGGCCACCACTTAAACCATGTCACGTCCCAGAACCAGAATACTTGAGAACGGGGGTAGACATAACCAGCTACGCATATTGAAATGGAAACCACCTCGATATACGGTCACGGCAGTCTAGATATGTGAGGGTTTTCTACAAGCCAACAGTCTCTTATGGTCATGAACAAGCCTAGTGTCTCAATCACCACAAGTAAGTAAAGTTGCAAGATGTATGATCATTAAATATACAATAATAAGGCGTCCAAAATATTACATATTCAGCTGATCATGAAGCTAGTCGTTACAAAATGTTAGGACTAGCAAGAGTTTAGTCATACATGATCAACCCTAGGATTTGTCAATCATGTTTACAGCCCGTAGGCAGACAGTAAGTAAAAGTGCTTCGAGCTAACAGGTGCTCGTCGGCTAAATGTCTCAAAAGAATAATTTTTACAATAGAGTGAGCAAAACAAAATAGAAAACCCACTTTTGGCCCAAATTCCATCTAGTGTTCACCATTGGGCTGGAAGCTTGGTAGATCCTCGAGAGCTGCTCCGAAATTTGGCCACACAAAACCAGCTGGGTCAACCCCAGAAAGAGCAAGTGCCACAAGGGGGCCACGAAATAAGAACAAAAGCCAGCAATCAGCACAAAAAATCTAATATTAAAACTAAAATTACGAAAACATGTCAGGATGATATACGACGAGATAACCATGGGACTATTCCGATAGCCAGGTTACAACCCGTAAACCAAACAAGGACCGGGGTTGTAACCCTTCGTCTGAACAGAACTTGGTTTCCCACCATTTATCGGCAAGATAATAATGCAAGAAATCAAGACAGGAAGCAATCTTGTACTGGATCAAGACATGGCTAAACTGGTTGTACCTCATTCAATCAATCACGGCCAAGCAGATACTACGGCTTACTACTTTAACTAACTAGGGTTATCACAGGCCTAATTACTAACAAGATACAATGAGATGATTTCACAGCCACAAGCCCTGCAGACCATCCAGGTTACCTAGGACGAAAGATTAGGGTTGAATTCAGGTGGGTACATCATCCAGGAGATGCATGTACCCTTAGGTGACTTAGAGGGTGCAACACCTGACAGTGTGCTGGAAATGCGCCCTACTCGACGGCAGGCTACAAATCCCTGGAGCGCCCAGGTAACGGGATTGCCTGTAGCTGTGTCATCTCTTCATGACTACTGTGTTATTCTAGTTATTAGCCTTAATCCATTTTAGTAGGTACTCCTGACCGTGGTACTCAGGAGTCCCATCCTAGACATGATACGAGACTGGACAAGTGGATTTAACAAGCAAGCAAGAAAGAACCAACCACGGTGTCAAGACAGGTCAAGCTAAGTTATCAGGTCATGTCAAGTCAGGAGTGCGCCATCACGGGACACTATCAAGTTATCAAGATAAATCATGTCAGGGTACTTGTCAGGAGTGCGCCACGACGGGCCACTATCATGTCAGGTTGGTCATGTCAGGAGTGCACCACTACGGGTTACTGTCGTGTTATGCTAGTTCCTTGTCATACCATGCCATGTACAATAGTCATTCCAAACATATTAAGCAAAATCAAGTTCATGACGAAAGGCGTAAGGATATAAAATGGGCATAAAATATCTAATAAAATATCAATATACAGGGCTATAGAAAAGCCAAGCTTAAAGAACTAAGACCAAAACTCCAAAAGCCAATGGTTAAGCAAGGGGTCAAGGGGCAGTATACGTGCACAAGTACGCACGCAGGAAAGCTGCGTACACACAAAAACACGCACGCAAGGCTCACTCAAGTCTGCGTACCAAGGCACACTCAAGTCTGCATACCACGGCACGCTCAAGAGGAGCAGCGTACGTAAAAAGTCACGCACGCTCAAGGGAGCTGCGTTCGTGAAAAGTCACGCACGCTCAAGGGAGCTGCGTACGTAAAAAGTCACGCACGCTCAAGGGAGCTGTGTGCATGAAAAGTCATGCACGCTCAAGGGAGCAGTGTGCGTGAAAAGTCACGCACGCTCAAGGGAGCAGTGTGCGTAAAAAGTTACGCACGCTCAAGGGAGCAGTGTGCGTGAAAAGTCACGCACGCTACAGGGAGTCACGCTTCCAACAGGAAGCATACTCAAGTCTGCGTACGCAGCGCTAAAGAGCGCGCATAGCTCAGGGTGCGTAAGCTAAACAGCTCTGCACACACTGCTCACTGTCTTCTCCAGACAGCAAGAACACCATGGCTGAACCCAAGCTTCAAAAGCTCACAACTTGGCCATCCGAACTCCAAATCCGGATTTCCAAAGCTCCAACTTGGGTGAAACTGAATGCTCTTCCACATGGAAGCACCAAAACCCATGAAAATCCAACTTAAAGAGATCAAACCATGCAAAATCTGAAAATAGAAATAACTTGGATCTAGAGCAAAGGAGACTTCAAATCACAAAATACCAAGTTCTAATGTTGATCACCATGTCCTAATCTAGCAAATGAACCAAGAAAATAGGGCTCTCATGAAGTGAAAAGGTGCACTTGCCTAGGGTTAGGAGAGTTGTGGAGGAAGGAGAAGAAGAAGAAGAAGGAAATTAATGGTGGAAGTTATGAGGAGAGAGAGTGGTAGGTGGGGGTTATAAAGAGGGTGAGTTGTGGTGGGTTGAGGGGTAGCATAGGTTAAGGTGATCCAACTCACATAAAACCGAACCAATCCAAATAAAACCGAGCCATGCCAAAACCCAAAATACGGGAAATATCGAAATCCCACAAGTTGAGAAAAAATAAAATACATGCCAAAATCCAGATACAAATATAAATACGAAATACGGGAAATACGAGAAATGAGGGTGACAGGTTGATCAACGAACGGTAGATGCATGGATCGACGGAGAGATCGTGCAGTGGTCACGGCGGGCCTCATCGAGTTGAGGCAGCACTGAGAGCCCGGTCAAGGAAGGTTCATGCTAGGTATTTTTGTTTTGTTGTTTCTAGTGTCCTGTGTTTGGGGTGTTTGACACAAAGGTAAACTTGGCTTATATGGTAAATTTGGGATGTGTTTGTGATTGACAGACACAGGATACTGTATATTGTGTGATGTATCGGATGGAATAGGTGGAATGGACACAGACACGATGACACGGTGGTGATGGGTTATGTGGTGGTGTCGATGGCAATTGTTTGTGACAAGGTTGCGACAGGACAGGGACGTAGATGCTACGGTTTTTGGATATCGGCTGACCCTTCCCTATATATACTTATTGTTGATTTGTGGGAAAGATAGGAAGAATCTGATTTAACTCAGATTTGATAGTTGCTTGGCTATCCATAGGATTTGAAGATCTCCTATTTGAATTCGAAACCATTTTTGGAGTGCAGGGAACTAAGTAGTCGACCAACCAGAAATTTGAATACTTGCATCAGAGCCCTTCAACTTTTGGCTTTGCAACACTCCCTCCTTTATTCAAAATCAATTAAACTTTTAAAATCTATATAAATTAAATAAAGCCTATTAGTAGATAATTATTTAATCTAAATCAACATTCGGTATTATCGAGTAATTTGATTAGTCTGAATTTAAATCTAGCACGAATAAATGTTCAACATAATATTTTAGAAATAATATTTAATATTTATCAAAACGAATTAAATCAATAAAGTTGAAAACTAAATTATCTTATCAAAGTTAATTTAAAGTATATAACCCAAATTAATTAACAAATTTATTATTGGCAAGATATTAACCAATAATTTAAACTGACTTAAGAAAACCTTAATCCAATAATGGATTATATACATAACTATCAAAATAATTTATTAATATTTGATACTAACAAAACTAATTATCGTATATTTCTTACACAAAATCTTATCTAAAATAATAATAAATAGTTTTAAAAGACTCATGATATTTTTAGAAATATTTTTGAAACAAAATCCTTTACTTATAACAATAATAATTGAATATCTTTAATAATAAAATCTCAAGAAAATATTTTTTATTTTAATTTATGATTTTTAAATCATAAATTTTAGCTAGTTTTTGATATTCAAAATAATAGCAAATAATGCGATACGTTTCAAGAGAAAATTTTAAATCATGTTTTCAAAAAACATAAATAGCTGAAAATAGAAATTTAAAAATTCGGGGGGAGGAGTTACACTTTCTCCTTCCTCCTTAGGTCTACGAAGCTCAATAAGGTGACGTTCTCCACTTCTTTCTTCATTCTCTTTGAGGTATTTCCTTTTCTTTCTCATTTTCATCTATGGCTCCCAAACTTGTTAAGAGAAAGAAATTAGATTCTGCAGCAGCTTCGTCTTTTACTTCTGAGTACGAACCCGAAACCAATTTAGTCCTACTCACCCCATTGGGGAAGAGGAATTTGACGTGACTATATTTCTATTTTTGAAAATATCGGAGTCTTGGTTTGACACGTTCCGTTATCGAAAAATTTGTCCCGGGCGATCCATCAACTTTACTGTTTTTTCGGAGTACACCTCCACTTTTGATAGACTTAGTCTCCGGGATTTCTTTAAAATCTCAAGTAACATTCGACGGTAGTATCTATTCCTGTGTCGCCGGACACAAAATTGAATTCAACTCAAATGACCTTAATGAATATTTTTATATACCGGATATCGGTGAGGCGTTAGTCGACATGCATCGAGTTTAATTTCCCGAATACATGACTCTTGATTCCCTTAAAGCTGTAATGTGTCATCCTAACCTTGTCCCTCGCAGTGGTAGGTTATATGCAAAGCACCTGTAGCCTCCCTTCCCGGAAATTTTCAAAATATTTTTTTACTTTATTATTTATTTGATTTAAAATGGTGATTTTTATATTTTTATAAATAATTATTTAGTTAATTGTTACGGTAGATGATTTTAGCCATGGTGGAGTTTTGGAGTACAAAACGACAAGGAATTGTGGCAAGGGAGAGGTAGCAGTGTGCCTTGACTAGTGTACTAGCCATGCCCGGGGAGACCTAGCCATAGGGACGTCCTAACTAGGAAAACCAGGCTAAGTTGCGACTTTACCCGCACCAAAGAGTTATTTATTATTTAATTATATTATTGAGTTTTAGGAATCCGGTTGTACCGAACCTGTCAAGATTAGACCCAAGTCAAATCCAAGCCCATGTAGGCGTGTAGAAAGATCAAAGACGGCCATGTAGATATTTTAGGTGTGTGCAAATATTTCTTATCTATTTTTAGGACTTGACAAATATTTTCTAAATAGTTAATAGTTCTGTATTAATAATTAAATGGTGTTTTCGAATAACTGTACGGAATTCTAGGGCCAGATGAGGTATGATATGTTCACCAAGGACTATTAGTGGACAATTTAGTTGGTTATATTTACTATTATTCTTATTATCATTATCATTTTGTTATTATTATTATTATTATTATTCTTTTTATCATTATTGTTATTATTATTATTCTTATTATCATTATCATTATTGTTATTATTATTATTATTCTTATTATTATTATCATTTTGTTATTATTATTATTATTCTTATTATCATTATCATTATTGTTATTATTATTATTATTCTTATTATTATTATCATTATTATATAATAAATGTGTATGTATATATAAATATATACATTATATAGTTGTGTATATACATATGTAAAAAGATAAAATTGAGATTTGTATTTGACTACTAAATACTTATTTAGATATTTAGAGAATTATTATATAAGTAATTGTATGTGTATAAATATATACATATATATAATGGTATAGCAAACAAAGTAGAATCAACCCGGGCCCACTCCCATGCTTCCCAGCCAACCAAGAGGCCAAACCCCTTAAAGCCCAGCCCAAGGCTTAGTTTATGCCAGGGGCTCAACTGCAGCTCATATTTTTCGCACACACATTGTCGACCCGAGACTTCAAACCAGGACTATAAGTCTTCAACTCGAGAGCGTGAGAGAGGAAGAGCGAACCCTAACGCCGTCACCGCGACACCACACGTGCTACCCCGACGCTAGGGCGGCCACCCGCCGTCGACGCAACCGCGCGCCGCCCTGGGAACCACCGCTGGTCGGCCGGGTCAGCCGCGGTTGCGCGCACAGCAGAACTCTGGAACAAAGACGTGGCAGCGGACGTGCCTACTTTGGAAAGCGATAACTCTCACCTCGTTCGATCTCTTATCGAACCAATTGCTCAGGTACGTTCCCAACCTGACCAACAATCTGTCCCTTTAATTAGATTCGAAAAGACAGATTAGATTCCTCGTAAAGTCGATCCAAAAATCAACGAAAAATCGTTGATAAAACCATTTAGAAAACAGTTTTTGACGCCATGTTCGAGGATCATTTTTGATCAACTCATGCACCATATTTAGAAACTATTTGAAGACAGTCCTAGACACCATGTAGGGCTTCACAACCCTTTTTGTGGATTTGGAAATCATCGACTGAGCGTCGAGAAATCGAACCCCAAAGTTTTCGAAAAATATATTTTCAAAATATCGAAAACCATCCACACGACGTGCGTCCCGCCATTTCGGGCGACGTTGTCACACACCGAAGGCATCAAAAGCTGCGTAACAGCTTCGTGGTCGTGTGGGCTTTGACAGAATTCAAATTGGTCGCGTGTGCGCGACGAATTTGATGCGTATCCGTCGAAATTCACCGTATCGGCCTCCGTGCAAATTCTCCAATTACTTTGTGCACACTCATCAGATCGAGACGAAACTTGTGCCATCAGGACTGTATCATTTTTTGGTCCTGTATGCCAAGTTTGGTCCAATTCTGAGACAGTTGAATCGTACGTCGTTTTGCGGGCCCCACGGTCCCACTCAACGGGCGATTTTGTGCACGGCCCGCCGGAATCCAACTATGGACATACGGTTGGGTTCGTATCGGAAAACCGGATCCGTAGACATATAGTTTGACGACTTTAGAGACCGTTGACTCTGGCACGCTTTTCGGTGCAAAGCGGGTCCAACGACGGACACTATTTTTGCCCGAAATTATCGTTTTGCCCCTGAGTCCAGAATTGGACGTAAGGACAGGCAATTCTAGCTAGTTGGACTATTCTAAGATCATTGGTATTATTTATTTCAGCTTCTGGAGACTGTTGTACGGGTTTTGACTATAGTGGCACATTGAGTAGTTCAGATTGTCGGTTTCACCGGCAAAGGACCATAGGCGAGTACAGTTTATTGTCTGCATTTCGATATTGATTTTTATTATATTTTATTGATTAGCCATTGGTTATGTGTTATTTTCTATTAAAATTGTTGAGTCGGGAATGGGAAGTACCAACGATGTGTGATCTGACCTTAGACAGTGTAGACAGTGATCTATTTATTTCTTGTAGACAGTGTAGACAGTGATTTATTTATAGCAAAGTAGATAGTGTAGACCATGATTATTACTGCATTTAAATTGTGTAGATCGTGATTATTATTTTGTAGACAGTATTTCTTTATTGCAATATTTTCTGTAGACAGTATAGCTTTATATAATATAGACAGTGTAACTTAGACAGTGTAGACAGTATAACTTAGACAGTGTAGACAGTGTAACTTTAGACAGTGTAGACAGTGTCGCATAATTGTCCCGAGACCGATCACATATCAAAGG
This sequence comes from Iris pallida, assembly GCA_029216955.1. Classification (NCBI taxonomy): domain Eukaryota; kingdom Viridiplantae; phylum Streptophyta; class Magnoliopsida; order Asparagales; family Iridaceae; genus Iris; species Iris pallida. The sequence continues at coordinate 11,668,985 of JANAVB010009198.1, read as the reverse complement.
TACTTCTAGCAGTTTGAGAAAGTCTGTTGTGTCTATTTATTTACTATTGGTTTTCTGTATTTTCTGTTTATTTTCAAAACTCATAATTGATGTCTAACCTTTGTCTTATAGTCATTTTTTTATTTGAAATTGCATTCAGTGAATTGTGCTCGTTCCATTCCTGACTGGAAAGCAACATTTTCAGGTTAGCCGTGGATTCACTTAGCATGGGGATGACGGGAATACTTGCAGACAAGAGCCTAGAGACTAGCTAGATAGTTGAGTTGTAGTCATTCATTTATTTGTACAAGTTTATATTTTTCTACAGATGTAAAACTTGTGCTTTTGTAAATTAAATTAATTTTGTGAATGAGCATTATTTGTGAATTTGATCTTCATGGCCGTGACAGCGTACTACCGCCGACACTACGGCGTAGGCTGGCTTGGACACGTCTCGTATCCGTGAAAAAAAAAATGGGTACGGGTCATGACAAGTTTTTGTGGTGGCCCATGCAGGTCCGTTTTCGCAAATCATGCGAACTCGTGATGGTACTTAAGTTAGTTGTACTATTGCGAGACGACGACTAGAACATGCTCATTCACGAATTAGAAATTAATTTAATTTACGAGAATGACTAGGACTAGGAGTCCCTTATAGAAATTTACCGATGGGTAGTCTAGGCCATGCAATGTAGATAAGGAGTTATTAATTTTGATAGTTATCAGATCCCCATAGGTACACTAGTATCTCTTGATATGACGACGTAATCTAATTTGGATAGATTATTCCCTTGGTAAGGCAGGGCTTCATAGAATTAATGATCTAACCTTGATAAATGGTGCAATTCTTTCTCCTTGCCCTTTTTGATATCATCCTCACATCTTAGTCAAATTGTCTATTTAGTTTCTATTTTGCCCTAGGAATTGTTATTTTTATGTTATCCATAGATGAACCTCAAGTTAGTTTCGATTCAAGTTTTTCCTCAAAGGCTTGAATACACATGTAATAGTTAGAATGTTTGTATTTCTTTTGTCCTCAGTTATTTCTCCTTATTCAATCCTTTATTTTAAGGGTTGTGACTGATAGGACAAATGTTTACGCTTTATTTCATAGTCAACTTGTTTGAATCTATAGAAGCCCATGAAGTTTTACAGATATAGTTAAAAGAATATTAGTTGACTCATAATGGCAGGACAGCAGCGCACTATCGCCATTTATTTGAATTACGGACTCACTGCAGCCAGCAGCGCACTGGCGAGACACGACCCTAGAATTGAAATTTTTAAAGAAATTATAGGTTATAGAATATTCCTAAAACTAGGGCTAGTGGTACTCTTGATCATAGATACCCGGGTGTCGAGATAAGGTAGAGTATCTGATAGTATATCACATCTGAATCACAGAACCAAGAGTTTACCATCGCCCGAGTATACGGACGAGGCATAATCCTCGGTGAAATAATTTCAGACGTGATTACAATTTAAGAATACTATAGAGGATAGGACAGTACCATGTGTGTTCCATAAGATCCGAAGCCAATATTAGTGGAAGTTTTGTAGATGGGTAGCACGTCTTCCGATCTAGCATTTCATGGTCCTTGTGCTCTATTGACGGGGATATTAATTGACGCTAATATGTTTACCCAGAATGTAGAATTTAGAAATCCATAACCCATTAGTCAACTAAGGCCTTAAGGGTAAGAGGATAGTGGGATGTCTGTAGAAGCAAGAATACCGGGTAAGGTTTGATTCTCACAAAACTCGAACTATTTGTGCCTCATTTTAAAACTCTCGCATAATTGTATTCGACTAGCTTAACAAATGCTGCTGTTACAGCTTAGTTTTGCAAGCTCACTCTGTTCTCGAGCTTGACTTGAGGCATATGTTTAGTGGGGACGCCTGCTAACATATTGTCTAATCAGAATCAGTGTATTATGGCCTGATCAACCATGATGCATTTGGTTCACTCTTCGTTTAATTACACTATGTGGATGGAGATATATGGGTATCTAGGATCTCATCCGCAACTGCTTGACAATTCCTCTTGAATTATACGTTCGCCCTTGAATCATATGATTGTATTCAATAACATCTTTCTTGAACTCTTTATGGTTTTTGTCTTTCACTGGTTCGGAAAGGCAAAAGCTCGTAATTTATCGCGTATCCCCATGGCTATGGTAGTTGTATACACAAGGAAAGTTATCGCCAGCCATGCGATCGAGTTACGCATTCTCCTCTCGACCCCAAACTGTATCAGGATTTTCAAGCCATCTGAAATTAAGAATGATTAGGGTTTTACCCTTAGTCGTAATGCCAACCCAGGAGACTATCTATTCTCAAGGAACAATTCATTGTGTCTCTAAATATTTTCTTGAATATTGTCTTTACTTTCAACCCTTGTGCCTTGACTCAACCGTCCCTCGACCAAAGCCACAGTTTAGACATAAGATGAATAGACAAGGCTAAGGTCAATAATTTACCGTGACTATGGCAGACACTCATCCCGAGATTGGTTTCCAACAAATATTACTCTAGTTATGTAAATTTTATTATTAAGACCTAACTAATGTTGGAACACCATAGTCACTAGCTTAGCCAATACCATAGATTAAATACCCTGTCAAATTATGATATAACAGTTGTCAACAACAATGCGTGATCACTACCGCCCATACCACTAGAACCCTTATGACCATAGTCTGACAGGTTTGACACAACTAGAGTTTCACGACTCAGTTGTTAGAAATCTTTTCATATGATGTGCCTTAGAGTTGGTTACCCTGTCGACAACTCTTGTATACTGTGGACAAGCATGTCATTCTATTTTCTCGACCATGTGTCATTGTGCACACTCATTTTCCAATTATTGAGGAATGATCTTCGACTTGACTTATATCTACCATATTCTGTTACATCGTACCTTATTCTTATTTACCGAGAATCGAGGTACGATATCTTGACATTGAAATCCTTCTAACCTCATTATTTCTAAGACCATGCCCTAACTTCTAAGGTGGGTAGACTGTAAGCCTTCAAAAATTTTGGGATATACAATGATTACCGATTGATTTGAATAACTTTCATTAGGATGATAATTAGTGCCTCTTGGACTCCCACTTTCCATGTAGATCATTTTTTGTCCCCGGCCGTGCCATTAATATTCGGAGCACAAGTCCAGTTGTGATCTTCCAACAAATTTCATATACAAGATCTAGACGAGTCCACCTTCATCTAGGTATACAATGTCCCACTCAAACCCGTCCCCTTGTACTCTATTTTTGTGCTACGACTTTCGGGTTAGTAGGACTAGCTATGACCCTTACCATCTTACCGGTAAACTTTTCGACTCTCATTAGAGCCTCAATTTCGACTTAATTCCTTCGACCCAATATTTGGTTGTGATCTACTCGAAGCCTACTACGCCCATGCCACTAGTGTGTCACCCAATTGGGACCTCATGTGCTACTTAAACACAGGAGTCACCGAAGGCGCACTTTGGACTATAGAACTAAACTATTAGAAATCGGCCTTTGTACCTATTATGTAATCGCCACCCCTTAGGATGTGAATCCCTTCGTAACCTTTATCCCATCTACCTAGGAGTCGAGTTATGATCTTATATTTCATTTATATTCCTTACTCGTGTATCTAACTAACCACGGAAAGATCACAATTTTGATTTCTCAATGTCCGTTCTATTTTGGAACTTTGTTTAGGACTTCGAGAACAAAATTTATGTATTGCACGGATTGCAAGTCCCTCTAAGAAACGAATAGTTCTTCGATCTAGAAAATAAGTCAATGGTTCGTAAACATCATTTTTAGCTGTATCGTTGGAAACTCTCCACCGCTCTGAAACTCCAGATTTGCTCTCGATTATACCTCCTTTGCTTTTATATCCTTGACTCTCGTCCCTTCATAATTCGAGGTGATGGAGGATCGTGCTGTCTAGAATTTATCAGAGATTCTTAAGTTATATTAGAATATTGCTTGATTTGGAATATTGGTTGTTTGATAGATATGTGAGGATTATAGATGTCATATGTCTTATATATCTAAGGGTAATGACTCTAGCGACTTGATGGAAGGTATAAAAATTTTAGTGACATACCCTTGAGGGAGTAGCATGACCAAAGGTGGGTAGAAGCCCTCAAGTATTCGAGGTTATACAATATTTTTGAGAAATTAAATTTGAGGAGATTAAGGTGATAGAAGACTTTGAATTCTAAAGGATAGTTATGAATTTGAATTTTGAGGACGAAATTATTTTTAAGGTGGGTAGATTTGTAGCCTCCCTTCCCGAAAATTTTCAAAATATTTTTTTTATTTTATTATTTATTTGATTTAAAATGGTGATTTTATATTTTTATAAATAATTATTTAGTTAATTGTTACGGTAGATGATTTTAGCCATGGTGGAGTTTTGGAGTACAAAACGACAAGGAATTGTGGCAAGGGAGAGGTAGCAGTGTGCCTTGAATAGTGTACTAGCCATGCCCGGGGAGACCTAGCCATAGGGACGTCCTAACTAGGAAAACCAGGCTAAGTTGCGACTTAACCCGCACAGAAGAGTTATTTATTATTTAATTATATTATTGAGTTTTAGGAATTCGGTTGTACCGAACCTGTCCAGATTAGACCCAAGTCAAATCCAAGCCCATGTAGGCGTGTAGAAAGATCAAAGACGGCCATGTAAATATTTTAGGTGTGTGCAAATATTTTTTATCTATTTTTAGGACTTGACAAATATTTTCTAAATAGTTAATAGTTCTGTATTAATAATTAAATGGTGTTTTCGAATAACTGTACGGAATTCTAGGGCCAGATGAGGTATGATATGTTCACCAAGGACTATTAGTGGACAATTTAGTTGGTTATATTTATTATTATTCTTATTATCATTATCATTTTGTTATTATTATTATTATTCTTATTATCATTATCATTTTGTTATTATTATTATTTTTTTATTCTTTTTATCATTATTGTTATTATTATTATTCTTATTATCATTATCATTATTGTTATTATTATTATTATTCCTATTATTATTATCATTTTGTTATTATTATTATTATTCTTATTATCATTATCATTATTGTTATTATTATTATTATTATTCTTATTATTATTATCATTATTATATAATAAATGTGTATGTATATATAAATATATACATTATATAGTTGTGTATATACATATGTAAAAAGATAAAATTGAGATTTGTATTTGACTACTAAATACTTATTTAGATATTTAGAGAATTATTATATAAGTAATTGTATGTGTATAAATATATACATATATATAATGGTATAGCAAACAAAGTAGAATCAACCCGGGCCCACTCCCATGCTTCCCAGCCAACCAAGAGGCCAAACCCCTTAAAGCCCAGCCCAAGGCTTAGTTTATGCCAGGGGCTCAACTGCAGCTCATATTTTCCGTACACACATTGTCGACCCGAGACTTCAAACTAGGACTACAAGTCTTCAACTCGAGAGCGTGAGAGAGGAAGAGCGAATCCTAACGCCGTCACCGCGACACCACACGTGCTACCCCGACGCTAGGGCAGCCACCCGCCGCCGACGCAACCGCACACCGCCCTGGGAACCACCGCTGGCCGGCCGGGTCAGCCGCGGTTGCGCGCACAGCAGAACTCTGGAACAGAGACGTGGCAGCGGACGTGCCTACTTTGGGAAGCGATAACTCTCACCTCGTTCGATCTCTTATCGAACCAATTGCTCAGGTACGTTCCTAACCTGACCAACTATCTGTCCCTTTAATTAGATTCGAAAAGACCGATTAGATTCCTCGTAAAGTCGATCCAAAAATCAACAAAAAATCGTTGATAAAACCATTTAGAAAACAGTTTTTGACGCCATGTTCGAGGATCATTTTCGATCAACTCGTGCACCATATTTAGAAACTATTTGAAGACAGTCCTAGACACCATGTAGGGCTTCACAACCCTTTTTGCGGATTTAGAAATCATCGACTGAGCGTCGAGAAATCGAATCCCAAAGTTTTCGAAAAATCTATTTTCAAAATATCGAAAACCATCCACACGATGTGCGTCCCACCATTTCGGGCGACGTGGTCGCGCACCGAAGGCATCGAAAGCTGCGTAACAGCTTCGTGGTCGTGTGGGCTTTGACAGAATTCAAATTGGTCGCGTGTGTGCGACGAATTTGATGCGTATCCGTCGAAATTCACCGTATCGGTCGCCGTGCAAATTCTCCAATTACTTTGTGCACGCTCGTCAGATCAAGATGAAACTTGCGCCATCAGGACCGTATCATTTTTCTGGTCCTGTATGCCAAGTTTGGTCCAATTCTGAGACAGTTGAATCGTACGTCGTTTTGCGGGCCCCACGGTCCCACTCAACGGGCGATTTTGTGCACGGCCTGCCGGAATCCAACTCTGGACATACGGTTGGGTTCGTATCGGAAAACCGGATCCGTAGACATATAGTTTGACGACTTTAGAGACCGTTGACTCTGGCATTCTTTTCGGTGCAAAGCTGGTCCAACGGTGGACGCTATTTTTGCCCGAAATTATCGTTTTGCCCCTGAGTCCAGAATTGGACGTAAGGACAGGTAATTCTAGCTAATTGGACTATTCTGAGATCATTGGTATTGTTTATTTCAGCTTCCGGGGACTGTTGTACGTGTTTTGACTATAGTGGCACATTGAGTAGTTCAGATTGTCGGTTTCACCAGCAAAGGACCACAGGCGAGTACAGTTTATTGTCTGCATTTCGATATTGATTTTCACTATATTTTATTGATTGGCTATTGATTATGTGATTATTTTCTATTAAAATTGTTGAGTCGGGAATGGAAAGTACCAACGATGTGTGATCTGACCTTAGACATTGTAGACAGTGTAGACAGTGATCTATTTATTTCTTGTAGACAGTGTAGACAGTGATTTATTTATTGCAAAGTAGACAGTGTAGACCATGATTATTACTGCATTTAAATTGTGTAGATCATGATTATTATTTTATAGACAGTGTTTCTTTATTGCAATATTTTCTGTAGACAGTATAGCTTTATACAATGTAGACAGTATAACTTAGACAGTGTAGACAGTGTAACTTAGACAGTGTAGACAGTGTAACTTTAGATAGTGTAGACAGTGTCACATAATTGTCCCGAGATCGATCACATATCAAAGGTACTTCTAGCAGTTGGAGAAAGTCTGTTATGTCTATTTATTTACTATTGGTTTTCTGTATTTTCTGTTTATTTTCAAAACTCATAATTGATGTCTAACCTTTGTCTTATAGTCATTTTCTTTATTTGAAATTGCATTCAGTGAATTGTGCTCGTTCCATTCCTGACTGGAAACCAACATTTTCAGGTTAGCCGTGGATTCATTTAGCTTGGGGATGACGGGAATACTTGCAGACAAGAGCCTAGAGACTAGCTAGATAGTTGAGTTGTAGTTATTCATTTATTTGTACAAGTTTATATTTTTCTACAGATGTAAAACTTGTGCTTTTATAAATTAAATTAATTTTGTGAATGAGCATTATTTGTGAATTTGATCTTCATGGTCGTGACAGCGTACTACCGCCGACACTGTGGCGTAGGCTGGCTTGGACACGTCTCGTATCAGTAAAAAAAAATGGGTGCGGGTCGTGACAGCACCTTAATCAGAACTTTTATGAGTTACATTATTTTTTATTCTCTGATTTGCTTCCCAAGAAGGGATCTACTGATGAGATCACTTTTTATGAGATGTCTGCCATGTACCACCTTTATTTTGGTGTTCCTTTCTCTGTCCCCAAGACCTTCATGGCTTGGATGATTAGTTTTAGGCGGGTGGGGCATAACCTTCTGTACCCCATGCATCTAGCAGCTATCTTTAGGAGATTTGAAATCAACCTTGATATATATCCTATATCCTTATCATCTTTTGAGTTGACTAGATCTAGGAAATTTCCTCTACCACCTCATCCACCCAATGCTGCTCCTACTGAGGCTCAGGCTGATCCAGATGCTCTTGCTCTTGTCTCTGCTGCTCCTACTCCAGGATTTGATCTGTAGTTCTATCAGCGCTTTGAAAAAAAATTTACCCTCTCTGGACAACGTCATCAAAGTTATGTCGAAACTGAGTTCCGTCATACCTCACAGGCTCAGTTATTGAGAAATAGTATTGCTGATCTGTACTGGAGTTTGGCGCATCACCCTTCAGCTCCTATTTCGATGATCCATTATCCTGGCTTTGATGGACCGAGGTTCGATGATCCAATCACCTACGGATACTTTGATCCGACTTCTGCTTACTTCGATCCTCAGCCACCTGCTGCTCCAGCCGACGATTATGATGCTCAGATGTGAGTTGGGCTTTTAGTTTAGAGTTTTGAGATTTTTTTGCTAGTGATGATCTATGTAGTTGCACTTTGTAGCAGTCAAAACTTTCATAGTTGGACTTTTATAGCAGTTTTTAGCAGTCATAAACTCTTTTAATTATGACTTTTATGCCTTTATGTTGTATTTTTTTCAGTTCCATTATGAGAGTTACTAGTTTACTTTACTGCTGCTAATAGTTCTACTGTGTTTGCAAAAACAAAAGTATGAAACTTTATTGATACAAACTTTGTAAAAGATTACAATTTGAATTCTGGGAATGGTACAACTTTAGGAATCCAATCTAGATGACGATTGCTTTATCCCTTGGACGATGTAAACTTTGAAGACGAAGCCTCTGAAGTTGAAGACAACTCTGAAATTGAAGGCAGAAAGCCTCGAAAGTCGAAGGCAAAAGCCTCGGAAGAATGCAGCAGCACTTAGGCAAGAACTTCTGAATTCTCTGATTTCTGATATTTGATTCGTGATGCCCTTGAATGAAGACTTGAAACTCTATTTATAGAGTTCTGAGAAATAACTAACTTTTAGTTACTCTGGACTGCGCATGATGGTTTACGTAGCAATTGGTTTGCGCAGCACTGGACTGCGCAGGCAGTTGCTGGATCATGGGTTAACTGTATGGGACACATGGCATCATTTGATTGAAATGCGCATGATCGTGCATAGGCAGTTGCCACGAAATGAGCAATTGATGGCATGAATGCCACGTGTACTTTATCAGTCGTGTTGATAGAAAGCGCACACTGAACTGCGTAGACTTTAGATTACGCCAACTTCGTTTGCACAGACTTTGGTTTGCGCAGGATTAGACTGCACAGGAAATGGATCGCGCTGCCAGCTGTCAGCCGTCCTCGAGCGTTGTGTGGCGTGATAAACGAACAGCCTTCTTGATATCCATGCTGTCAGTTGTCAGAGATATGATTTGGTTGTCAGGTAATGATGACTCTTGCCACGTCAGCTTTGCGCAATCGGATGTGTGCGCAGTCTGGCATGCGCAATCTGAGAGCTGCGCAGTCCATTGTCTGCGCAGTTTACTTGAATGATGTATATCTTTGATTCTTTGACTTTGTTGATTGATGCAACTTGATTTTTTAGGACCTACAAGACCCCCTTCAAAGTTTTCGAATTTTGAATTTATTCAAAGTTTTGAAATACTTTGAATTATAAAATTCAAATCAAGTTGCGCATGATGGTGAGCTGTCTGCACAATTGATGAGCCTCATTTTCAGGCGTAATCAGAGGTAGCCGTTCCATATTTCGAAGACTATAAATAGTCTCTTCAAACTTAGAAATATTTTTTACTTGCATTCGTGCTTTTGAGAGAGAAAGACTTCGAGCTCTTCGTTTTCAGTCCCCCTCTCCAACGACCAATGGCTCGACGCTCCTCCACCACCACCGACAAGGGCAAGGCCCCGGCCGAGCCATCAGACAGAGTTGCAGGACGAGCATCTCGTCATGAATCTGCGTACCCCGCTCTGAGAGGTTGTTCAACCGATCGAAAACCCTTTTTAGGGTGATTCGACTTCTTTTGATCTTCAAAACTCATCTCTTTTTAGAGATGAGTTCATATTGCGCCACCCTTTTTAGGGTTTTGGTTGCATCAACTGTCAGTCTTCATTTTTATGAAGGTTGCATTCCTGCGCAATCTGTTGAATTGTGCTGACAGGAAGTCAGCACAATCGATTGATTTGCGCAGGAAGCAGCGCAAACTGTTGCTTTGCGCATCCTGATGAGATGCGCAATCTAATATTTGCATAACCTGAGCCAGCGCAATCTAACGTTTGTGCAAGCTATGTCAGCGCAATCTGATAATTGCGCACTCTAATGTTTTGTGTAATCTGAAAACAGAGTCTTTGACTTGTACTGATCTTTATCTGTTTTTTATGCAGTTGAGATCAGAGAAGATCCAGATTATGAACATTTTGTGGGAACCCTCTCAGAGTCTGAGTATAAAGAGGATCTCTCCCACGTTCATTATCCCCAATATGATCTACCGGCCTCCCGTCAGGCAATCCTGGTATCTCAAGATAATGAGACTCTCCTGTGTTTAATGAATGGACAGCCCTTTGAAACAGCAGATGCTGTTATTCATAAGAAACCTCTATTCTTATTCGGTGAAGCCTTTGAGAAAAGCTCGCAACCAAGGCCGAGGATGGAGGAAAGAATAGTCCATTAGGAAAATAGGTCTTTCTTTATACAAGATACTACCCGCTGCCTCCCTTTATCCCGGTATGCTCATGCGAGCTATCCGAGGAAAATGGAATGGAATATCACTCTCTTCCAAGACGCCCGTGTAGGGAAAATTTTCGTAAAGAAGGGGCCCAATAAGAAAGATATGTTCTACAGCTCTTCTGATCGATACAGCGTCTTGTTGAGAGGCTTGAGACCAGGTTGCATTCCTCCAGAGAACTCCTCTATGTGGATGCCTGTCAGAACGCCGATATTTGCAAATAAATTTACGAAGGCTGAAGGGAAATACCCTGAACAAGATATCAGATTAACTAGATTGGTGAATCCAGATTTATAGAAGATGGAACTGTATCGCCAACTGGATTCTGTCAGCATTTGAAGACAAACTTCAACAGATTAATCTGTACCAAGCAGTGCACGCCACTGTCTATGGTTTTGCACCCAATCCACACATGTTCTTGGCTTTGGCTGAAAGGTACAACTATAGAACGGGAACTTTTATGACCCCTGGTGGAGAAATTGGCTTTGCACTCCACGAGATGAAATATATCTCGTACTTGCCGATGGCAGATGCTCCATATGAAGAGTTTGTACCAACTAATGATGAGCTGGACAAACTTAGAAGAGAGAATGCAGCGATGGTGGCAGTGTTTGAGGAACTGCTATGCCATTACAAGATCTGCTCTCTGTTTTATAAGAGTGCTACCGCCAACACTTGTTATTCTTCGAAGTGGTTACCATATCTGTTTCTTAACCACATAGAAGAGAAGAAGACCAAGGAGAATGACAAATGCTATCTTAACTTTTTTAAACCTTTGAGCAATGCAGAAGTTATAAAGCTGATGGAACAGAGTAGTAACTTTGATAAACAAGTGAAAGATGATCATGAGTATCCTCCTTTGAAGACAGGGGACACTCTGGAGAGTTACTTGAGAATGGGCTATAGACCCATGTCAAAAGAAGCCCAACTGGCAGGGTTTCTGACATACTGGCTTCGGCGGTTTGTGGTTCCCGGATCCAGTACTGTGGATCGCTTTCACCGTGGCGTTCTTTTTGCTGCTGTCAAGTTAGTCTTCGGCTATAAGGTGGACCTATTATCAGCAATGACTTGTAAACTAAATGCCAGTCTTCATTTCTATGTCGACCTGATATTGAAGGCAAAAGGAGAGAAAGAGTTCCCTCGCTTAGAACTGCCATACACATATCTATTTGGATGGTTGCTTCTCCACTATCCCACCTTAATGGACCCCGGCATGGGACCGGTTGATGGCAGTTTTCTCCGAAGGTATTCTCATGGAAAATGGAAATATACTTCTTTGAGCGAGTGTAGATATGTTTTAAATCTGAATAGAGGATGGAACTTTTGTTGTGCTCCTCTCCCTGCTGGATATGATCAGATGCCAACAAATATGGTGGATTCAAAGATGCAGCCTCTAACCCGTGCAGCCTTTGAATGGTTGAAGACGATTCGACCGTCTTATCTGGTTTACCGGTTCGAAGAGGAATGCTATTTAGAACCATATCTTCCCAGCCGATTTGCTCGACAGTTTGGATATGATCAGTTCCATGTAGGGAATGCAATTACCTGCCTCTAAGGCAAGGGTTATTTGATAGACGGGGCCAGAGCTTGGGCTTATTATAATGCCCGTGATACGAAGGCTATATTCTCAATGCCAGTAAATAGCACTCATGGTCCAAGGATGCTATTTACTTATACAGTATTTTATACATCCGCGAACACTTTTGCTGAGAACTTTAATCTCGCAGATAGTTTCGCTTCTTCATCGAGATTGAAGAAAGGAAGAATGGCTATGTCGATTCCTATAAATGAGGAGGTGCACGAGCCGGCCGATGCTCCTTTGGAAGTTTCGAAGGATATGATGTTCCCTCAAGAAGTAAATGCAGCAATGCGTATTTCTTTGAAAGTAGGTAAATCTCCTGCAAAGAGGAAGAGAAGAGAGGAGCCTCCTACTCCAGCAGCAAAGAAGAAGTTGATTTTAGAACATTCTTCTGAAAGAATCACTACGCGATCTCAGTCTCGGCAACTGGCCGAGTCAACTCAACCAGAAGAGGCTACAACACCAACCTCCATTCAGAAACAAATTGAAACTGTCAATATAGAGAGCCCTGATAGGCCATTAAAAAGAAAGAAGCTGGCTCAGAGAAAGAATCGAGCTTTGTCCGCAATGGTGAGGGATGCTGCCGCTGGATTAACTTTGCCATCTCCTACTCCTGTTTCAGAGACTAGGAATAGAACTCCTAGTCCTAAACATAGAGAGGATGTTGAGCAAAGGACAAATCTTGTTCTTGAAACTGAGGCCGAAGAGCCTAGAGGAAATACTGCGGAAGAAGTGCGAGAAGAGCAGCTACAGATTATTACCCTTCCACCTACTCCAAGAACCCTTCGCGAAGAAGAAGATCGCGAAGTAATCGCAGCTTTAGAAGATTGTATTTACAGTCCTCTAGAAAACTATGATAACCAAGCTGCGACTACTAGTGAACAGGCACCAGAAGAAGATGAGGATGAGGAAAGCTCTTCATCTGAAAATATTGATGACTACATGCAAGATCTTGAAGAGGATGATGAAGTGCACCCATCTCCTACTACTGCCGATGATGCCTCAGATCCTAAAAAGGATATTGAAGTGGAGGCGTCTTCAGAAAAAGTTGCTGATACTTTAGACCCTAAAAAGGGTGTTAAGATAGAAATATCTCCAGAAGAAGCAGCAGACGACAAAGCTCCAGAAGAAACCCCCGTCACCGATCCTCAAGGTATAAAATGAAATTAGCAATCTTCTTTAGAATAGATCGATAGCTAATATATTTGTATTTCCTGTAGATCATGGGACTCTTCCAACACCTCCGACTAACTTGGCTATAGTGCCCGTAACAACGGTGGTCGTTAGTAGTAGTCATCATCTATCTTGTGGTTCAGAAGCGGGCAGTAGCCAAGCTATTGCGGCTGAAGCGACTTCTGCTCAGCAGGAGTCTATTCCTGTAGGGGATAACCCTATTGCTGGATTGAACCAAGGTAGGACTGTCTTTATTTAATCTTCCTAATTTTTTGACAAACGACTGACAATTTAACTTTTGCAGAGGAACAAACAGGAGGGGCGAATAGCTCCACTCTGGATCCCTTGTTTAAAGAGCCTGCCATCCAAACGCAAAGGATCGAGCATCCTGCTGCCTCATCTTCAACAGGAGTAGCTGCGACTCCTGGAACTCTGGCAATTAACCAACAAGTTGTTCAATCATTCACCAAATGTTTCTTTGAATCGTTGAGACCCCTAGTCAACAGAATGATGGACAAAGAGGGAGCTGATTTCTTCATGGTCAGAAACCCGACTTCTCTTTTAGTGAGGGCTGTAAGGGAGCAAGGTGATGAAGCTCAAGCTACTCTCCTTGAGCATATACTGGATGAGTTAGAAATCTCCATAAAGAAATATAAGGAACTCAAACAGAAGGAAATAGAATCCCTAGTTCAGGCTGAGTTCGAGAGAATGGCCCAAGCCGCTGATATAGAAAGGATGAATCTTTAAAATCTTTTAGAGGCTTATTCCGCAAAGTCCTCTGAATACAATTCCAAGCTTGAATCAATAACTTTGATGGCTGAAAGAAAGGGGCAGAGAACTGCTGAACTGCGAGCAGAAATTGTTCGTCTCCAACAAGAATTGGAAGAAGAAACTACTAATCATCAACTTGTAATTGATCAATTCAACGCCTTGATTCAAGAGAAAGCTGAGTACGATGCTACTCATGGTACAGAGATCACTCGTCGGACTGTAGAGATGCCCGTCTTTAATGAAGAGACTGGAATGGAAGAAGCTAGGAGGAGGGTGACATCTACTCATGAAGAAGAACTGCAGACTTTGAAGCAGCAGATTGATAACTTGATCATTCCTCCTTCTCAATAGAACTTTTTGTATCTTTTTTCTTTTGAAGTATGTATGTTTTATATTTCAATCAATAAAAGACATTTTTGTTGGGGCTCCATTATTTGTTGCATATCTTGTTCAGATATAAATAATAGAGGTAAAAAATATATTCAGAGGTACAAGACATGATATATTTCTTGATAATTTTATAGAAAATAATTATATTCATTATATCTGCTCAGAGGTAATATGGACATGGCAGAATATACTGAACATTATTATTTCAATTGACAACTTAATCGAAACGATAAGTTGCTGATATTGATATATAAGATGAACGGAAAAACCGTCAAATGATGGAACGAATGAATAAACCGTCAAGTGGTGGTGAACAAATGATAATGAATGAACGGGCGAACCGTCGGATAAATGTGATGAACGGACGAACCATCAGATGAATCAAATGAACGGATGAATCGTTGAATGAATCTAATGAACGGGCGAACCGTCAAATGAATGTGATGAACGGACGAACCGTCAAGTGAATTAAATGAACGGATGAACCGTCGAGTGAATTAAATGAACGGACGAACCGTCAAGTGAATTAAATGAACGAATGAACCGTCGAATGAATGTGTCGTTTCGTTGTTTGAGAAATTTCTGCATATAAATAGAACAGAAATCTGACAGGAACGAGCACTTTCACTTTTCAACATAAAAATATCGTCTGAAGACGCACTCAAGAAGACTGAGCTCGCTCCAAAGGTCGAAGAAGACGTTAAAGAACATCCAATCGATCCAGTTCAGCCAAAGGAAGCAGAAGTAGACGAAGGTTTGTCTGCACCCAAGCCACCGAGAGACATCCTGGACTTTCTGCTTGAACCAGGAAGGACTGAAGAAGAAGAAGCCATGAGGATGGCTGCCTGCAAGTTCCTCGTGGGCTCCAACAAAAAGGTTTTCGGCTCTTTTGCTGACCGTGTTTTTGAAAAGGACGGTAGTGGTCCGCGTCCAAATGTAGAGAAAGATGATAGTGATCTTTCTTAATATCATGTACTATCATTCATGATTGAATAAAATTTTATTTACAAACATGAACTTGTCTGATGATTTACAAACATTTACATTTATACATAATACTTTTTAAGGAACTTGCCATTGATAGGCATCATTGCAATTCGTCCATCCAGTTCTGAGAGTTGATATGCTCCATTTGAGAAGACTTTGCTCACAACGTATGGACCTTCCCACTTTGAGTCGAACTCGCCTTTGCTCATATGCGTCATAGTCATAGGACGTCTGACCGTTAAAACAAGTTCTCCTTGCTGAAAGGCTCTGACCTTCACTTTACGATTGAAAGTCTTCGAGATGCGGGCTTGATATAGCTCGATATGTTGCTGAGCCATTAATCATTTTTCGTCAAGTGCCTCCAATTCTTGAAGTCGAAGAAGGTCATTATTCTCTGTAGTGAGCTCGTTAGCAATGGCAATCCTTAAAGAAGGAATTTGAAGTTCCAAAGGAAGAACAGCTTCACAGCCATATACCAGAGAGAACCCGTAGGATTGCAGACCGTAGTTCAGTAGGCCCATAAACATTCGCCAAGCTTTTCACTCCAATTCCGTTTGTTAGTAGACACAAACTTTTTGAGAAGCTTGATAATGGTTTTGTTAAAAGCTTCGGCTAAACCGTTAGCAGCAGGATTGTAGGCAATCGAAGCGACATTATCAATCCGGTGATCATCACAGAATCGGGTGAATTTCTGGCTGATGAATTGCGGTCCGTTATCATGAATAATTTGTCGAGGGATACCAAATCGATAAATGATATGATGCTTGACGAAGTTGATAATGCTACTAGTCTTGACTTCAGCCAAGGGTATAGCTTCAGCCCACTTAGAAAAGTAGTCTGTTATTGCTAAGATGAACCGATGTCCTCTAGAAGAAGGGGGATTAATAGGACCTATGACATCCATACCCCAAGCTTCGAAAGGCCAGGAAGCAGCTGTCGGATGTAGAAATTCTGCAGGTTGATGAATGAAGTCTGCATGGATTTGACAGGCTCAACATTTCCTTGCATATTCGATGGCATCTGATACCATAGAGGGCCAATAGTACCCCATTCTTCGAATACGATCCTGCAGCTTAGGACCGGGCTGATGTGCTCCACAGACACCATCGTGAGCTTTACGTAATACCTGTTTTGCTTCATCACCAGCTAAACAGCGTAGAAGAAGACCGTCATAAGTCTGTCGATAGAGAGTCTTAGTGGTTTGATTGTAATAGAATCGTAGAGATCGTCGTCGGATACTTGTAGCCTCCTTAGGATCTTCGGGGAGTATGTCCTGAACCACGAAGTCGATGAAAGGAGTTCTCCAATCTTCATTGATAACATTAATTTCAGCAAAATTATTGAACTCAATGTTATGATTATTTTCTACGCAAAACAATTCTCGATTAGAAATAACCACCACTTGTTGTCTTCAGATGGGGACAGCTAAGACTGCTGCAAGATTGGCTAAGGCATCTGCTTCAGTGTTACAAGCTCGACGTACATATTCAATAAAGAAAGCTTTGAACGATGTAGCCATGTTGATTGCTGCCTCAAAGTAAGGTACCAGATCTTGATGACGGACTTCATAAGTTCCTCTAACCTGGTTAACAACCAACTTAGAATCGCCATAAACTTCGAGATACTCGACGTTCAATTGCTTGGCTAATTGAAGACCAATGAGTAGAGCATTATACTCTGCTACATTATAGGAACAGGATTCGTCTAGAGAGTAAGCTCTTTGGATAGTTGATCCATCTGGAGAAACGAGAACAACTCCAACTCCTGCTACAATAGCCCCATTGGGTCCAATTCTAGATGCTCCGTCAAAGAATAGATGCCAAGTTGAAAATTCTTCTGAAATCAAGTTGACTTCTAACGTCTCGTCTAGAATTTCATCGAAAAGCTTAGATGTTTCTGGTACAGGATGAGCCGCCAAGAAATCTGCCAATGCTTGACCTTTAACAGACTTTTGAGGGACATACACCATGTCATATTGAGCTAAAAGGATGGCCCATGTAGCAAGTCGAGAGTTGAGTGTGCTAGGCTTCTTCATCAGTACCCGAAGAGGATTGACTCGGGATATGACATGAATGGTTTGACCAATGATGTAATACTTCGTCTTTTGAACGGCAAACATAAGGGCTAGGCATTATTTTTCAACCGGACTATAACGGTGTTCAGCACCAATCATAGTACGACTGAGGTAATAGATAGCCTGTTCATGACCTTCTTTGTTCTTTTGGGCAAGTAAAGCACCCAATGAATGATCCATAGTGCGAACATACATTAAGAATAGAATTCCCGAGATTGGTGGCACCAAAACAGGTGGGTTCATAAGATATCGTTTAATGTCGTCAAATGCTTGTTGACATTCTTCAGTCCAAATAAAAGATACACCCTTCTTCATTAGTTGAGTGAATGGTCTACAGCGTCTAGACAAGTTCGAGATGAATCGCCTGATGTACGCAAGTCGGCCTTGGAATCCTCGTAGCTCTTTTAGGTTGCATGGAGGACGCATCTTTTGAATGGCTTTGATCTTCTCGGGATCCATGTGTATACCCTTAGAGGTAATGACGAAGCCGAGAAATTTGCCACTAGAGACACCCAAAAATGACTTGATGTAGTTTGAACTTGTACAGGATGTATTTGAGTAGGTGCTACCCCGAATTCAGTATTGACAGGCACTGATGATGCTATGATTTCAGGATTTGCAGGTAGTACAGTAGGTGGTGTAGCATGTTGTGCTACAATGATAGAATGCATATTAGCAACCATTTCAGCCATGGTTTTTAGCTTGTCTTCAAGTGCAGTGATTCGCTGTTCTTGATTTGCAGAAGTTGAAGCATCTGCATCATCAGTGACAACATAAGCTGTCACTTCTCTTGGTACAGTGGAAGATACTGTCTGTTCAGAGCTTTCGCTATATGTATCATAGTCGGAGAAAGAGTCATCTCCTGAATGAGAAACAGGAAGATAACCTGAAGGATCTTGAGGAAGATTCCTTTGACCGATTGTATCTCGGCTTTGAGAACGGGTATGTCGAAATACACCTTCAGAGGATTCTTGGAGTAATTCTAAATACCGTTGGCTTGGTTTACGGAGTCTACCGTGCTTAGAGCATCTTTTACCCCTAGTGTCTCGAGAAGTCATATTAACAGAAGCATACAAGACTTCGTCTTCATCTGACATAGGTTCAGTTTTAGCAAAAGTTAAACGATCGAAGACAGATCATTTTGTTGTTTGACAACAACATTGAATGATGACTTTGTGATTGCAATGATGATCAGATGGTTGAACTGGAGGTGTTGAGATGGTATCCCTCTTTTGTCTGAGATGTTCTCGAAGATCGGGAACAGCAACAGGACGAGGAAAACTCTGAGAGATTTGTTCTTTGATAACATTCGGAACATGATTCCGATTCTTCAAATGTTTAGTCCCTTGAGTATACAGGGAAGTGCTCACTTCATTGGCATAAGTGTCGAGATTTTTGACCTTGGAGATTTGTTTCTGATGATGTTTGATCTTCGGCATTGGCTGTTTGTGTTTCACCGAAGTAGGTCTGCTAAGATAAGTTCTGAGATCAGCAAATTCACCCTCAGGGGTTTTTGTTTGAGACACTAACAGTTTTCCCTGTCTGGAACAGAAAATTTTGAGAGTTGGGAGGTCCTGGAATTCTGCTACCGGAGTAGACAGAATACCTCTTTGATCAGTACAAGTCCTCTTGTCATAAAGGAAAGAAGAATCCTTGTTTGAAAGAGTTCTAGTACTGATTGGTGCCGAGGCACGTTCAGATGGATCTTTTTCGGTAAAAACTGAAGAAGATTGAGAAAAGACCAAAGGGCCTTTTCCTTTGTTTTGTGACGAAGGGTTAGCTACAGAGTGTTTCCCTCTGTTGTCTTCCAAGTCATGGGATAAAGAAGTTTGAGAAAAGACCAACGGGCCTTTCCCTTTGTTTTGAAGAGAAAGAGGAATAGCCAAAAGACTACCCCCAGTGGATTGCGCAGGAGCAACAGTATGTTTGGAAAGAGGAGCAGAATCTTTCCTTTTGTTATGAGAAGAAGGGAGTTTAGCCAAAAGGCTGTCATTCTTGGATTGCGCAGGAATACTTTGCGCAGGAGTTCTTGCCACAGAGTGTTTAGGTTGCACTCTGGTTGCTGGAATGTTGTTTTGTGCAGGAAGTTTAGCAGCCAATTGTGCCAGAGGCATAGGAGTTTTATACTTAGCCATGGCAGCATATGAAGTCTTTTGTGTACTGGCCATAGCAGACTGCGCAGCAGTGGCAGAGACAGATTGTGCACTGGATTTGGTGATAGAAGCACTGAACTGTACAGCAGACTTACTGGCAGATTGTGCAGGAGATTTGCTGGCTATATTGACAGAATGCGCAGCAGTCTTTGGGACCCACTCTGAGCGTACTTTGCTTGTGGCAGCAGTGGTTGCAGTACGAGGAGCGGTCTTAGAGTTGATCATGGATTCATAGGCTGTCTGGTTGATTTTCACAACCAGTGTCTTCTGCGTCTTTCCGATAGACGCTACGTCATATTGAGTTGTCACTTCCTCGTCGGAGGAGAAAGTCGTCCCCAGCAGAGTCGCTATTTTGTTTACAAAAACAAAAGTATGAAACTTTACTGATACAAACTTTATAAAAGATTATAATTTGAATTCTGGGAATGGTACAACTTTAGGAATCCAATCTAGATGACGATTGCTTTATTCCTTGGACGATGTGAACTTTGAAGATGAAGCCTCTGAAGTTGAAGACAACTCTGAAATTGAAGGCAGAAAGCCTCGAAAGTCGAAGGCAAAAGCCTCGGAAGAATGCAGCAGCACTTGGGCAAGAACTCCTGAATTCTCTGATTTCTGATATTTGATTCGTGATGCCCTTGAATGAAGACTTGAAACTCTATTTATAGAGTTCTGAGAAATAACTAACTTTTAGTTACTCTGGACTGCACATGATGGTTTATGCAGCAATTGGTTTGCGCAGTACTGGACTGCGCAGGCAGTTGCTGGATCATGGGTTAACTGTATGGGACACATGGCATCATTTGATTGAAATGCGCATGATCGTGCATAGGCAGTTGCCAGAAAATGAGCAATTGATGGCATAAATGCCACATGTACTTTATCAGTCGTGTTGATAGAAAGCGCACACTGAACTGCGTAGACTTTAGATTGAGCCAACTTCGTTTGTGCAGACTTTGGTTTGCACAGGATTAGACTGCGCAGGAAATGGATCGCGCTGCCAGCCGTCAGCCGTCCTCGAGCGTTGTGTGGCGTGATAAACGAACAGCCTTCTTGATATACGTGCTGTCAGTTGTCAGAGATATGATTTGGTTGTCAGGTAATGATGACTCTTGCCACGTCAGCTTTGCGCAATCGGATGTGTGCGCAGTCTGGCATGCGCAATCTGAGAGCTGTGCAATCCATTATCTGCGCAGTTTACTTGAATGATGTATATCTTTGATTCTTTGACTTTGTTGATTGATGCAACTTGATTTTTTAGGACCTACATACTGTGTTATGACTTATTTTCTATGGATATTATTCTTTTTCTTTCCATGTCTGTATTAAATTGTCGGCTTCACATATTGCGAGTGAGCTACTCATTTTGCGTACATGGCAAAGGGGGAGAAGGGCAATACCAAAATCAAACTTCAACGAAAAATTCCAATCAATGAAAAAGTCAGGTATATTATTTCAAAGTTACATTTTAGTTATATTTTGGTATAAACTCAAGTTTGTCAATTATCAAAATGGGAAAGATTGTTGGCTCATTGCCCACTACTAAAATCTACTCAATTGGCGATGTATATTTAGCGACGTTAGATTAACGTCGCTAAATTGTGTACATTAGCGACGTTTTATATAAACGTCGCTCATAGTCGCTACTAGTGACGACCCAAACGACGTAACAACGACGTACATTAAGCACATGACCCAGTCGTCGTGAAACGTCGCTGGGACATCGCTAGTAGCGACGCATTTAGCGACGGAAGTTCAAGCGTCGCTAAATTCTAATTATATCCCCGCCCCAACGTTTTATTTCCTCCATTTTCCTCTCTCACTCTCTCTCCTCCCCGGCGCTCTCACTCTCTCCGGCGGCGACTCTCACTCCCTCCGACGGCGACTCTCACTCTCTCCGGCGACTCTCCTCCCTCTCTGGTACGTGACTCTCTCCCTCCCGCCCTCTCTCTCTCTCTCTCTCTCTCTCTCCGTCTGTTTTGGTTGTTGGTGGTTTGGTAGGGTGCGGGTGGCTCGGAGGGAGGTGCAGGGGATGCGGGTGGTTGGATGTGAGTGGGGGTGGCTGGGGGGTGGGACAGGGGGGACGAAGGTGGCTGGGGGAGGGGAGCTAGGGTTAGGGTTAGGGTTCGGGTTAGGGTTCATTTCCTATTCGGCGCTCTCACTCTCTCCGGCATTGTCACTCTCTCCGGCGACTCTCCTCCCCCCTCCGGTGCTCTCACTCTCTCTCCTCTCCCCCCTCCGGTGCTCTCACTCTCTCCGGCGCTCTCACTCTCTCCGGCGCAGGGGGGACGAGGGCGGCTGGAAGAGGGAAGCTAGGAGTAGGGTTCGGGTTAGGGTTAGGGGTGGTTTAGGGGGATGGCTTGGTCAGGGGCACCGATAGTGCCGAAAAATTTGATAATTTAGTAATAATTATTTGTTTTCTGACACCTAAAAATGTGATACTATGATTCGAACGCACCGATAATGCCGATATTTGTAACAAGTAGTTTTGTTGGTCGATTAATTGGTAATATGGTGATCGGGACATATAGTCCCTGCAGCCATTCGACTGGCGAGGCAGAAACTATGGTACGACATGGTGATCAGGATATAGTCCCTGTAGCCATTCGATTGGCGAGGCAGAAACAATGTAGCCGTAGATAAAGTTGACTATCCTACGACCCTCATCCCTCGACAATGATGATACAACAACCTATCACTATATCTTATATGGTAGTAGATGATGTTTTAGTATTACATTATGTGAGTTCATTCTTTATTCTGTTACATTCTTCAGATACTACATACTAGATTCGATAAGAACGTATACTAAACCATATGAACAGAACATAGATGATTCACACTAATGTATGCTGTAATATGTTGTGTTCTGAGCCATCTATTCTCACACTTAAAACACATATGAATTAGAACTGTGTGTCAATCTTTGTTTTTGTATTTTCGGTGAAGCCAGGGATTAGATTCTATATTTTGTATTTTGGATTCTGTATTTTGGCTCCAGCTCCAGCTCCATTTGCATAAATCTACGGTACGACATGGTGATCAGGACATAGTCCCTGCAACCATTCGACTGGCGAGACAGAAACTATGTAGCCGTAGATAAAGTTGACTGTCCTTCAACCCTCATCCCTCGGCAATGATGATATGACAACCTATCACTATATCTTATATAGTAGTAGATGACGTTTTAGTATTACATTATGTGAGTTCATCTTGATTATGTTACATTCTTCAGATACTACATACTAGATTCGATAAGAACGTATACTACACTATATATACAGAACATAGATGATTCACACTAATGTATGCTAGAATAAATTTTGGATTGTGTTCTGAGCCATCCGTTCTCACAACAGGAAGGATCAGTGCTTTTTAGTTCTCTTCCATCCATCCATTCCTTCGTTCTGATCAAGCCTCTTCCTTCTCCTCTAATCCACCATGGCGCTGGACCCATCTGCTCCTCCCTACATCCCTTCTTCTTATTTGACTCTCTCAGCCACATATGATATCCAGCTCAAATGTAGAGGCGGGGGAGAAGAAGTAGACAGGATTAGGAGGCCGGGGAAGCAGTACAGCCGGCGGCATGACCTGGAGGAAGTACATAGGTTTTTTTCAATATTCGCAGGAGAACTATAAGGATATATCTTTTCACAACATATCACCTTGTCAAAGACCCTTAATGTGAATATCACGTTACCACGGTGTCGGAAGACTAACATATCATAATTTTCTAAGTCGTGTGCTTTGACATAATTCTCCCAACTATTTTCTCCTATGTAGTAATCTTGCATTACAACATAGGAGGAAAGAGTTAGGAGGATTATGTCAAAGCATGCGGCTTAGAAAATTATGACATGTTGGTCTTCCGACACCGCGATAACGTGATATTCACATTAAGAGTCTTTGACAAGGTGACATGTTGTGAAAAGATATATCCTTATAGTTCTCCTACGGATGTTGAAAAAAACCTATGTACTTCCTCCAGGTCATGCCGCCGGCTGTGCTGCTTCCCCGGCCTCCTATTCCTGCCCACTTCTCCTCTCCCGCCTCTATACTTGAGCTGGATATCATATGTGGCTGAGAGAGTCAAATAAGAAGAAGGGAAGTAGAGAAGAGCAGATGGGTCCAGAGCCATGGTGGATTAGAGGAGAAAGGAAGAGGCTTGATCAGAACGGAGGAATGGATGGATGGAAGGGAACTAGAAAGCACTGATCCTTCCTTCGATTTTTTTGTTAAGGATACTGAGTTTGTACGTATTTGCGGATATTAATTTGGTTTGTTGAGGATATTATATATTGATATTGTTCGTTGCGGATAGAATTTTTCTCTATATTTTTTGTATATTCTGGAATGTATTGTGCGTGCTGGTGTTGAGTGTTCCACCGAGGGGGTCGACGAAACCAGGGATTGGATTTTGTATTTTGTATTCTGTATTTTGGCTCAGGCTCCAGCTCCATTTGTATTAATCTACGATACGACATGGTGATCAGGACATAGTCCCTGAGCCATTCGACTGGCGAGGCAGAAACTATGTAGCCGTAGATATATAAAGTTGACTGTCCTCCGACCCTCATCCCTCGACAATGATGATATGACAACCTATCACTATATCTTATATAGTAGTAGATGATGTCTTAGTATTACATTATGTGAGTTCATCTTGATTCTGTTATATTCTTCAGATACTAGGTACGATAAGAACATATACTACACCATATGTACAGAACATAATGATCTACACTAATGTATGCTAGAATAAATTTTGGGTTATGTTCTGAGCCATCCGTTCTCACACTTAAATATATATGAATTAGTACTGTGAGAGCGCCAGAGAGAGTGAGAGCACCGAAGCGGGAGAGAAGAGAAAGTGAGACGGTAAAATGGGGAGATATGAATTGGTGGGGGAACCCAGGGATTAGATTATATATTTTGTATTTTGGATTCTGTATTTTGGCTCCAGCTCCAGGACATAGTCCCTGCAGCCATTCGACTGGTGAGGCAGAAACTATGGTACGACATGGTGATCAGGACATAGTCCCTGTAGCCATTCGACTAGCAAGGTAGAAACTATGTAGCCGTAGATAAAGTTGACTGTCCTGCGACCCTCATCCCTCGGCAATGATGATACGACAACCTATCACTATATCTTATATAGTAGTAGATGATGTCTTAGTATTATATTATGTGAGTTCATCTTGATTCTGTTACATTCTTCAGATACTAGATACTAGATTCGATAAGAACGTATACTACACCATATGTACAAAACATAGATGATTCACACTAATGTATGCTAGAATTTTGGGTTGTGTTCTGAGCCATCCGTTCTCACACTTAAAACACATATGAATTAGAACTGTGTGTCAATCTTTGTTTTTGTATTTTTGGCGAACCCATGGCTTGGATTCTGTATTTTGTATTTTTACTTTGTACGTATTTGGGGATATTCAGTTTTTTCGTTGAGGATACTGAGTTTTTACGTATTTGTGGATATTGATTTGGTTGTGTTGAGGATATTATATATTGACATTGTTCATTACGGATGGTATTTTTTCTTTATATTTTTTGTATATTTTAGAATGTACTGTGCGTGCCGGTGTTGAGTGTTCCACCAAGGGGGTCGACGAACCCAAGGATTGGATTCTATATTCTGTATTTTGGATCAGGCTCCAGCTCCAGCATCATTTGCTTTCTGAAACCTATTTTTTTATATTTTTTAATTTAGCGACATTTTTACCGACGTTAGTATTCGTCGCTACATATTAGCGACGCCAGGAAATGTCGCTAAAAGCGTCGCTAAATTCTGACATGGCAACACGTGGCACCAAATCTGATGTCAGCTCGTCGTCGCCAAAACATTACAAATCTGTCGCTAAACGGCGACCACGCAATAACGTCGTCTTTTACGTCGCTGATTAGCGTTAAATAACAAACGTCGCAAATAACGTCGCTAATAAGCGACGTCATTGACGTCGCGAAATAGCGTCGCCCTAGCGACGTTTTGCGATGTTTTCTCGTTTAGCGACACGTGTTTTTTCGTCGTTCCTGAAACGTCGCCCTAAACGTCGCTAAATTGATTTAGCGACGTTTTTGCTGAGATTAGCGACGTATTTAGACGTCGCTAATCTGACAAATTTTTGTAGTGGCCTAAATGATCACACCTGATTTTGATAATTAAATGATAACTTAAGTCGATACGCAAAGCATATGAACTGCTACTAATGTTACATGTTACTGAAATCAATATCAAAGAACATACTATGTCTACATCCTGCATCTACAAAGAACAATCGAGTCATCATCCAAAAGCAATTGTATCGGAATCCAGATCGAGTATTTTTATATTTTCTTCTGTATTTTTTCTTTATTGAGTCTAGAAAATATAAAATATGAGATCGTTTGGAATATTACTGGCTTAGGTTTTCTTAGTCCACAAAATTCAAAAAGCCTACCCAATCACTCAAAAACCCTACATATCTAAACAACCCAAAATACCTATACAATTTGGCCCATTCAAATTGAGTTCTGATCTACCATAACTCTGACAGAACTCAGACCGAGTTCGGTCAGGTTAGATTTTAAATTCTGTTCCCTCCAAATTTGCATACAACGTTCGTTTGCGGGATTCACGCATCCGAACTCAGCCTGAACTCTGCCTGAGTTCGGTCAGGAAAAACACTATAAATAAAGAAGGATTTTCACATTTTTAATCACTCATTCACTCTTCTCTTTATCTCTTCCTAAGTGTTTTTCAAAGATCTAAGGCTTTCATATTCCACCTATACGACTCTTAGCCAAAGCCAGTAACATTCTGTTCGGTTTAGAGTCTTTGGTTTACAGAGTTGAAAAGAGGTCACAGTCAGAAAACTTTTCAATTTTTTACTCAAGTTTGTTGGAGTCGTTCGTGCTCTTGTCACCAAGCACGGTATTGTGAAGTCGGTCGTGCACTTGTCGCCAAGCACGGTATTGTAAAGAGACGGCAAGCTCTCATTTAGCTTGTAAATAGTGGATTAACAGCGGGCAAGATTACTCGCGACTAGATTAGTCCTCTCAGAGGAAAACCAGTATATATCACGGTGTTCACAGAGTTTGATATTCTATCTCTTACTGCAATTTAATTTACTCTCTTATTTCTGCCATAATTTATATTCTGTTAATTTTTTAAGTGGTGATTATTTTTTGCTGCATACACATACACTCTATTCATCCCCCCTCTGGAGGTCCTGCATATCTGTAGGCTTGGGTTTTGGTCCCATATGGTTATGGTTAGATAAAAACAAAAACAAAAAAACTCTTGGGTATTAATGTTTTGGGTTTTTTTAAAATAACAAATTGTTTTGGGCTGGTTTAATTCCATGGTTAGGTTTCAATATTTGGACTTGGGTTGGTTTACCCAAATAGATTTTGGGTATGGGCTTAAAGCCCATTTGATTTATGAGTAAACTATTAATTTGGGCAATTAAATTTATGAGTTTTTATAATGAGTTATTTATAAAATTAATAAATTTTTAAAAGGTTTAAAATGGTTTTTATAAATACTAATAAATATTTTGATTGGTTAATTAATATATGTTTTGTATATATATGGGTATATTTATATATTTGGGTATATATGATAAAATACTTACATGTATATGTTTTGTATATAAGTATATGTATATGCAACGTATTACTATTTTTTTTATTACTAGTATTATCAAAAGTATTAATTATTTTATGAATTCTATAAATATATAATAATAATTTTCTAAGATATTATTATTATAAAGCTTTAGCCTAAAATTCTTATTTGACAAATTAGAGTTATAGCACTAAATTTTTTTCTGTATTTATAAAACAAATATCTAAAAATATTTTGGTATATTTTCTAAATGTTATAAATAACTTCAAGGGTATAATTATGTTTTGGTGACGCTTCTTCCCTTAAAATCTTAAATCACGACTATTATAGTCGTTCCTATTTCTTGATTCGATTATCGTATCGAACTCTGATTTTGGGCTTCTATATACCAAACTAGGCTATTTGGACTCAATAGAACTACATGTGCCGTCGTTTGGGACCATCTTGTGGAGCATAGCATCGTTACCTATTCCTTGTCGATACGTTCATATCGCGCACGTCGACTCCAACCAAATTAAGGTAAGTACATTCTCTGCTAGTTTTTATTACCTTGATAGTCTCTATGATATCAGTTTGTAGCGTTATGCTTGATACCTGACATGAGAGTACACAGATTGGTATAGCTTGGATCCTGTCATGAGATGTTATTTCTGGTTATCCTGGTATACTGGTACATGACTCATTCTTGATTATTGTTCTATACTTGTATGGACACTGATTCCTAAGGGGATTTGCTATCTACTTAGAGAATCTCGTGTCGTAACGTGCCATGGTTGGATCCATTATACTAGTCAAGGGGATGGAGAGATATTAGGAGATTATGTGATCATACACATGCTTGCTTACTCACTTGTGCATAGCTCACCCTCACCACACATAGGGTGTAGCCTGACCTTACTTGTACTTGTGCATAGCTTCCATGTGTGGCCGGCCTGATTTCAGGTTTACCTGTGCTTGTACTTGTGCATAGCCGGTCATATGGATAGCCTGATCCTAGTCCCAAGCCGATCACATAATAAACTAATATCTCAAGCCACTGTCTAGTAGTAGTACATCTTCTATTCTAGATTATTACCTGCTGTTATACTGTACTCCTGATTACTTACAGTACATTGTTACCATGACATGCTCACATAATTTTCCCTATTTGTTTATTGTTCAGTTCTACTTATCCATCATGTATTTCATTGCTTACTATTATTTATAGTTTTTGTCAATTTAATAGAACTACTGCTAGTTTATGTATTTCGCTCCAATCCTAACTGGATAACCATATTTTTAGGAGTTATGTCCCATATTCTTGGATTACATTACGATACTAGCTAAGACAGATTTTCGATGTTCCATTTATCGTGAGTTGACTCCTGGGAGCTCTAGACCATTATTCCTTATTTAGATTCATGCTTCGTTGTCGAATTTGTCTCCGACACATTCTTGATATGTATGATCATTGTAGATTCTAGTTGATTTAGTGACATTGTTATCTTTTCTTATTCATATCTTCTTTAGATGTATGTGATTTGAGTATAGGTTGTTATTATAGATCATATATGTTGTAGATATATACTAGGTACTTGATAGCGTTCTACCGCCGATACTGTGGCGTAGGCTGGGCGTGGCTAACGTACTTGTGCCCGAATATCCGGATGCGGGTCATGACATTCATATTTTATAAAATCAGTTGCCTATTTTTCGTCCACATATCTTCTAAAGAAAAATTATCACTTCTCTGCGTCGTATTCATTCTCTCATGTAGACTCGTCTCGATCAAGTTGGAGTTGGGTTAACTGAATATTCTAACTTCGGACCCGCAATTTTATTTTTATATTCTCTAAGTTCTTTAATATGTCTTTTACGATGGATAGAGATCCAATGAATCAACGGCTTGTTTGTCGTCTCTTCGTGGTGCTTAAAGGAGAGCTTCAAAGGTTGCAAATGAGAATGTAAGAAGGAACTCCTAAACAGAGATTTTCTAATTATACTTTATTTTTTATCTGGGTTATGATGGTGGAGGGTTAATTTTTTACTCCGTTGACGATCTGACTATAAGGAAGAATTGTCGGACTTAGCTTCACTGGCTAAGGGGAGCAGCAAGAACTTTCTATGGAATACTGAGGAACTCTTTGAAGAAATGGGGGAACTGAAGGGTTTGAACAGAGAGAAGCTCCTCTTATTTATAGCAGAGGAGAAGTAACCATACATGTGCCTATCAGCGGCAGGCACATATGTCTCTGGTTGCCATATGACGCCATAAATAGGGTTCAGTTGCAACTGCGCGCACACTTTACTGATGTGGGGGTTGTAGATGATTGCCATGTGTCATATTGTTGATATTTGTTGTTGAAGAGGATCTTGAATTGCTTCGAACCCGTTCTTTAGCATAACTAGGTCTTCGACATGTGGCACGCGCCTAGTTCTACTGCAGCCAATAAGATACCCGTGCCTAGGAATTTACTGTACTAGGTGGCGTGTGTTTATAATAGAAGATAACTAAAGATACGGGGGCAGAAGCACACACGCTCAGGGGAGACTCTCGGTGGCATGCGCCTGGATGATCAGGCAACACGTGCCTGAGTTTAATCAGGAAACACGCGCATGTCTACATTATTTCCAAGGTGAATGAACTTCGACTTTTGTGTTCATTCTTTGCACGAGGATCAAAGCATTGGGTCGAAGTCTCGAGAGAAGCTCAACTCATTAAATGCAGTATCGAGAGAAGCAATTTTAAGGCATAGGTGGAGATGCAGAGGGTTGGATGCGCCTATACAGGTTAGGCATAGGTAGATAGAGAGGCACGCCCCTGTGAGGCATGTGTCACGACCCGCACCCTGAGGAAGGGCACGAGAACGTGGGTACGTCCAGCCTACGCCGCAGTATCGGCAGTAGAACGATGTATAGGGCATCTATAATATCTAACATCTAACAACAAGATATATAAACCTATCATCTCCGCACGGAGGTATAATATAATATTTCAACTCTATATCTCAATCACAAGTCTAGGGAAGATAGAGCACGATATGGAATAAGATAAAAAGGAAGAACTGAATATATAAGTAAAGTCGTCACAACAAACATATAGATATCCAACACAAATAAATACAAGTCCTGAATATAACTAAGTCTCAACTAACAATCGGAATAATCCGATACAAACTGAAAGCTATAAGTACTAGACTAAACTAGGCACCCTCTACTGAGCTAGATGCTCCTCAGGCTCCTGAATGTCACCCTCATATGTCCCATAGAAGGTAGGGCAGTCACCATCATCATCTGTAATATTTTTAACAGGTCCAGTTAGGACAGGAGCGAGCACAATACATCTCACGCAGTTCATAACATGTTAGGAAATATAAAGCATACAAAAGAGTAAGATACATGAACTGTAAGAAGATGTACATAAAAATGAGAGAGAATTTATATCTAAAAATATATACAGGATAAGTAAAACTGCAAGTACAAGTGATTTAGAGCACAATATGGTTATGTAAACAGGTTAGATTTATACAATAAAATGGTAACTCCATCATACGTGAGTGTACAATGGATATATACAAATCAATACTGTACCAATTGGGTCTTTACTAAATTCTAGGATTAAAGTATGTTGTAGCTCTTCATGTTAGCTTTCTGAAACTTCAAACGGATCGCATTTTCGTGTCTGGAAGCTCCCGAAATCGCATTTTGGTCATAAGGTAAACTAATCATTTACCTTGAAGGTAAAGGTAATTCATATTTACCTTAAGATACTAACTTGGTATCACGAGATACCAAGATACCCCTCAAATATCTAATTAACTAACTATCTAATGTACTAATATAACATCTTAACTAATATCTAACATATAACCTATAGAGACTAACTTGCTAACATACCAATATCTAGAACTAACATAACCTACTAACATATCAATATCTAACATACTAGATATCTAACATCAAACTATCTAACAACATATCAAATATCTAACAAAATACTAACCTCTACTATCTAACTAACAATCATACTAACAAATATAACTTACACTAACATATAACAAACTCTAATATATCTAACCCTCTACTAACCAACATCTAACAAATATACTAAAATATATTATCTAACAATAATATATATATATATATATATATATATATACTATATCATACATATACTCGACAACCTATGATACCTACATTCACTTAATATCCATACTATATAGGCTCATAGGTTACACAAAATGTCTGTCGTATAGTCACTCTTCTACTTAAAATCAATAATGTACCAATTGGTCATTCACTAAATTCTAGGATTAAAGTATATTGTAGCTCTTCATGTTAGCTTTTCGAAACTTCAAACGGGTCGTATTTTCGTGTCCGGAAGCTCCCGGAATCGCAAAAACACCGAAACGCATTTGTCTTTCGGACAGCTGACACTCAAATAGTTTTACAGAAAGTTAACGATTTTGGCTTATTAAAATATATATTTGGAAAGCTAACTTCGATACGGTTCTTTTAAAAAAATAGGAGATTAATCGGAGTTCTGAGCTAAAAGTTATGGCATTTCTAAGTTGCTATGGTTACTAAAAACGTGGATTAATATTATGACGAATTTGGGTTGTTTTGGACAAAAGAAACACATGTAGGCCAAGATACTTGGATACCAACATAGGAATCAAAATGAAACTCATTCTAACTATCCTAACTAAGATCAATCCACTCTCTAACCATTCTAAAACTGAATTTAAAACACAATTAATCTTATTAGACAATAAACCAAACACATGGGGTGTCCTAATTTGGGATCTATCAAGTATAACACAAAACACATATCTAAAATCCTCAAGAGAGCTCCAAATAACCTCAAACTTGAATCTAAAAGGGGTACATGCATGGGGGTGGATCTTATGGATTCAAAACTAACTAATATGCATAGGAAATCAATTTAGAGGGTTGGTTTTACCTATTAGGAGTGGGATCCCAATGATACTCTCAAGGACACGGCTCCGATACGAAGATCCTTCCAAAATGGACACTCCTTACACTTTGCTCCAAATCTTTGCTAGCACCCTTCCTTGGTAGTATGAGAAGGTTGGATGGAAGTTTTGGTAGAGGAATGAAGAGATTTGGAGATCAAATCAAAGAGGGAAGCTCTCTAATTTGGTGAAGAACACTTTGTGAAGGAAAAGAGGCAAGATAGAATAAAATGAAAGGAAGGGAGGGTAACCTACCAATAGTGGCTGCCATTAAACCCTATTGGGCCTTGCGAGAAAGCCCATTAAGGCCTCAACTAGTCCTCTTGGTTAATTTTAAGTTAGGTTCAAGTTTGGGATCAAAAGGGTTAAATTTAAGCCTCTAACTTAACCAATCTAACAAGTAGAATTAGTCTAAACTTACTAACTTAATTAGTGGGGTTTGTGGACCATGACTAACTAATCTTGGGGTTCCGTCTAGAGTCTAAGCTACCCGGGTCACTAACACAAGTCGGAATGAAACGAAACTCAAACCCGACTAAACAAATCCCGTAAAATTAATATTAAAATACAAAAATTCCTAAAATATTAAAATATAAAAAATGACCAAAATTATAATACATCAATTTAAATATTATTAAAAAATCTAAAATTCACCAATTAATAAAATCTTAAATAATTCAAAAGTCACAAAATGACCAAAATACCCTTAGCCTAAAAAGTGGTAATTAGCTAATCTAATCACCTGGGTTAGGCCTCCATGGTCATGGTTAGTCTCTAGACTAAGCAGCTCTAAGGTGACACTAGCCAAAGAACAAAATCACAAAATACTAATTTAATGATATTAAAATAATCAAAATTTACCAATAAATCAATAGCATGATTTAAACCTATTATTAAATAATCAATTTTACAAAAGTTCAAAATTACCCTCATTTTAGAAAAGTGGTGGTTACAGCGTGAATAGCTTGGTTCATCATGACTCATCGGTCTTTGTATTTTGGCCATCTTTTGTACGATGATCAAAGCATTTCAGTCCAAAGTTCGAGAATGGGACGTGGGAATCATAACGCCTAGGTGAGGCGTGAGTAGCATGGTGCTTTGAGGCGTAGGAAATACAACGCCAAGATGGTGCCTAATTGAGGCACGGGTAATCTTGTAGTCATTTAACTTCTTGAGGCGCGTGATCCATGCTTCTACAAGATCCCTTTCAAAGTTTTCTAACTTTTTGAACAAAGTTAGAAATACTTAGAACAGAAGCATGGTGCGTATGACGTCAGCACATCAATCTTTTTAACGTAGCCCCCACTTTGGCCAGCCTGTCAAATCTGCTTTGGAGTAAGAGTAATTAATTTGGCCTAATCCCAAGTAGGCAATCGTTCATTTTGTCTTCTCATCGAAAGATGCGTCGTTCGAAGCCTATAAATAGGCGTCTCAAAAATCGATCGGCATAAGAGTCGAAGCGTCAGATTTATCCTCATTAATGCAAAGTTTGTTGCATTAAGTAGGGGCATAGGTACGTTCTGAGCCTATAAATAGGGGCTTTCGGAGCAAAATTTTGCTCGTTCTCTTCCTCCTACATATGCTATGATCGACATCATGGCTCCTGAGCCTTCTCTCAACACAAAATCGACCAAGGCTCTCGTCGGAGCGCCGCTCATCGTCGGCATGATGCATCCCGAACTCGAAGGTAGGTGATCTGCTACGGAAGAAACATAAATAGGAAAACTTCATTCTAGAATGCCATAATACGTGTAAAACCCCTAAATTTTACTATAATTTTTTATTTGCTATTTTGGTATTTGTATGTCGAATGCGAATACATGTACGAGAAGTATATTTTTTATACTAAAGTTTACATTTTATAGATTTCTTTATCTAGAAAATAAGTAAATATATTTATTTGAAATACCACAAAATATCTGGACCCGATAGAACTACATGTGCCAGCATCAGAGGCCGTCTTGCATTGTTGTAACATTGAAGTCGACTCTGTGCTATCATGATCATCGCAGCACACCAGACGTCGCTACCAGGCAAGTATACCTTGCTAATTTACTGTCATATTATTTATTTTCAGCATTATTTACTTTGTTTCATATTTGTTAGTTTTCTTTGTTATAAACTGCACGTCCAAGCCACACTTGGGTGCAAGCGACTCTATTAGTCGTTTTACTTTTATTTTATGCATGACTTAGTTTTAGCATACTACCTTCTTGTTGGAGGATATCCTTATATCTTCTTTGACCATGACACACACACTACACGGTTTAAGACAGTTTGCTAGGGCACGACTTATGGACTGGCCATCTCTATTGTCGTGTGACGGATAGATCGTAACTGCTGCGATTAAGGTATAAAGACTCGAGCAGTTACAAAACTGGACGAGTTATGGACATGACTTGGACAGTGTGGGAAACATTGGGGGAGGACAGTTGCTAGTACGTATGGGAATCCAAACAGGTAAACCACAGTCTCCGGTGGAACTGTCATGACCCGCACCCTGTTTAGGGGCACGAGCGTGTGGATACGTCCAGCCTACGCCGCAGTATCGGCGGTAGAACGCTGTAAAGGTCATCTAGAACATATATAATCTAAGACACAATAATATAGCCTGTCATCTCCGCACGGAGGAATATAACCACAACTCAATCACATAATTCTAAGGAAGATAAATACGATAATAAAGATAAAGATAAAGATGAGATAAATAGTCTGAAATAGTACCGAGCCACAATAACAAGTTCAGAGACCAAGACATAAAACAATATCCCAAAATAAATACTACAAGTCTCAAAGTATCAAACTGGAATATAATCAAGACAAAATCTAGGTAAACTAGGTCAATACTGGCGGTGCATCCTCTACGAGCACCGGTCCATAGGCTGGTCCTGGTCGTAGGCTACATCTATGCCAAACCCGTAGTAGGTCGGGCAATCTGCATCTAAATCCTCTGAAAAACAACGGGGGTTATCCTGTCAGGATACGAGCAAGTACAAACACCAACAGCAGTTCCATGTGAATTGATAAATACTATAAGAGACAATCATAATAAAATACAAGATAGAATATCAAGATTGAAGGTAAAACGGTACAAGAGAACTGGATATCATGTCATGTGTGAGATATAAGATAAAAATATAATATAAACAAATGGAATGTAATCTGGGGTATGATGTAAACATAAAAATAAAGTGGCATGAGATATTAGAGCGTTATGTGCTCGGCTTGGGTCAAGATCAGGCTGTTCCATTTGACCGGCTATGCACAGGTAGTATAATAATGTAGGGATCAGACCGGCCAAAATGGAAAGCTATGCACAAGTAGTATAAGGTCAGGCTACATCCTACGTGTGGTGAGGGTGGAGCTATGCACAAGTAATAAACAAGTAGGGATAATGATCACATAACCTCTAATAACTCTCCCATCCCCGAGTAGTATAATGAATCTAGACATGACAGGTCATGACACGAAATTCAAAAATCGGAGGGCCAGCCCACTCCCAAATCGGTGTCTATACAAGTACAAGAAACAATACCGAACAATGTACTCATATACCAGGTAAGCCAGGAATGACATCTCATGACGAGATTCACGTATACTAGTCCGTGTATCCTCGTATCGAGAATCAAGTATAACACTACAACTGAATCAGATATAGTAGATATCAAAGCAATGAAAACTATCAGAGAATGTACTCGCCTGTCGTCCTGAGCTGAGAAAAATCGAAACTACAACCCACTCAATGAGCCACGAACGGTCAACTCGCACAACTGCCTCCTAATGCTGAAACAGACATGACCAATATTCTTAAAATGGTCAAATTATCTAGGAACGCCTATCCATAAGTCCAATTCTGGACATAGGGGCAAAACGGTAATTTTGGGTCAAAATGATGTCCGTCGTTGGACCCACTTTACACCGAAAAATGTGCCAAAATCTACGGTCTCAAAAGTTGTCAAACTATATGTCTACAGGTCCGGTTTGACGAGACGAACCCAACGGTATGTCCAATTTTGGATTCCGGTGGGCTGTGCACAAAATCACCCGTTGAGTGGGATTGTGGGCCCGCCAAAATAGCGTCCCGATCAACGGTCTCAGAATCGGACCAAACTTGGCATACAGGACCAGAAAAATGATACGGTCATGTTGGCATAAGTTTCGTTTCGATATGACGAGCGTGCACAAAGTAATAGACAAATATACAAAAGGTCGATACGGTAATTTTTTGACGGAAATGCATCAAATTCGTCGCGCAAACGCGACCAATTTGAAATCCATCAAAGCCCACACGACCACAAAGTCGATACGCACCTTTCGATGCTTTCGGTTCGTGACCACGTCGCCCGGATTGACGGGACGGACGGCGTATCGGGACAATTTTTTCTAAAAATCCACTTTTAAAAATTAGTTTTTTCTCCAACTTCACAAATCAATAACTTTCTGTACAGTACATGAAATTTAACTCTACAAAAAAGTTTTTAAATCCCTATATGTTGTCTACAAGTCTCTTCAGACCGATTTTGAAAACTCGTAATACACTGGTCGCAAAACGGCCACAAAGTTGGGGTTTTGGGACAGTTTCTAAACCCAGAAAATTGAGTTTTTTCTCGATTTTGGAACTCGTTTTTCGTCGCACATGGTGCGAATCGGCACGAACTATTTAAAGAGAAATAAAGGGATATATATTGGGATCATACCTGAACAAGTGGTTCGCAAAACGGCGGAGCGAGGAAGGAGAAATCTATTTCCGAAGTTGGCTCTTCTCTGACAATTTTCGTGCCCGGGTGAGATGTTCGTTGCACGTTTTCCGGCGATAGACGGCCACGGTTTGGTCGCCGACGACGTCGGGGTGGACGTTGGGTTGGGGGTGACGGCTAGTGTTTGGGTTTTGTGAAAATTAATCACTCTCTCTCTATAAAACGTATATATATATATATATATATATATATATATATATATATATATATATATATATTTATATATATATATATATATTTTATATATATATATATATATATATATATATATATATATATATACATATACACACGTTCGGGTTTCCGAAGTTCGGTTTTAAAGAAATTTGAGGCTCGGATTTTGCAAAGGGCCGAACCCTTTGCTGCTGCTGTTGTTGTATTCATGCGTGTGTGTGTGTGTGTTTTTGTGCTTTGTGTTTGTTTGTTATTATTCTTTTTTTTCTTTTCTTTTCCTTATTCTTTTTTTTACCCTTTTATATATATATTTATATATATCATATATATATACATACTGTAGAAGCATGGAAAATCTCAGAACGATGATCTATGCGGCTCATACAGGAGCAGTCCCATGCGGTTCAGAGAGACTCTTAGTCTCATGCGGCTCGGACAGGAGAGTCCATGCGGCTTACATAGGGACAGTCTTGCGGTTCAAAGAGTCCCCCAGCCGCATGTGCTTCAAAAGTACATGCGGATCACGGAGATATGCGGCTCATTGCCACGTGTACCCACGAAGACCCCTTTACACAGCTGGCCCTCGAGCAGTCTACCTATTTAATGCTCTATCATGATTTGACAGCTTACGGCTCTGACATAAAGTATCATAATGGCCCTGCCATAATGACAGACTCTTGGGAAATAGGAGAAAATCTCTGACGCGATCCGAGAATGACACGTGGCTACTCCATGCGGCTCCAGTGAAGAACAGCTTCATGCGGCTGGCAAGGACCGTCTTCCTGCGGCTCACCAAAAAGCCATTTCTTGCGGCTCGCAGTTACTACACTCATGCGGTTCACCAAGGAACCATCTCATGTGGCTCGCAGTTACTACACTTATGCGGTTCACCAAGGAACCATCTCATGCGGCTCGCAGTTACTACACTTATGCGGCTCACCAAGCGGCTCGTAAATACTATACCTATGCGGTTAGCCTAGACGCTGTCTCATGCGGTTCATGGATGTCATGCGGCTTTAGCAGAGTCCATCATCAAGACACGTGGCAGAGATTCATTGACAGCTGGCAGCAAAGATGATTATGAGATGCAAAGATTTACCAGATCCCAATGACCATATCCTCATAATTAATGGGAATAGGATCAGGTCATATCATTCATAATCAAGCCAATTGGACACGTGGTGGGAGATCCAAGCTACACAATCAATCATGAAGATTTAAAGCAATCAGCATTAATTATTCACAGGATTCAATATTATCCCCATTTATGGCCAGATCCTTCACGCCAAAAACGAATGGTCCAGATTGGTTATACATCAGGCCGTCGCCACTTTGAGAATGGGTAATCATCCAAACCCTAATGATGCCCCCACTATTATAAATAGCAAGGTGCCATTCCCTTGTAAAAATAGACACGATCAGAAGGAGAGAGACAAAAAAGAGCTTCCCCCCTAATAACCAGAGAGAAAATACACAGAGAAAGAGAGAAGTCAGAAGAGCAACAGAGGAGCCAGAAGAACATCTCTTCATCAACGCCAACCATCTTCTCACAGGAGCCAAGGCTGTATACCGGTCGTCCAAGGAGTAAGGCAGGGCTGCCGTCGCCTTCCCGAGCCTCTATCGTCATCCCCCAGAATCTAAAATAAACAATTGTAGTTAGACTGCTGTACCTAGGTTTTCATCCCTAGGCTTTCTTTGTACAAGCGAGTTTGTATTGTGAGTCTAAGTTCAGTCCTCCCATAAAACTGTTCAGTACTTTTACAATCAATGGCAAATACGATGGCGACTCTGCTGGGGACTAACTTCTCCACGGCTGAGGAGTTGGTGACACAATCGGATGCAGCCAAGCTTGGCTCCACGCAACAAAAGATGGTCGTCCGCTTCGACCAACAGGCGTTTGAAGAGATGCTCTCCGAAGGAAGCGCTGGCCCGGTCCAGAAGCGCACCCGCACGACAAAGGCTCACAGAGAGTAGAGGCCAAAGTCATTTGCTCCTCTCCAAGCCCTCGACGGAATACCCTCTGTTGCTCAAGACGGCGAGAAGGACTCTTCTGCGGCCCCATTTCAGACCGTAGACAACTCTGCTGTCCCCAAGTCCGGCAGAAGAAAGCACTATGATGCTGGACTTGCAGGGGCAAAGAGGAACTCTACGCGAACCGAGCCGCATAGGGGTGCTAGCCGCATGGAAAAAGCTCATGCGGCCACATCCGCTAGCCACATAAAAAAAATCATGCGGTTACATCTGTCAGCCGCATGGCTTATGCGGCTACAATCGCCAATCACATGGATGAAACGCATGTGGCTATGGAAGTCAACCGCTTGCAGAAAACCCATACGGCCACAATTGCCAACCGTATGCGGCCAGCCTGCACGGTCGTGACTCCTAGCCGCTCAAAAACAACTCATCCAACAGCAGAAGACAACCGCATGCAGACAGCCTGCACGATACCCAAATCTAGCCGCATAATGTCCGTTCCACGCTTCTCTCGATCAGTCTTCGACCGTCTCTCATGCGGTCCTGACCCTGATGGTTCTCTGGAGGATAAGCCAGATTCTGTGCTATCCAACTTGGACTCCTCCTATTACGCACCCACAAGTGCCAAAAGGAGGAAGTCTAGGGCAGTGCGGGCTCACCGGGCCCAGTCAGCTGTCCCAACCTCTGACTATCGGGGCGTCCCATTGACTATCATACGGGCCTCGGATGGGAAGTTGTATACAACCGCTCGAGTCCAGCCCCCGGCGGCAAACGGACAGAGTGGTTCCTCTGACCTGCGGGAGGCAATCCTCCACAAACGCAAGGAAAGAGGAGGAGTGTCGGCAAGCAAAGAGTCCTCGTTTGGACATCGCTACACCCAAATTATCGTCAACTGCTGTTGCAACAACGCAGCAATGACGGAAGATCGGCCATCCGTCTTCCAAAGACTACAGCATCCGAGCTCAGAAGATGAGGCACCCCCGGTAGTCTCCTGCAATTACGCTCAGAAGGTCCCCGCCGAAAGGAAGGGGAAGAAGACAAGCATCTCCAGTCCCAAGATATCAACCACTACAGCTAAGAAATTGTCGTCTAAACGGTTGTCTTCCATCGGAGGATTCCAACACACCCATTCAAAGACAAAATCTGCTGTAGTGGGAAATTCATCATCCACATCGTTAGGGGTTGGAGGTAGCACTCCTCCGAACATCCACAACAATCCGGTGTTTCAAGGAGACGAGCCCGGGGAAACAACTCTCCCATCAGGTGCGACAGGCACCGATGTCCCCGAAGACACCCATGACTCTCAAGACGAAGTAAACTCTAAGGCTGGGGGTACTGCTCTCTCCGAGTCCGAACCAGAAGACAATATTCCCACATATCCCGACGACTTCTCAGTACACGGGTACGACTCGGAGGGCACATCCTCCACCGCTCCTTCCATCACTCCTCATGTAAGGACGGTGTTCATGACGGACAGCAATCAAGGTGGTTCCAGTGATCGCCAGCGTATTGACAGTCTCGAAGCTATATTACTTGCCTTAGTCAAATCTGTAGACGAGATTAAAGCGGCCCTTCCAACTTTACAAGGAGGGACGCCTGGCCAAACAAGCGCGGGTCCCACGGTCAATGCAGACTCAAATTCGGCGGCACCGAACCCGGGCAACAACCCTTCCGAAATAACAGCCCCTACCGCGACAGATGAGGCCCGAGAAGTAAGGAGAGAGGTCCAGGAGCTCCGAGCCATGTTCCATGCCCAAGAAAATGCTCAAGATCTCAGAATACGGCAACCCTATCCTGCTGAATGTAGGGATGTTCCATTCCCGCCAAAATATAAGCCGTTCAATATCAACCCATATGATGGCAAGACCTCAGTAAGTCGGTACATCACTTACTTCGAGGTCACCACCGACCATCTGTCCCAAGATGATGCTATCCTCACTCGATTATTCATTGGGGCATTAGAAGGAGTCGCCTTCGATTGGTATCGCAATCTGCCGGACAACTGCATCCACTCCTTCTCCGTCTTCAAGCGCCTGTTCTTGGAGAGGTTCTACGAAGTAGGGCAGTACGTCACCATGTCCACCCTCATGGACGTCGTCCAAGGGGAGAAGGAGTTAACAAGGAACTACATTGAGCGGTTCTGCCAAACCGCCATGAAGCTGCCCTCCGGAAATCCAGATTCCTCTTTGATTGAGATCTGCCAAAAGAGACTGCTTCTAACAATCAGCCTCTGGATGGACGAAAGTCAATTCAAAGATTGGAAGGCCTTCATTATCAGCGCCACAAGCGCCGAAGAACGACTGAAGAAGGCTCGCCAACTAGGATTGCACATCTCGGAAGGAGAAAGCAAGGGCAAGCGTCCCAACAACGATAACGGGGGTAACCCCTCCAACAATCGGGACAGCAAGGGGAAGCAGGCTTGGTGGCCGATACAACACAAAAACCTGAGCCGAAGCCCGCAGACAAACAATGGCCACAAATCGACTACTCCTTCGAAGATAGTCACGTCAAGCCCATCTTGGACATGCTCATACAAGGGGACAGAATCCAGCTTCCCCCACCAAGACGGAAACTGCGGCCGACAGAGATGGAGAATCCGAAATACTGCCATTATCATCGCTACGTTCATCATGCTACACACGATTTCTACCAGCTGAAATGGTACATCCAGAACCTCATCGATTTGAACGCTCTGGCCATCGATTTCGAAGAGGTAACCGTGGCGGCCAATATGGTATCCGTACAATTCGGCAGTTTCCTTCCAACAGAGACTCAAGACGGGGTGATCCCCGTCCCTCTGGCGACAATAGAGATCACCAATATTCCACCTCCCCGAGACCAGGCTGCCGGTCTAGTACCCCTCACCACAACACGAGGGGAGGTCATGTGGATCCATTCAGACTTTGTGTCAGAAGTGACTCGGCCCATACCATCTACCATCGACTAAAAGAAAAATAGAAAAGTTAGGACCTGCCACACAATCTCAGCAGACAACGCGGAAGCTACAGCCGTCGTCACGCGGTCCGGAGCACAATCCCAACCTATGGTTGACAACCCAGCCGAAAATCATCAACCCACTTCAACAGATGCTCTGGGACCGGCTCAGCCTTCGACGACCGACAAGCCTAGGCCGAAGGAGACTCGCTTCGACAAATCTCTCCGAAAAAAATGCAGCCCAAGGGCTAGAGAGGCCCTACAACTTTGACATATTAGCACAATTGGCTAACATCCGGCCAAATTGTCACTGTATGAACTCCTAAGGCTCTCCAAGGACGTTCGTATTGTATTGAGCGAAGCACTCCAAAATGTCGATGCCTATCTGGCTCAATCCAACCTCACGGGAAGGACTTACCTGTGGATCTCCAGGACAGTGCCTGTACAGGAGCAACGTCCAACATCATCTTCACTCTGCAGGATATGCTCATCAAAACCAATCTACATGATCGCCCGCTATACTACACAGGATACATCGGCGATGTGAAGGTGGATCGGATGCACATTGATCCTGGCTCTTCCATAAGCATCATCCCGAAGGGTCTGCTACATCATCTCTGCATCCTAATGCATCGCCTGACACCTACAAGCACCGCCATCAGCGGTTTCAATTCGGGCAGGAGCTACCCTATTGGAAAGATTCGTTTGAAGTGTCAGATAGGCGATCTCTAATCCGAAGTCACCTGCTACGTCATAGATGCAGACACTTCCTTCAACATCCTCTTGGGGCGCCAATGGATACACGATTATATGATCGTGCCTTCTACGCTACACCAGTGCTTCAAATATGTCGACAAACATGACTTCGTGAAGACAGAATTTGCTGATATCGATCCCTTCAAAGGGGTCGAATCCTACTACTCAGACTCATGCCTATACGAAAAGTCAAAGAGGCACCTTGATGAAGGAGACGTACAAGCTCACACCGAGACAGCCACGGGATCAGAAGGACCCCTGACGATCCACCTCCAAGCTCGCAAACCAGGCAGGTCTGCACCCCTTACTGCCCCTCTGCGGAAGGACGCGATCAGCCTCTCGGCGCAGGAGGAACAGATGATAATCCGGCTACCAAGGTCCGGCCAAGTGCCGAGACCCACAACGGGGCCACTGACAATCAAACTGCCGAGAGTCGGTCAACCCCAAATGGAGAAGCTCAATCCCTCTGATAGGCCACTGACGATACGCCTTCCCAAGAAGGGTTGTCATCCCGACGCAAGGTCTGACACTTCTAGCAAACCGGCCACTCCTCGCTCCACCTCGAGTGCCAAACTGGGGGTCGCTAGTCTGCCAACAACTCTACGCTCAACTCCATCAACTGAACCACTGACAATCAAGCTTCCCAGGTCGTCCTCTCAGTCTTCATTCACACAGGAGGTAGCCGAAGAGGAACCGGAGCTAGCCAAGTATGTGGCTGCCCACACTGATGTTTCCTCCGCTGATGATGTAATCCCCCTAGAAAAGATATCTTACTTCATCAATAAAGGGTTATCTTTGAACTACACCGAGCTCAATAAGCTATGTACAATGTATGCTATGGAACACGGTATAGGAACCCACCTACACACACAAGTGACAAATGTGTACACCGCGATCCAGCTTACTCCAGTAGAAGACGCTTACCGAATAATCGAGGGAGG
The DNA here is from genome assembly GCA_029216955.1 of Iris pallida. Taxonomy (NCBI): domain Eukaryota; kingdom Viridiplantae; phylum Streptophyta; class Magnoliopsida; order Asparagales; family Iridaceae; genus Iris; species Iris pallida. Next base: position 11,625,157 of record JANAVB010009198.1, on the reverse strand, counting down.
GGACCATCCAATCATCTTCGGCCGGACGAACAACCCGCATCCCTCTACCACAAAGGAAACCGACCTCGGGTCAGATGCCGGGAGACTGCCTCTGTATCTCTATAGCCCTCAATCCAAATATCTCTACAGAAACAAGGGTATGATTTGGAGACGACGCCAAGATTAAACTACGGCCCTGGGCGACGATTACCTTTGAAGCCGCCAGTCCCAGTAGGAAAACCACGAAATTATTATAACAAAACTCGATGCGGGCTAGGATATGTAACGCCCACTATGACCCCCGAGAGCTCAGATGAAGAATGCGACTGGCAGTCACATTCAACCGGGTCACCAACTTCTGACTCGGATACTAGCATCAGAGATGTGTTCAGACAAGTCATGTCAGTCAACATGGCGTTCGCAGACGCTTACGAAGAAGATGAAGACATCTCCGAAATCCTTGAGCTAGAACCGTGGGCCCAACAGTTAGACGCACAATGGGAAAAACGGTTCATACAGAGAGAACCTCCTACTGAAGATGAGGTCATACAAGTGGATCTCGGCAGCGAATCTTCTCCAAAACTAATTTTTGTCAGTAAAAGCCTAACAGACGAAGACCGGGAGTCACTGCTAGAACTTATCAGAGAATACATTGATGTGTTCGCCTGGAGCTATGAAGATATGCCAGGGTTAAATCCCGACATTGCTCTCCACAAACTCAACATTCGGCCTGATGCGAAACCAGTCAAACAACAATAGCGACGCTTCCGCCCGGGCATCATGGACGCAATCGAGGCCGAAGTCAACAAACTGATAGCCAGCGGCTTCATTCGTGAAGAGCAACATCCAGATTGGGTCGCCAACATAGTACCCGTCCTCAAGAAGAATGGGAAGATTCGAATCTGCATCGACTTCCGCAACCTGAACGAGACGTGCCCCAAAGATGAATTCCTCCTTCCTATCACAGACATCATGATCGACAATACTTGCAGCTTCGAACGTATGTCATTCATTGATGGCTTCTCGGGGTACAACCAAATCAAAATGTCTCCTGACGACGAAAAGCATACATCATTCCGAACACCGATTGGCACGTACTGCTACACAATCATGCCTTTCGGTTTAAAGAATGATGGCGCCACATATCAAAGAGCCATGAGCATCATTTTTAGAGACCACTTACGTAAGACGGTGGAGTGCTATGTTGACGATATAGCCGTTAAGAGCCGTAGCAAGGGAGACCATCTGCAGGATCTAAGGACGGTATTTGACCTAATGCGAATGCACAATTTGAAAATGAACCCCACGAAGTCCTTTCTAGGCATTTCCAGCAGGAAGTTCTTAGGCTTCATCATCACCGCACAGGGTATCCATGTAGTTCCTGAGAAGACAAAAGCAATCATGGAGATGGGTCCCCCGAGAAATCTCCGTGAACTCAGAGGCCTTCAAGAGAGGCTAGCTTACATCAGAAGGTTCATTTCCAACCTCTCGGGGCGATGCCGACTATTCACGCACCTCATGAAGAAAGGAGTCTCATTCGTATGGGACGAGGAATGCCAGCGTGCTTTCGACAGCATCAAAGAATATTTGTCAAATCCTCCAGTTTTGGTGGCTCCGGTTCCTGGAAAACCATTCCTGCTCTATGTGCGAGCAATGGAACACTCCTTCGGGGCTCTGCTGGCCCAGAACAACAACGTCGGCCATGAACAGGCCATATATTACCTCAGCCGAATGATGATTGGACCAGAGCACCGATACACCGCTGTGGAGAAGGAATGCCTCGCCCTGGTGTTCGCCATTCAGAAAATGCGATACTATGTTACCGGACAAACGATACATGTGATCTCACGAGTCAACCCTCTCAGGGTCCTCATGACTAAACCAGGGGCACTCAGCTCTCGCCTCGCTATATGGGCAATATTGATGTCCCCTTATCATATGATCTTCGTCCCACAAAAGGTAGTCAAAGGTCAAGCCCTTGCGGACTTCTTAACAGCCCACCCAGGCTCGGAGTCCTCCAGAATATATGAAGAGATTCCAGATGAGGTCGCCGACTCGCATGCAACCTCTCACGATAATATATGGCGAATGTTCTTCGACGGTGCTTCGAGGACCGGACCCAAAGGCAATATAGTCGTCAGAGTCGGGGTAGTGCTAACCTCTCCTTCTGGATTGGTGATTAACTGCGCTTATTCCCTCACCGAGCCCTGCTCTAACAATGTGGCCGAGTACAACGCTCTTGTCATTGGCCTCCAACTTGCAAGAGAGCTGGGGGTAGAATACCTTGAAGTATATGGCGATTCCCAGCTAATCGTCAATCAAATCCGGGGCTCATACGAAGTTCGCCACGAAGACATGATCCCTTATCACCAAATAGCGATTGACATCATCTCGTCGTTCAAGGGGTTCTTCATCGAACATGTCCCCAGACTCCGAAATATCGAAGCAGATGCCTTAGCCGGTCTTGCCGCTTCCCTAGCAGTTCCGAATTATGATCGCCAATCAGTGGATGTGATAGGCCACGAACTGGTCTGTCCCAAAAATAATGTGTAATTCGTGGCGAGTTATTCCGCACAGACGATCGATGACGCCCCAGATTGGAGACAACCATTCATCGACTTCATCGTCTACGACATCCTGCCCGAGAACCCAAAGGAAGCTACTTCCATCAGATGACGTTCTCTCAGATTCTTCTATGATACAGAGACAAAAATGCTGTATCATCGCTCCTACGATGGATTACTTCTTCGGTGTCTGTCAAACACAGAAGCCATACGAGAAGCTCATGACGGTGTCTGCGGGGCCCATCAGCCTGGCCCTAAATTGTAAGACCGCCTCCGCCGAATGGGCTACTACTGGCCCACAATGGTGGCAGATGCAATAGATTATACTAAAAAATACAGAGCCTACCAAGTTCACGCGGACTTCATTCACCAACCATCTGAGTTTCTACATCCAACAGTAGCGTCCTGGCCATTCGAGGCATGGGGAATGGATAGCATCGGTCCAATTACCCCACCTTCCTTCCGAGGACATCGTTTCATACTTGCGATCAATGATTACTTCTCCAAATGGGCGGAGGCCGTCCCACTCGTAGAAGTTAAGACTTCAAACGTGATCAGCTTCCTTAAGAATCATGTCATCTACCGCTTCGGACTACCACGAAGGATCATCCATGATAATGGTCCACAGTTTGCAAGCCACGTATTCTATCGGTTCTGCGATAAGCACCGTATTCAGAATGTCGCTTCGACACCATACAACCCGACAGCGAACGGGTTGGCAGAGGCATTCAACAAAACAATCATCAAACTCCTCAAGAAGTTTGTCTCCTCTAACAAACGTGACTGGAACGAGAAGCTCGGCGAATACTTATGGGCTTATCGTACCACGGCCCGAACAGCCACTGGGAATATACCATTCTTTCTGGTATACAGGAGTGAGGTAGTCCTCCCCTTGGAGACCCAGATCCCCTCACTACGTGTCGCCCTCACACATCAATTGACAACCGACGATAACCACCGGCGTCGCCTACAGGAATTGGAGGCACTAGATGAAAAGCGCCTCTTAGCTCAGCAACGAATTGAGCTATACCAAGCACGCATCTCTGGAGCTTTCAACAAGAAGGTCAAAATCAGAACATTCCAGGTGGACGATCTCGTCTTGGCAGTCCGGAGGTCGATGGTCGTGACTCACAAGACCGCCGGCAAATTCCAGCCAAAGTGGGAAGGCCCGTTTATCATTGAGACAGTATTCTCCAACGGTGCTTACCGCCTCGCAAAGCAAAACAGAGACTTGCTCATGTTGCCCGTCAACGGCAAGTTCCTGAAGAAATATTATGTCTAAACGACATTCTCTCTAAAATCTTCGAGTCATGTACCCGCTAGTATCGCTGAACTCACATCCACAATATTTCAGATTATCGAGTCATGTACCTGCTGGTACCGCTGAACTCACATCCACAATATTTTAGATTATCGAGTCATGTACCCGCTGGTGCCGCTGAACTTATACTTTCTCAATATTCTAAATTATCGAGTTATGTACCCGCTGGTGCCTCTGAACTCACATTCCGGTCACTCTTTCAGATAGTAAGTCACGTATTATTATACCTCTGAACTTTCTTCCTGGAAGAGATCCTCCCTCATGATCCACTACCCGCGCTCCCAGTGCACAAAAAGGGTAATCGATCCACAAATTTCCGAAATGGCCATGTCTTCATTACCTCTGAGTCATTTTTACTTTCATCAAAAACAAACTGCCCCTCGCATAGAACTTCCACGTTCTCCGACCTCTGAGTCATTCTATGTACCCCCCTCTTCATTGAGCCCACTCCTGCCATGTCCTCATTACCTCTGAGTGGGAAGGCTCCGTCGAAGAAACCTTCATGCTTGCCATGTCTACATTACCTCTGAGTAAGTATGTTGGTCTCCTTTCAACCTATTATCCGTACCCACAACCGGAGTACGACAAGGATAATAGGTCCACAAATGTCCTCTGTTGACTACAAATGTCCGCTATTGACCACGAATAACTTCCGTGAAGTCTCCCCTGCCATGTTCTCATTACCTCTGAGCAGGAAGATTTTACGATAAAACCCTCATGCTTGCCATGTCCTCATAACCTCTGAGCAAGTATGTTGGTTTCCTTTCATCCCATTATCCGTACCCTAGACCAGGGTACGCCAAGGATAATAGGTCCACAAATATTCCTTTACTAAGTTTCTTAGCATAAATCTACCACCTCACCATGCCCCGGGAGCCCAGCTGCTCTACGGCATTCTCTTGCCTAACACCGTGAACATCCATGACCACTTTGCCACGGCTGTTCCGGATATCCTGTCCAAACTTGTTATCCGTATCTAAAATCAAGGTACACCTAGGATAACAGGTCCACAAATAATCCTCCAGCAAATCCAGCTCCACGAACACCACAAGCACAAGAAGGAGAAGATGAGTTGAAACATGCTCATTTATTCGAAATTCTAAAGGCTACATCAATTGGGATCACATCCCTTACAAAAAGAAAAGAAAAAAAAGAGAAGCAAAAGAAAACAGAAAGCTGATCACTGCTCCGGGGCACATAACGTCCTGAGACGGTCCGTCAGCAAAGCAACCGACCGCTCAAACCTCTGGGAGGCTCGACGCTCCGCCTCGTGGGTCAGCACCACCTCGTCCTCCAGATGAGCGTGAGCTTGCCAGTTGTCCTCAAATTTCTTCAAGGCCCGCTCCAGGTTATCAGAAGATCGGGAAACCTTCTCGGCCTCCCGAACGATTGACTCATGTTCCGCCTGAGCAGCCTCCAGCTCTGACTCTAAGAAGGCCAATTCCCTCTGGAGTGCGAGGATCCGCTCCTTCGTATCAACGATTCCACAAGAAGCAGACTCTTCCCGAGCACGACAAGCCTGACTCCGACGACCCAACCTGTCATACGAAGCAGAGAACTTGTCAAGGTCTCCCCGTACAACTGGCCCAGCAGTATCTCGAGCAAGCTTGATCCTATCCCGAGCAGCAATGAGGAAGCCCCGTTCGCGCTCAATCGCAGCAGGCAAGCCCGCCTGTCGTATCGCCAGTAGTTGGGTCACAAGCTGATCAGCCTCTATCAGCTTAGGCTCCAGGACTGCAGCCAACCCCGTCCCATCATGAAGGGACTTCAAGGTTGCAATCTGGCCCTGAGCACACCGCAGAGACAGAGTAAAAGGGGTCCCCCATTCTACAGCAGCGTCTACACCCCTCTTTAAGTGGCGATAGAAGCTGTCGACCACATCCTGCGTCACCTCGTCCAGAGCTTCCGAAGAAGCCGGTGTCAACGGGAGTGTAGCCAGTAACACTGAAGAAGACGCAAAAGAATCTGCCGCTCCTGCTACAAGAGAAGCCAGCTCCGTACGGAAGGACACTTGAACAGCGGCCAACTCCTCTTCGGCAGCCTGCAGAATTTGAATGCTCGGTAGGGTCGAGAGGTCAGTCTCCGGAGCCGTATAATCAGCGGAGGATGAGGCGGAGACCATCGCCAACTCTATTCCCATCTGCCTAGAGCTGACAGGAGGCCCCTCAACATGAGACGGCAAAGGAGAGGGAACGCTCCTTTCTTCCAGATTACGGCTGGCCGAGCCTTTCCCAAGAACATCCACGGCGGGAAGTAAAGGGTCAGGACCTGCAGAGCCAAGGCAACCATGAATCGATTTGACCCAGAGGATATGTTGATAGAGCAAATAAGCCCCCTCACTAGTCAATATCTGGCTTATCTTACCAGTTGAGGAGTGTGGAGGCTGAGGTTCGCCTGCAGCCACCGCAGCCTCTTCACCAACAGCTTCCGAGTCAGGTATAACAGACTCCTCCTCCCTTGCATCCTCGGAAGGGGATGCACCGAGGTCGGCGTCGCCTTGCTGAAGATCAGCGGTCTCAGAGATGGGTCCGAGAAAACCTTCGTCACCCCGGGCCAAGACCTCAGCAACCTGGGAGCTTCCAGCCGCCGCTGAGAGAGCCCCCGCAGAAAGAACCGCAGCACACATTTCGCTAATCAAAGCAGCAAGGACCGGATCAGCTTCAGGGGTGGTAGACGATTCAGGAGAGGCCGGTTCGTCGGACACCTACAAAGAAAAGTGATTAAGTCATATCTCCGAGAGAAAAGAAAACTACAACAAAGAGATGGCTACGACTTGGTCTTACCTCCGGAATAGCGTCTGTACCTTCACCCTTCTCGGTAATAAGTAATCCACGAGACCTAACGGCAGCTCTCTACACGGAAAAGGTCGCTCTACTGACAGAAGACTCGTGTCTGACTCATTTACGCGAGGAACCAGACACAGCCGAAGGCCGTTCTTCTCTTACTACTTCCTCTTGTGCAGTAAGCAATGGATCTTCCGCTGGTTCATCGGGTGTGGGAAGCGGTTGATCCGTGACTTCTTCACCCCTACCAGAAAGGGAGTCTTCGCTATCATGATCATCCTCCTCCTCAGCCGACTCGGAAGGTTCTGATTCAGGAAGGGGAGTCTGGAGTGCTAGTTGCTTTCTAGCCTTAGCCCCCTTGGGCTTCTCCTCTAAACCGGTACCCACGATAAAACTGGTACTCGGATCAAAATTAACAGGAGGCTTGTTCGCCATAACGTGATATAGAGCAGCCACGTATAAAATTTCCCTCGGTGCCTTAGCATCGGGGACCGAAAAGCTGGCCCGAGTATGATAAACGTCATAATAATTCTACGCCCTGACACCATCAAGAACGCTACCTTCAAAGCCCAAACAAGGGTTGGGACAATCAAGAAATAACTGACTATAACCAAATTAGCGGGAAAACCTACTAGGTAGGTAAGGCTCCAAGTATATATTATCGCGGTTGCGATAAACCAGATGCGCGGGGCGGATGTTGCGCAACCAGGTGAGCATATCCGGAGACAGAAAGTGAGAAGGCCCAGTACCATCGAGATGTACCTTCCTCACTTTCTCATCAGAAAAGAGAGGAACATACGCAAAAAAGTCACACCCGTCCACCCTCGCCAGCGCCTTCCGACAAGCTGGCATAGTGTTGTATTCCCAAGACCGGCGATGGCATTTGAAAAGGAAAGCGTCTTCATCTGTAGCATCTTCTGCTATTCCAGGTCCCGTCAAGGACTTGTAGTGCATTGCCAACCACCCAATCAAATAGTAGAAAGGCAGTTCTATACGCTCAAAATCCAACGTCTTCTTGCGCGCATAACCTTGGACGAAAAGGTTCGAAGACCATGGTGTATACTACACACCATAGCAGGAAGAAGGGCCAGTCTAACTCTGAATACCAGTTTAACGGCAGGGAGAATGAAATGCCGATCGATCCTCTCGATAGAACCCGCTCCTCCCGAGACTACTCAATTCCGCAGCCATATCATTAAAAATCCAGCCAGGAGTGCCTTCTCTGACATCTGTGTGGTCTCGTAGTAAAAATAGCTAAGAGAGTCAGTTTGACTCCCAAATATGTCGCTCTTGGATCGCGACTTCTTGACGCTTGACATCAGATCCCTTATCTCTCCATACGTTCGAGGGGTTCGAGGAGTAACTTCGCCAGAAGGGTCAACTTTAAAAAGATAATTAATCCAGGATGTGGTGTGGGGAGCGGTCCCCTCGGAGCTATCCACCGTTTTTACAGCCATCTGATGACAAGCACTATGGTGGCACAGCAACTCCCGATACACCGCAACAGAACCTGGGAGTCGTCGGTTCAAGTCCTCAAATTCCTCATTCGACGGGGTATACACCTCGAAAGGCTCATTCCCCCACGGAAGTTTGGAGACAGTATACATCTCATGGAGAGCAAGTCCCAACTCCCCTCCGGGTGCAAAGAACGTCCCCGTCCGCTGGCTATACATCTCCAAGAGCGCCACGAACAGTGGCTTATTAATAGGAAGCCCGTGACAAGTGCCCCGAATGGCATGGTAAAGTCCCACCTCCCGCAAGAATGTTCCGTAGGTCTGCAGAACCCAAGTGGTCAACTGGGTCCACGTAGAAGTGGGGTTTATCCAGTTCGGCAATGCTAGCCTGCCAACGGAATAAGATTTCTTACGAACAAGCCGATTCAGGAAGGTATCAGCTTGAGTGAGTGTGAAGTTGGGACCGTATACATTCATGAAAAAGCCCGGGGCCAGACCCATCATATACCGGAGGACGGAATCCTTACCCGCATACGCTGACCGCATGTTCGGGTTATAATGGATGTTGCCCATCAACATCCCTAATTGAGTAGGAGTTAAGTTACACACCATCTTCCTGTCCAGCAACACCATGTTGAACCACGACAAAGGATAATAACGTTCCATGAGAGGAATATGGATTGCCACCCCGTCCAAAGAAAAATCCTCGTTCTCGGAAATCTCTAAAACTCGGGGATTCTTTATGATTAAAGCATCTCCAAAAAGGAACGAAGGCTTCAGGTATTTTCCATCCAGCTTCCCAGCACTCATCATGGAACGAAGGTAATGGAGGGTTCAACCTCTCCGAAGGCTCATCAACAGAGAATTGATTCAACACATGCTTAATTAAGTCGTCAAGACGCACGCCCAGGGCGAATTGATTTGAACCCACTATAAGTTTCCCCGCAGGGTTTACTGGCAGATTCACTGAAGAAAAAAAAAAGCAAAAGAAACAAGTCAAAAAGATAGCTGAAACACAAAACTATGTGATGCTTATGCGGCTTAAGCTCAGTACAGCCTCATGCGGCTCCGTTTAAAAGAGTTCATACAGGTCAGTCCGAATGAGTTTATGCGGCTCAATTTGAAAGAGCCCATGCGGTTCAGTTCGAATAAGCTTATACGGATTCGGCTCGAAAGGAACTTATGCGGCTCAGTGCGGATGAGCCTATGCGGTTCGAAAGGAGCATATGCGGATGTGGTCTGATTCGAATAAGCTTATATGATTCGGCTCGAAACAGGCTTATGCGGTCCAGCACGGATTAGCTTATGCGGTCCAGTTCAAATAATCTTATGCGGTTCAGTTCGAAATATGCTTATGCAGCTCAGTTGGAAAGAGCACATGCGGTTCAGATAGGTTTATGCGGCCCTGATGATGAAGTAGTTATGCAAACAACTTTCATGCGGTTCAGGCCTGGGTCATATCCCATGCGGTCCGTATATGAGTCGGACACACAGCATACTTAGGAATATAGGCTCGCGCATAAAATATGCGGCGTAGCCATGGCAGTTCACATTAATGGTCCTACCAGCAATAGGCGGGTGGACGTCGGAGTAAAAAACAGGCACGCCAGCCGTCGGAGGAGCCGCCGCGTTCGCCGCCGCAGTCGATGAAGACGCGGCCTTCTTGTCTTTCGCCGCCGCAGAAGAAGACGCGGCCTTCTTGCCCGCAGCAGCAGCAGTCTTCTTGGGAGTCATTGTCGATCGCTGATAGGAGAAGACGAAGAGGAAGTCGGCAACAAAGAGTTCGAGCAAAAGAGAGAAGGTAAAAGAAACCCTCAAAGAATAAACTTACTCCTATTTATAGGCGAAGGAGGCTCAAAAAATCAAAACAAACGTGTCGATCTACGCGCCGCCTAAAAGAATAAACCGCTTCGGTCAAAACGAAACTGACCCTTGGGATCCTTCCCCAAGAGGCGGCGAATCAAGGGCATTTAATGTAGAAGATTTGCACACGTGGCTAAGACACGTGGCAAAAAGTTTATGCGGTCTCACAGCTCATACGGCCAGATAAACCTATGCGGCTGAACCATCTATGCGGTCAACAAAGGCCATGCTTCTTATTCAAAGTATTTCAATTTTGCAAATTGAAAACTTTGAAGGGGGTCTTGTAGAAGCATGGAAAATCTCAGAACGATGATCTATGCGGCTCAGAACAGGAGAACCCCATGCGGCTCATACAGGAGCAGTCCCATGCGGTTCAGAGAGACTCTTAGTCTTATGCGGCTCGGACAGGAGAGTCCATGCGGCTTACATAGGGACAGTCTTGTGGTTCAAAGAGTCCCCCAGCCGCATGTGGTTCAAAAGTACATATGGATCACGGAGATATGCGGCTCATTGCTACGTGTACCCACGAAGACCCCTTTACACAGCTGGCCCTCGAGCAGTCTGGCTATTTAATGCTCTATCATGATTTGACAGCTGACGGCTCTGACATAAAGTATCATAATGGCCCTGCCATAATGACAGACTCTTGAGAAATAGAAGAAAATCTCTGACGCGATCCGAGAATGATACGTGGCTACTCCATGCGGCTCCAGTGAAGAACAGCTTCATGCGGCTGGCAAAGACCGTCTTCCTGCAGCTCACCAAAAAGCCATTTCATGCGGCTCGCAGTTACTACACTCATGCGGTTCACCAAGGAACCATCTCATGCGGCTCGCAGTTACTACACTTATGCGGTTCACCAAGGAACCATCTCATGCGGCTCGCAGTTACTACACTTATACGGCTCACCAAGCGGCTCGCAAATACTATACCTATGCGGTTAGCCTAGACGCTGTCTCATGCGGTTCATGGATGTCATGCGGCTTTAGCAGAGTCCATCATCAAGACACGTGGCAGAGATTCAATGACAGCTGGCAGCAAATATGATTATGAGATGCAAAGATTTACCAGATCCCAATGACCATATCCTCATAATTAATGGGAATAGGATCAGGTCATATCATTCATAATCAAGCCAATTGGACACGTGGTGGGAGATCCAAGCTACACAATCAATCATGAAGATTTAAAGCAATTAGCATTAATTATTCACAGGATTCAATATTATCCCCATTTATGGCCAGATCCTTCACGCCAAAAACGAATGGTCCAGATTGGTTATACATCAGGCCGTCGCCACTTTGAGAATGGGTAATCATCCAAACCCTAATGATGCCCCCACTATTATAAATAGCAAGGTGTCATTCCCTTGTAAAAATAGACACGATCAGAAGGAGAGAGACAAAAAAGAGCTTCCCTCCTAAAAACTAGAGAGAAAATACACAAAGAAAGAGAGAAGTCAGAATAGCAACAGAGGAGCCAGAAGAACATCTCTTCATCAACGCCAACCATCTTCTCACAGGAGCCAAGGCTGCATACCGGTCGTCCAAGGAGTAAGGCAGGGCTGCCGTCGCCTTCCCGAGCCTCTATCGTCACCCCCCAGAATCTAAAATAAACAATTGTACTTAAACTGTTGTACCTAGGTTTTCGTTCCTAGGCTTTCTTTGTACAAGCGAGTTTGTATTGTGAGTCTAAGTTCAGTCCTCCCATAAAACTGTTCTGTACTTTTACAATCAATGGCAAACACATACATACATACATACATACACATATTATATAATTATATAATAAATCCTTTAGCACTCTGCCACTAATAAATATTTTATTTAAACTATTTTTTATTTTCTTTTTTTATAAATAGTTATATATATATATATATATATATATATATATATATATAATATATATATATATATATACACCATAAATGGAATAATACAAAGAAATATAAATAAAATCTGAATTTATTTATAAATAAAAACTAAATATTTTATATTCTATATATATTAAATATATTAAACTTTTATAAATAAAAACTGTATCAGTAAAATACTTATTTAAATAATAATATAAAAACACTAACAATAATATTTAAATAATATTAAAAAAAAAAATATAAATGACCATATTAGCCTTATTCAGAAAAGTGGGGGTGACAAATCTACCTTCCAAAAAAATTTCGTCCTCGAAATTAGAGCAAACTAGCACAATAACAGTAGCAAGAACAAAGAAGAAAAAAAATACCTCAAGGCTCGAAGAGATAAGGGTAACTCTCCCGCATCTCGTCCTCCCTCTCCCAGGTAGACTCTCCTGGAGAGTGATGCCTTCATGCGACACGAACCAAAGGAATAACTTGGTTCCGGAGCACCTTCTCACGACGATCCAGAATCTCCACAGGCTGCTCTGGATAGCGGAGAGTAGGGCCCACTTCTAACTCAGAGTGATCCAATACGTGACTAGGGTCTGCCATGTACCGCCTCAACTGCGACACATGGAACACGTTATGGACTCCCTCGAGCGTAGGCGGCAAGTCTAGTGATAGGCCACTGCACCGACCCTTCCAAGAATAGTGAAAGGTCCAATGAAGTGTGGACTAAGCTTTCCGCCTCGGCCAAAACGAATCGTGTCCCGTGTCGAAGAAATCCTCAGGAACACCATATCGCCAACCTAGACACAAGACAAGACTCAATAAAAGATCCTAAAGCAGACAATCACAAACAAGCACAAACAGAAAAACTGATACTAACCTCGAACTCTAACAGTCTTCGGTGGCTATCGGTCCAATGTCGCTGTCTATCCTGAGCCACCCGAAGTCTATCCTTGATCAACTTAACCTTCTCTGCTGCCGGGACAAGCAAAACTCTCTCACCGACATCATCCTATGACAAAGGAGTGCGACATCTCCGTCCGTATAGAGCATCAATGGTGGCATCTCTATACTGGCCTGATAGCTGTTATTGTAAGCAAACTCTACCAGGTGGAGATGGTCCTCCCAAGAACCCCCAAAATCTAACACACAAGTACGAAGTATATCTTTGAGTGTCTGGATGGTCCTCTCTGACTGTTCGTCCGTCTTGGGGTGATACGCGGTACTGAACTTGAGCTGGGTGCCCAAGCAAGTATACAAACTCCTCCAGAAGTGGGAAGTAAAATGACTATTCCGATCCGAGACTATGCTCACCAGAACTTCGTACAATATGACTATCTAACGTACGTACATCTCTTCCAGTTTTTCCATAGACAGTCCCACTTCGAAAGGCAAAAGTGGACCGATGGTCAATCTATCAACGATGACCCAAATCGCGTCTTTCTCTCCTGAGGATCGTGGAAGTCCAGATACAAAGTCCATAGTGATGTGCTCCCACTTCCACTCTGGAATGGGTAGTGGCTGAAGCAGACCACCTGGCCTCTGTCTCTCGGCTTTCACTTGCTGGCACACTAAGCATCGAGATACAAACTAAGCTACCTCTCGCTTTATGCCATACCACCATACGTGCTCCCTCAGGTCTCTGTACATCTTGTTGGCTCCAGCATGCATAGAGTACTGGGAACGATGCGCTTCCTGCAGAATCTCTTCCTGAAGCTCTCTACTCGAAATACATAATCTAGTTCCGTGCCTCAGCGACCCATCTTCGGCTATAGAGAAATCATCTAGCAATCCGGCCTGCACCTGCTCCCTGAAGCTCCTCAAGGTCTCGTCATCAAACTGTGTTGATCTGAATCTGTCCATCAATGCAGACTGAATCTGTAAACCCCATATTTGAGTCTACATACTCAGAACGATCACTTCGATACCTAACCTTTCCAGATCAGCCCATAGATGACGATCTGTCACCAAATACATAGCGACTGGATACCTGCTCAAGGCATCTACAACTACGTTGGCCTTTCCTGGATGGTACTGCAACTAGATATCGAAGTCCTTCATCAGTTCAAGCCACCTCCTCTGCCTCATGTTCAATTCCTTCTGGGTGAACACATATTTCAAGCTCTTGTGATCCGTGAAGATCTCAACCTACTGGCACACTCTATCGAGGATACTATACTAAACTTATGGGATAATACCTTCCATTGTCTTCCTCAAATGAATATGGGTAAATAAGTAGCATGCGGGGCTCAGTTGAATGGGACACAATTGTCATGTGGGTCGTGTCCATATTTTGGGTCAACAAGTTTGGGTCGAAAATGGTGCCCCCAATTCACGTCAGAAATAAAAGTGACTTCGTGGGGTGAATCAAGATTGGGTCATGTGTCAGAAAAGTCGTGTGATAAAATAAAGCACAAGATGGTGTGCCTGAGTTGGACACGAAGGTCATGGGCGCAAGGTGTCTTGTCTAGATCATGCATATGAAGTTGGTTTTGAGAAAACAACTAGTCTTGTGCTCCTAAAGTAAAAGTCATGACAATGTGCATATGATAATCATAAATAAAAGTGGGAATGGTTAATGGCCTACATTGATCTGAAAATTGTGCGATACAAAAATAGTACAAGAGAACGAGTTTGAGTGGGACATGATATATCAAAATGAAGATAATCTTGTCTACTACAAACTCATGAAAGAAGTTTCTAGAGATTGACATCTCTGACGCTCCAGAAATCAAAGTCACGGAAGAACATTCGTCTATCTAAGATACTCTCTCTAGGTTGTATACCCAAGTCTTGACGCTGTCTACACAAAGCACTAACTCATCTATATGATACTTTAGTGATACTTCTATACTATGTTACTTATGTCCCTCCTCTAACTGGTCACTTAAAATATTGGTGCCTAAACCTATATAACACTTGAAATACTCTGGCTATTGCTACTAGGGTACTCCTCTTATTCTGGCACTTGGGGCAACTCCTACCTTAACACTTATTAATCACCCTGGGGTTTCTCATCCATATTCAATTATCAACAATCATATACAATATTTCCTAACCATGCTCTAAACCATTAACATAATTACTCAAGGACACAAACCAATTGCAATCACCAAGCCATCACACTACGAAGAACCTATAATGAAATAAGAATCTACAAAGACCTGGACTAAAGAACCGAAAGTATCCTTACTCCTAAGCTAATTGAGAATAGAACAGAATATATAATAACAGAAGTGAAATAATAGAGTTGACATGTTAGGACCCTTCTTAAGATACAATCTGATAATCATACACGTCTGTCCTAAATCATGATACTCAGAATCCTCGCTACGCTAGTAAGCAAGGCTGCGATAAATAGTAGATTCCATAACTAGGTATGCATCTCTATAATCATATCGTCTGGAATCTTTGCCACGCCAACTAGTATAGCTGCAAGAAATCTTAAATCTCATGATCAAGATATGTACATCCGAAGTCAGGTCTCTACGTTTCTGTCACGCCGGCTAATATAACTGCGATAAACTCCAGGTTCCATAACCAAGTTGACGTTTACCTTCCATGTTATTTCCGTCAACATATGTTATCAGAAAGGTACCATAATTCAGGCCATAAAATTCATCTCAATATGAAAAATCAAAATCAGCAATGATCCAATAAAATCAAATTCAATAACAAGGAGCAAGGATGAAGAAAAACATGAGGAAATAATTTCAAATTGATGTTTAAAATAAGATTTCCATGGGTCATCACAGGAATCTCTCAAAAGTCCTAAGCAAAGGGATCAATATGGCACATGATAAGATATCATCAAGGAAGGAGAATTTATTTCGAAATGCAAAGAGAGTTGTCTTGATAATCAAAAGATTGGAATTTTCTTAATATGTGATTGAGTAACTCCTATCATAACCTAAAACCTATATCCTAATAGCAGGCTCGTAATTAGCACTCTAAGTCGAGCACCATTACGAAATCACACTAGTTACGACTCTGACCTGCATGGGCCACCATAAAAATGTGTCACGACCCTCACCCTGTTTAGGGGCACGAGCGAGTGGGTACGTCCAGCCTACGCCGCAGTATCGGCGGTAGAACGCTGTAAAGGTCATCTAGAACATATATAATCTAAGACACAATAATATAGCCTGTCATCTCCGCACGGAGGAATATAACCACAACTCAATCACATAATTCTAAGGAAGATAAACACGATGATAAAGATAAAGATAAATATGAGATAAATAGTCTGAAATAGTATCGAGCCACAATAACAAGTTCAGAGACCAAGACATAAAACAATATCCCAAAATAAATACTACAAGTCTCAAAGTATCAAACTGGAAGGTAATCAAGACAAAATCTAGGTGAACTAGGTCACTACTGGCGGTGCGTCCTCTACGAGCACTGGTCCACAGGCTGGTCCTGGTCGTAGGCTCAATCTATGCCGAACCCGTAGTAGGTCGGGTAATCTGCATCTAAATCCTCTGAAAAACAACGGAGGTTATCCTGTCAGGATACGAGCAAGTACAAACACCAACAGTAATTCCATGTGAATTGATAAATACTATAAGAGACAATCATAATGAAATACAAGATGGAATATCAAGACTGAAAGTAAAACGGTACAAGAGAACTGGATATCATGTCATGTGTGAGATATAAGATAAAACTGTAATATAAATAAATGGAAAGTAATCTAGGGTATGATATAAACATAAAAATAAAGTGCCATGAGATATTAGAGCGTTATGTGATCGGCTTGGGTCAAGATCAGGCTGTTCCATTTGACTAGCTATGCACAGGTAGTATAATAATGTAGGGATCAGGTCGGCCAAAATGGAAAGCTATGCACAAGTAGTATAAGGTCAGGCTACACCCTACGTGTGGTGACGGTGGAGCTATGCACAAGTAATAAACAAGTAGGGATAATGATCACATAACCTTTAATAACTCCCCCATCCCCGAGTAGTATAATAAATCTAGACATGACAGGTCATGACACAGAATTCGAAAAGCAGGGGCCAGCCCACTCCCAAATCGATGTCTATACAAGTACAAGAAATAATACCGAACAATGTACTCATATACCAGGTAAGCCAGGAATGACATCTCAGGACGAGATTCACGTATACTAGTCCGTGTATCCTCGTGTCGAGAATCAAGTATAACACTACAACTGAATCGGATATAGTACATATCAAAACAATAAAAACTATCAGAGAATGTACTCGTCTGTCGTCCTGAGCTGAGAAAAATCGAAACTACAACGCACTCAATGAGCTACGAATTGTCAACTCGCACAACTACCTCCTAATGCTGAGACAGACATTACCAACGTTCTTAGAATGGTCAAATTAGCTAGAAACGCCTATCTATAAGTCCAATTCTGGATACAGAGGCAAAACGATAATTTTGGGTCAAAATGATGTTCGCCGTTGGACCCACTTTACACCGAAAAATATGCCAAAATCTACGGTCTCAAAAGTTGTCAAACTATATGTCTATAGGTCCGGTTTGACGAGACAAACCCAACGGTATGTCCAATTTTGGACTTCGGTGGGCTGTGCACAAAATCACCCGTTGAGTGGGATTGTGGGCCCGCCAAAATGGCGTCCCTATCAACGGTCTCAGAATCGGACCAAACTTGGCATACAGGACCAGAAAAATGAAACGGTCCTATTGGTGCAAGTTTTGTCTCAATATGATGAGCGTACACAAAGTAATTGACAAATATGCAAAAGGCCGATACGGTAAATTTTTGACGGATACGCATCAAATTCGTTGCGCACACGCGACCAATTTGAATTCCGTCAAAGCCCACACGACCACGAAGTTGATACGCACCTTTCGATGCTTTCGATTCGTGACCACGTCGCCTGGATTGACGGGACGGACGGCGTATCGGGACAATTTTTTCTAAAAATCCACTTTTTAAAATCAGTTTTTTCTCCAACTTCATAAATCAATAACTTTCTATACAGTGCATGAAATTTAACTTTACAAAAAAAGTTTTAAAGCCCTATAGGTTGTCTACAAGTCTCTTCAACCCGATTTTGAAAACTCGCAACAAGCTGGTCGCAAAACGGCCACAAAGTTGGGGTTTCGGGACAGTTTCTAAACCCAGAAATTTGAGTTTTTTCTCGATTTTGGAACTCGTTTTTTGTCGCAGATGATGCGAATCGGCACGAACTATTTAAAGAGAAATAAAGGGGTATATATTGGGATCATACCTGAACAAGTGGTTTGTAAAACGGCGGAGCGAGGAAGGAGAAATCTATTTTCGAAGTTGGCTCTTCGCTGGCAATTTCCGTACGCGAGTGAGATGTTCGTTGCACATTTTCCGGCGATGGACGGCCACGGGTTGGTCGCCGGCGACGTCGGGATGGACGTTGGGTTGGGGGTGACGGCTAGGGTTTGGGTTTTGTGAAAATTAATCACTCTCTCTCTCTATAAAACGTATATATATACATATATACACACGTTCGGGTTTCCGAAGTTCGGTTTTAAAGAAATATGGGGCTCGGATTTTGCAAAGGGTCGAGCCCTTTGCTGTTGCTGTTGTTGTATTCATGCGTGTGTGTGTGTGTGTTTGTGCTTTGTGTTTGTTTGTTATTATTCTTTTTTTTTCTTTTCTTTTCTTTATTCTTTCTTTACCCTTTTATATATATTTATATATATCATATATGCATACATACATACATACATACATACATACATACATACATACATACATACATACATACATACATACACATATTATATAATTATATAATAAATCCTTTAGCACTCTCCCACTAATAAAT
This sequence comes from Iris pallida, assembly GCA_029216955.1. NCBI lineage: Eukaryota > Viridiplantae > Streptophyta > Magnoliopsida > Asparagales > Iridaceae > Iris > Iris pallida. The sequence goes on along the minus strand of JANAVB010009198.1, from coordinate 11,606,523 downwards.
ATTTTATTTAAACTATTTTTTATTTCCTTTTTTATAAATAGTTTTATATATATATACACACACCATAAATGGAATAATACAAAGAAATATAAATAAAATCTAAATTTATTTATGAATAAAAACTAAATATTTTATATTCTATATATATTAAATATATTAAACTTTTATAAATAAAAATTGTATCAGTAAAATACTTATTTAAATAATAATATAAAAACACTAACAATAATATTTAAATAATATTAAAAAAATAAAATAATATAAATGACCATATTAGCCTTATTCAGAAAAGTGGGGGTGACAGGAACTGTGGCAATTTATATTTACAGATACCCTATGATGTCTTGGACGTTACGGACGGATACAGATGACTGGATGCCATTTACGTACATGTAACCTAAATTCTACCCATGCGCATAAAAGTTGTCCTCTAAATTACACAATAGATGGTTAGCATTCCCTTTTGCATATTGGTGTCTAGGAGAGTCTTGCATATTATTATTTTGACCGTTCATATTAGCTTGTTCTTCTTGTATCTTGCTACGTCCATCTGAGGACCTGGTTATTTCCCAGGTGTATGTTCATGTCTTCCGCAGGTATCCTAGCCGGGATCGTGGTCTTCTCCATTTATTCGAAGATGACGTGACTTGGTTCCTCCTTGCTACTTCCACTTAGCCCTTTTATATATCATGTACTTCTTCCTTTTTATTTTGGTTGGTAGTGGATGTGTCTCCACCCAACATATTGTACCAAAACAATTCATTATATGATATCTTTTATTCCCTTATTTTGTGGATGAGATTAGTTAGTTATGGTTTACTGCATTTTACAGCTTATGTATACATACAAGGCCCCTGTACTTCGTATGTATACAGCTGGCATGTCTACGTACTTAGTCCTACGTATTTTGGGACTGGGGTGTTACATATTTTTGTGATGGCCCATGCAGGTCAAGATAAATTGTTTGGTTACTTTACCGTACCAAGCAAGCATGCGTATAGGATTAGAGTCTAGAATCCCATCCACGACTGCCTTAAAAATTCATTTTGAAATTATTCGGTCGCCTTTGAACCATGTATTCGTATTCGATAATATCGTCTTTGAACTCTATATTGCTTTCGCCTTCACCTATTTTAGAATGGCGAAGACACTTATACTTGAATTTCCTCTAGTTGTCATATCACTTAAGACCATTACCACACAATGTTACTATATTTTTGTCTTAAAATTACTCGCCCTTTTTCCTCAATCCTAGGTTCATTATCGCAACTCTCTAATTATCCTTGCAACTTGAATCATACTCCTAACCCATGTGACTACTATACAATCTTCTCAAAGGAATCACCAACTCTTGATCTCTAACTAATTTACCTTCGTTCCTTAAACCTTATTCTTTTCGAACGTTGACTAGCGACCCTCAACTATCCTCTAAACCATATTCGTGATATTTTCTATAATCTAGATCACGATTTCCAACGACGTGTTTTGTTGAACGTTGTAATTGATTGTTCCCCATCGATACTCGATTGTGTCTTCTCACCCCCACTTATTCTTAATTTCGAGGATGAAATTCTTGTAAGTTGGGTAGGATGTAAAACCCTAAATTTTACTATAATTTTTTTATTTGCTATTTTGGTATTTGTACGTCGAATGTGAATACATGTACGAGAAGTATATTTTTTATACTAAAGTTTACATTTTATAGATTTCTTTATCTAGAAAATAAATAAATAAATTTATTTGAAATTTCCCTTGTCTAAGTATAGAATATAGCAATACATATTTTGTCAAACTTTAATAATTTTTCTTACAATTTGTTTTTATTTATTTATATAAGTATGAGTAATAATAATATTTTATAAAATAATAATTTATGGACGAATCTCATTTTCGAAATTTATTATGCGATTTAATTAAAAATGTAGTTTGAAACTATTTCCTATTAATACTTAAATATTTATGATAATTTTTGAAATTAATTAATTATTATTATAAAAAGATATTTTGAATTTATTTGTGATAATTTAAATGGTGATTTCACTTTATTTATTTATTTTAAATAGTTTAATTTAAATGTGTAATTTATCTATATTTAAATTGGATTTGGATTTAGATATGAATGTATTGATTTAAATTTAATAGTAAAATTATCTATAAGGGTTTTAAATTGTTCCTAATCCTTATTAAATCAGGATACCTCAATCCTATATATAGTGGAGTCTCCCCATTGTTTCCTCCATAATATTATTCCACAAATTTCTCAAACACCATAGCTAATCATCATGTTGTGCATCGTGTCTGTGTTCGTGCACCGTGTCCTTGTCCCTATGTTTCCTTTCACTATTTTTATTTTTACAATTACATCATTTTCTCTCGTGTTTGACACCCCGGACACGAAAATCCTAGCCTAATTCTTGTGTCGGACACAACTCCAACGGAAATCCCCAATATAAAAATCCTAATCGTAACCCTAATTTCTCTGGCCGACTCCCTGCCGAAGCCACCCTCACCAGCTCGGCCATCCACTGTTCTTTGCCCATCACTCATCCCTGACGACCGCCTTCTTCTTGGCCAACCCCCTTACCGCCCCACCACACAGCCACCACCTGAACCGCCCCGATCACCACAGAACGTCGGCCAAGTCTGACCATCCTCCACTGCCAAAACCATCTTCTAGCCCCGTGTGGCCGCAACGGCCAACACCATCTCCCAGCCCCGCGCGGCCACCGTCGCGGCATCCCGGCCACCACTTACCTATCCACCGTCACCATCGGACGAAGTCAGAAAACCCGCTCCCCCACCTGGCGACTCGCCAAACCCCATCACCACGCAACAACAACAGTAAAAACCAACAACCACCACCACCGCCGCCCTTACCTCGGCCTGCCGGCGAACGCCGCTGCGGTGCCCGAGCCCCATCTCCTCCTTCCATGTCTCCCAGCCGAGACCAGCGCCCTTCCGCAGCCTGGTGCCCGATCCTCTCTGCCTCCCTGTGTCGTACGCGCCCGGCCCGGCCATCAGCGTCCGCCGCCGTCGCGTACAGGAGTTGCAACGTCGCGTCCCTACCGCGAAAGCCGCCTCTCCGCCGGAGGAGCCCTTTCCCGACCTCCCAGACCCCCGTACTCCCGTTCTCGCTCCCCTTCCTCGCCCGCTCCCCGTTCTCCGCCGACGCCGCCCCTCGCCGCCGAGCCTCCGCAGCCCCTCTCTCATTTCAGCAGCCTCCTTCTCCTTCGAGTCCCGACCGCCACCCCAGCTCCTCTTCCTCCTTCCCTTCCTCCCTCTCATCTTCTCTGCTTTCCTCTCCCACTCTTTCGAAAGAGGAGAACAGCTCTCCTTAGTTTCCCTCTCTCTCTCTCTCTCTCTCTTCACTTTTCCTTTTTATCAAAGTATACAACTAATACTGTTAGTTATGAGTTAAAGTTATCTATATATTTGTTTGATTACTTTTTGGTTGTTTTATATAATAATTTTTAAACTTGTTTTGTTCTCTCTCATAAAATGAAGAGGAGGAGAAGAACTGTGTTTTCTGCATTTTGTTTTATATTTTTATATTTAATATTATGAGTAAGAGTACTTACATACTATATATTTAAGGGATATCCATTATTGTTAATATCTAAATACTATAACTGTATCTTTATTATGGTTGTATATATATGTAATAGATGACTATTTTTATGACCTATGAAAATTGTTATAATGTTTTTATTTTTTGAAATTAGTAGTTGACAAATGATAGTGGCCCTGCACTTTCAAAATTTGTTCTGAACTAGGATGAAAGTTTTCTAGATCATTAAGTATTGTCTAAAATTATATTGACCTATAAAATATAGTTCTACCTAAAAAAAAAAATTTTTTGAACCTTGGATTATTTTAGCCTAATACATTTCTTTAAATTTTTTATTTATCTACTAAAAACATAGCTTTGTAACTAACTATCCTATTTTGACAAACTTGAAATCTTTCTCAAAAACGGTTTTATTATTTTCAAGGATTACAAAAAAAGAGGCTATTTTTGCTAATAAGAATATATTTTCAAGTAATATAAATAGTTTGCTAAATTCATACATATATATTATTATTTTTTAAAAAAAATTTGACTATGCACTGTCCATAACAAATCCTAATTTCTTGTTCCGTCGCCAATTCGTACTTTCTCCCATCGACCCTAACTTATATAACAATTCTGGACCCGATAGAACTACATGTGCCAGCATCAGAGGCCGTCTTGCATTGTTGTAATATTGAAGTCGACTATGTGCTATCATGATCATCGCAGCACACCAGACGTCGCTACCAGGCAAGTATACCTTGCTAATTTACTGTCATATTGTTTATTTTCAGCATTATTTACTTTGTTTCATATTTGTTAGTTTCCTTTGTTATAAACTGTGCGTCCAAGCCACACTTGGGTGCAAGCGACTCTATTAGTCGTTTTACTTTTATTTTATGCATGACTTAGTTTTAGCGGACTACCTTCTTGTTGGGGGATATCCTTATATCTCCTTTGGCTATGACACACACACTACACGGTTTAAGACAGTTTGCTAGGGGCACGACTTATGGACTGGCCATCTCTATTGTCGTGTGACGGATAGATCGTAACTGCTACGATTAAGGTATAGAGACTCGAGCAGTTACAAAACTGGACGAGTTATGGACATGACTTGGACAGTGTAGGAAATATTGGGAGAGGACAGTCGCTAGTGCGTATGGGAATCCAAACAGGTAAACCACAGTCTCCGGATGGAACTGTGGCAATTTATATTTGCAGATACCCTCTGACGTCTTGGACGTTACAGACGGATACAGATAATTGGATGCCAGTTACGTACATGTAGCCTAAATCCCACCCATGCGCATGAAAGTTGTCCTCTAAATTGCATAATAGATGGTTAGCATTCCCTTTTGCATATTGGTGTCTAGGAGAGTCTTGCATATTATTATTTTGACAGTTCATATTAGCTTGTTCTTCCTGTATCTTGCTACGTCCCTCTGAGGACCTGTAACGCCCCGGTCCCAAAATACGTAGAACTAGGAACGTAGACATGCCAGGTGTACTCATACGAAGTATACTCCAATATATGGAAGCCTCGTATGAATACATAAGCTGTAAAATGCAGTAGGACCATAACTAATCTCATCCACAGAAAATAAATGAATAAAAGACATCATATAAAGATAACGAATTATTTTGATACAATATGTTAGCGGAGACAAATCCACTACCAACAAGTAAAGGGAAAATACATAAGAAAAGAAATGAGTTTTTGGCGAGCGAAGCGAAGACGATCCAAATGCATTCATCCTCGAAGAAATAGCGATGGTCATGGCTAGAGCTAGAACACCTGCGAAAGACAAGAGCACACACCTGGGGAGATAACCAGGTCCTCAGAGAGACGTAACAAGACATATAATATCATGCCATATAAACTAAATAAATATTGCTCAAATAAATAAGTCAATTGAATTATAACATGGTCCATACACACCTATTGAACGAGCGTACCATCCCTCCAACCAAACAAGGACAGGAGATGGTAATCTAATTCACGGTGACGTATCTTTCCATGCTATGAATCCAATATGGTATCCGGACCCCAACAAGGTTCAATACCTTCTCATCGAAGTAGTAAGTCAAACCTACAACCAAACAAGGACAAGATGTGACGAACTAATCTGCGACAAGTTATTGTTCCAAGCCACGGTCAGATACAAGTACCCAAACCAAGAGTACTCATACCTAATGGATAAGGACGCCTAACCAAATCAAAGTGAATACAGTTTTAAGAACAGTTCATGGTCGCAAGACTACCGGGTCAAGTCAAAAAAATACCAATGTAATACCTCAGTAGCGAGTCACAACACCATATACTATTCCTCAGTATCGAGCGAGTCTATAGCATATAGTCTACCTATCGTTCCTCAGTAGCGAGCGAGTCTACGATAGATAGGGTGGTAGTCAACTTCCAATCATGTTCTTCCCGCCCAATGCCAACTCATAACTGCTAAGCCTTCTAGCATGCAATTCTAATAGCAGTTATTTTCTAACGTACGGCTTATACGTACTAGTGGCCAGCCAATCACGCATGTCCGAGTCCTATATGTGACTCACAACAACGTGGTATAAATGTGTCAAGGCCTATGTATGCAACACACAAGGTGGTCCCTTAATCTAGGTTTAATGTGTAGGAAAAATAATACATAGCAGGAGAATATAAATGAACAGTAAGTTCTAACAGGTTATGCCATGTATCACAGTTTATTTTGCATAAAGAAAATAATGAATAATGCATGAAATATGAGCTAAAATAATTAAACAGCAAATGGCAAGGTGTCTTGCCTGGTAGGACACCTGGTGTACTGTAATGATCAATGTGGCACGAACAGCGACTTCGGTGCAACAACTATGCAAGGTGACCTCGGGTAGTGGTACGGACAGTTCTATTGGGTTCAGGACGGTCAAGTTAGCTATGATGGACATAAGGTAGTACGGATTTGATGACAGGATAGGAATAAGAGGATTTGTTACGGACAGGAGAAATATCAAAGAATAATGAATAAATATAATATACAAATTTTTAGAGAATATTTCTAAAACTAGTTTTCATGAGTCAAAATATTTATAAGAAAAATACTTAAAAATACTTAAAGTCAAGAAAAATCGTTTTCGACAAAAACTCTAACTTGTCAAAAAATTAGATATTAGATGGGAGCTATATTTTTATTAGTAAAAATAATATTTGATAAACACCTAAAAAATATGGAAAATCGATTTAGACAAAAATTCTATGTTCTTCTTTTATTCAAAATATTCTAAATAAATATCTGAAAGTCATGAAAACTCTTTTCTTATATCAAAGCTATAATTCAACTAGGTAGAAAATATTAGAATTATCCAAAAATAATACACTAACATATCTCAAAATATCTCGATATATATTAATAATACTTAACAAAATTAATATAAGTAAGCCAAACAATTATACTTAATTAATATCAAAATAACTTTAATGATAATAGTAATATAGCTATTATAACCATACAACATATTTTGTACATATAAAGAATAATTAATAATAATAATAATAATAATAATAATAATAATAATAACAATAATAATAATAATAATAATAATACTAATAATAACAATAATAATAATAAAATAATAATAATAATAATAATAATAATAATAATAGTAGTAGTAATAATAACTAATACTAAACAAAAACAATTAATAACAAAAACAAAACAAAAAAAATCAAAACACAACTTCCACAGCAGCTATTGCTGCCATACCTCTTTATTAGAAGAGGAGAGAGAAAAGCTTAGGAAGTGAACGAAAGGGAGGAGCGGCGAAAAGGGTCGGGCATTCGACGGAGGGGTGCACGGCTGGAGGTTGCGGAGGGAAAAGGGGAGGATGATCAGAGTCGGAGCTGAGTTCGGCAAGCGGAGGGGACGCTCGGGCGAAGAGGGTTGCGCGCGCGCCACTCGCGGAGGAGCGGAGGGGTTTCGTGCGGTGGGTGCGTGCGGCGGCCGCGTGCGAAAAGAGGCGGCGGAGTAGAGTGCTCGGGCGGGGCCTCTCTGGTAGAGGAGGACGGAAAAAGGGGCGGCGGATCTGTACGGCGAGATCGTGGCGGATGTTGGTGGAGGCAACGGTTAGGGCTGGTCCGACGGTCGCGCGCGGAGGGCGCGATGGCGGCGGTGGAGGGTTGCTCTGGAAGGGGAGAGTGTAACGCCCCAGAACCAGAATACTGGAGAGCGGGGGCGTACATTGCCAGCTACGTATATTGAAATAGAATCCACCTCGCTATACGGTCACGGCTATCTAGATATATGAGGGTTTAACTACAAGCCAACAGTCTCCTATGGTCATGAACAAGCCTATTGTCTCAATCTCAAGCAAGCAATAATAGTTACAAGATGTCAGAGCACCAAATATATAATAGCAAGGCATCCCATATATTACATATTGGATGATCATGAAGCTAGTCGTACAAAATATCAAGACTAACAAGAGTTCAGTCATACATGATCAACCCTAGGATTTGTTAATCATGTTACAGCCCGTAGGCAGACAGTAAGTAAATATGCATCGAGCTAACAGGTGCTCGTCGGCTGAACGCCTCAAAAGAATAATTTTACAATGTAGTGAGCGAATCAAAAAGGAAAACCCACTCGTAGCCGGGTTCCGTCTAGTTGTCACCATTGGGCTGGAAGTTCGGTAGATCTTCGGAAGCTGCTCCGAAATCTGGCCACACAAAACCAGCTGGGTCAAACCCCAGAAAGAGCAAGTACCACAAAGGAGGCCACGAAATAAGAACGAAAGCCAGCATATCAGATCATAAGGAAAATAGAAAAAAGTACCATTAATAAAGAGTACAACAGGACAATAAACGACTAGGGACATGAAACCATTCCGGGAGCCAGGTTACAACCCTTAACCAAACAAGGACCGGGGTTGTACCCTTCGCCTGAATAGCACCTTGTCTCTATCCATTTATTGTTAAAGATAAGTAAAACAAATATGTTCAGGAGGAACCAGGTACTGGGACTAGACGAGACTTAGACAGGGCTGGACACCATCCATTCACAAGCGGCCAAGCAAATACTACGGCTTACTACTTAACTAACTAGGGTTATCATATGCCTAATTACTAACAAGGTGCAAATGATAAATTTCCAGTCCCAAGCCCTGCAGACTATCCAGTTATCCTTCCGCGGGTTGAGAGTATGGTTGGGTACATTGCCCGGGAGACAATGTACCCTTAGGTGACTTAGAGGGTGCAACACATGACAGTGTGCTGGAAATGTACCCTACTCGTCGGCAGGCTACAAGTCCATTTAAAGCGCCCAGATAACGAGATCGCCTGTGACTGGAAATTCTCCATAAACTATAGTTTGATCTAGTAATTAGCCTAATCTATATTCAGTACAAATCCCTGACCGTGGTAACCAGGAAGTCACGTCCTAGACATGATGCAAGACAAGACAAGACAAGTGGATTGCACGAAGCAGCAAGAATGAACACCCACGACGTCAGAGTTGGTTATATGAGTCATGTTTGCCATCGCAACAGCATCAATTATCAAATCGAGTTACAAGTCAGGAGTGCGCCGCCACGGGCCACTATCAAGTTATCCAGTTACATAGATTAATTATGAATCACATGTTACAAGCTAAGAGCGCACCCCCTCGGGTCACTACTAAGAAGATCAGAAGTACTAGGATCATAATCACCAAAATTACGAAAATCGTACTAGTCACAAGCAAAATACCGAAACCGTGCCAGGTCGTGTTGGGTCAAGACAGTCGTGTTGTATGGAACAAGATCTCAGAACTCCAATCCACAAAAGAGAAGCCAAGCCCAAGGAAAATAAAACCAAACCACCATGGGCAAGTAGATTGCGCTGGGGTTCCTGGGGTCGATTTGCGCTAGGGTCAGATTGTGCTAGGGTCGAGCTGCGCTGGGGTCGAGCTGCGCTGGGATCGGGTTACGCTAGGGTCAAGCTGCGCTGGGGTCGAGCTGCGCTGGGGTCGGGTTGCGCTAGGGTCAAGCGACGCTGGGGTCGAGCTGCACTGGGATCGGGTTGCGCTAGGGTCAAGCTGCATTGGGGTCGTGCTGCGCTGGGGTCGGGTTGCGCTAGGGTCAAGCTGCGCTGGAGCTAAAGAGCGCCAGCGAAGGGGCGCGGTTCGCCAAAGGGCGCTGAGCGCGGGTCAGCCCAGCACTAAAGAGCACTGGCCGAGGTCTTCTTCTCCAACAGGCTGAAAAGAGAACCCAAGAACACCAAAATTCTAAATCTCATAACTTGGCCAAATCAAAACGAAATTTAGATTTTCAAAGTTCTAACTTGTGCAAAATTGAATTCTCTACCACATGGAAACCTCAAAACAAGCAAAAAAACTAAGTTTAGTAGTTCAAAACCAAGAAAATTTGAAAATGGTTAAAACTTAGATCTAGAAATATGGAAACTCCAAATCACAAAATGCCAAATTCTAATGTGGTTCACCATGGCCTAATCTAACTAATGGACAAATAAACTAGGGTTCCTATTTGGTGGCAAGTTGCACTTGCCTATGGAGGTTGGGTGTTGTGTGGAGGAAGGAAGAAGAATATGGAGAAAATTAATGGAAGAGTAATGAGGAGAGAGAAAAGTTAGGTGGGTTTTAATGAGGGTGTGTTGTGTTGAGGGTGGAGTTTAACTAAGGGTAGTCCAAAGCAAACCAAACCAAATCCTCTCCACAAAGAATAAAACCACGCCAGGTCCAAAAACTCAATTTACGAGAAAACCAAAATTCGCAAGTCGAGCCAAAATACAATTTCAGGCCAAAATTCGAGAAAATAAAATACAGGTCCGAAATACATATGGGCCTAATCAAAAATATGTATTCCGAAATACGGACTTTACAACTCTACCCACCTTAAAAGAATTCTGTCCTCGAAATTTAAATCAAGATGCTTAGAGATGTAAGAGCCAGCTATACTATCCACAAATAAGCTACACTAAGCAAACAATCAAACAATCATACATGCAAGCAAGGGATGGAAAGCATAAGGCATAAGGAAGACATTATACCTTACAAGTCAAACAAGTCGGGATATCGCAATCGGATGTCGTCCTCACGCTCCCACGTTGACTCACCTAGAGAGTGATGACCCTAAACAATAGGACTAAGCTAATAGTCTTGTTCTTGAGTATCTTTTCTCTTCGGTCCAATATAGACACGGGTCTCTCCTCATACGAAAGGTTGGTACCAACAACCAATTTCGAATGGTCCAGGATATGGCTCGGGTCTGGGATGTACCGTCGTAATTGGAACACATGGAATACATCATACACCTCACTTAGCGACGGCGGAAGAGCGAGACGATAGGATACATCTCCTACTCCCTCTAGGATATCGAACGGCCCTATATACCTAGGACTAAGCTTTCTCCGTACGCCAAAGTGAATGACGCTGCGGTTAGGCGAGATCCTATGGAATATATGGTTGCCGATAGCAAACTCTAAGGGACGTCGATGAGCATCGGCCCAATGTCACTGGCGATCTTGGGCCACTCGAAGGCGATCTCTGACTCTTATGACCATTTCAACTGTCTGGGAAATCATTTTTGGACCAAGCATCTGCCTATCTCCAACATTATCCCAGGCTAACGGGGATCTGCACTTCCTACCATACAGTACCTCGAACGGGGCCATCTGAATACTGGCCTGGAAACTATTATTGTACGAGAATTCTACCAGGTGCAGGTGATCCTCCCATGAACCACCGAAGTCAAGGGTACAAGATCTCAACATATCTTCAAGAGTCTGGATTGTGCGTTCCGACTGGCCATCTGCCTGCGGATGGTAAGCTAAGCTAAACTGAAGGTAAGTTCCCAAACTCTCTTGCAGGCTACGCCAAAAGTATGATGTGAATCTGGAATCCATGTCCGAGGTGATACTGACTGGCACCCCATGAAGCCTGACGATCTGCCTGAGATACATTTCTGCTAACTGCGTCGTAGACTGCCCAACTCTGAACGGGAGAAAGTGAGCCACTTTCGTGATCCTGTCAACTATAACCCAAATAGCATCTCGACCAGCTGGAGATCTAGGCAATCCAGTCACAAAATCCATAGTCACATGCTCCCACTTCCATTCTGGAATCGGCAAGGGCTGAAGAAGTCCAGCGGGCCTCTAATGTTCAGCTTTAACCTGCTGGCAAACCAAATACCGAGAGACAAACCGGGCTATCTCCCTCTTCATGCCATTCTACCAGAAATGCTGAAGAATGTCTCTATACATCTTCGTGCCACCGGGATGAATAGAATATTGTGAACTGTAAGCTTCTGCCATGACCTCCTGTCTGATATCTCCACTGGGTACACAAAGACGAGTGCCGTGTCAAAGTGTGCCATCTTCATGAATGCACAACTCAGGCCTTCTTTCTGCCTCGCAATCTGTTCTGAGTCGTAGAAGCTTGGAATCTGCTGACTGCGCCCCCCGGATCTTTTTAACTATGCTGGACTGAACCTGTAGACTGGCCATCAACGCCACATTGGTAGGAAGAACCACTTCAATTTCTATATTCTAAAGATCTGCCAATAACTCTGGTTGCGTCGTTAGAAAGTAAACTCCGGCTCTCCTGCTCAACGCATCTGCTACAACGTTGGCCTTCCCTGGGTGATACTACAAATCTACATTATAGTCCACCAGTAGCTCGAGCCATCTTCTCTGCCGCATGTTAAGGTCCTTCTGGGTGAAAACATACTTCAGCCTCTTGTGATCAGTAAATATCTCCATTCTATCTCCGTACAAGTAGTGTCGCCAAAGCTTAAGCGCAAACACTACCGCCGCCAGTTCCAAGTCGTGGGTCGGGTAATTCTTCTCATGATCACGAAGTTGATGTGATGCATAAGCTATTACCTTTCCATGCTGCATCAAGACATACCCCAATCCTCTGCCTGAAGCGTCACAATAAACTGTGAATCCTCCGGTCCCATCTGAAAGTGTGAGAATGGGAGCCGTTACCAAACCTCGCTTCAACTTCTCAAATGATTCCTAGCACTCTGCTGCCATACGAACGGCACATCCTTGCAGATCAACTGGGTCATTGGCACCGAAATCCTTGCAAAATCTGAAATGAATCGCCGGTAGTAGCCGGCTAATCCAAGGAAGCTGCAAATATCTGTCACTGAGCTAGGTACTGGCCATGTCTCGATAGCCACAATCTTTTGGGGATCCACTTCCACCCCTCCTCGGGTAATGATGTGACCCAAGTACGAAATACGATCGAGCCATAACTCGTATTTACTGAACTTGGCGTACAACTGATACTCTCTAAGCGTCTAAAGGACGATTCTGAGATACTGTTTGTGCTCTGTTTTGCTCTTGCTGTAGACCAGGATGTCATCTAGGAACACGATCACGAACTGATCCAAGTAAGGCATGAAAATGCGATTCATGAAGTTCATGAATACGGCTGGCGCATTGGTTGCTCCGAATGGCATAACAAGAAACTCTCAATGCCCATACCTTGATCTAAACATTGTCTTTGGAATGTCCTGCTCTCTGACACTGATCTGGTGGTATCTTGATCGCAAGTCTATCTTCGAAAACACTGAAGCCCCCTTGAGTTGATCAAACAAGTCATCTACCCTCGGAAGAGGGTATCTGTTCTTGATTGTCATCGAGTTCAAGGTACGATAATCTATACATAGCCTGGACGTACCATCTTTTTTCTTCACAAGAAGCATCGGGACTCCCCAAGGCGATCCACTTGCACGAATGAATCCCTTGGTCCTCAGTTCTTCAATCATCTTGTTCAAAATCTCCAACTCTGAAGGCGCCATCCTGTAGACTCGCTCTTATACTGGTGTCGTCCCGGGGATCAAGTCTATAGTGAACTCGATCTCTCTTTCTGACGGCATTCCTGGAAGTTCCTCTGGAAAGACATCTGGAAACTCTACAACTATCCGGGGTAACTGTACTGCTGCTACTGCCATCCGCAATACTGGGGGAGGTGGCTCCACTGCGCCTCTGGAAAATAAAAACTCTGGCTCGCTTGGAATACTAAAGATAACCCTGCCAATATGGCAGTCTATCATAGCATATTGGTTCCTCAACCAATCCATGCCTAAGACTACATCATAGTCTGCCATAGGAAACTCTATAAATCTAGCGGGGAACTCCCTACCGCTAACTACGATCCGATACGAGAAAAACACTCGATCTACTCCCATAAGACCATTACCAGTAAGTATATTGAGCCTTACTGATAATGACTCTGGCTCCAATCCTATCTGTGTTGCTAATCGTGCAGACATGAATGAATGCGATGCACCAGAATCAAATAATACCGATGTTGGAGAGGAGTTGACGAGGATAGTACCTGCCACTACTTTACCTGGTGCAACATTTTCTTCCATAGTCATCATCATTGCCTGACCTTGTCCTCTGGCTGCGGGTCCCCTCTACTGGAAACCTCTCTGCCTGCTCTGCACTTGAGCCTGGGTGTAGTGCTGCTGGTTCTGCTGCTGAAATGCTTGGGCCTGAGGCAACAATGGCCTCGGGTACTGCTGTTGCATAGGCGCTGGTCCCCTAACCGACGGACTGGTTAGGTTGGAAGAGGACGAACTACCCCTATTCGGGCAGGCTCCTATCTTGTGATTTGCCGCTCCACAAGCCAGGCACAATCCCTGCGTCTTACGACAATCTGCCACCACGTGCCCTGGCTTCCTGCAATGAGAACATCCCATCACGGAAGTCGGCTTCTGAATCTGCTGTTGCGGGTAAGTCGGGATTGAATGTTGAACCGACGTCACTGAGGCCGCCCGCCTCGAAGTTCCAATGGTCAAACCCCTAGCTGTCGGGACTGGAGCTGATGATTGGTGCATCTGATTGTGGGACCGCTTCCTACCTCCGGTCCTATCCACGATCCTCTAGGAGGTGTACTCGTGCCTCCTAGCTGCCCTCAATACTACATCGAACGTCTGGTGCTCGAACTGCTCAACTGCCAACAAGATCTCCAAATACAGCCCCTACTGGAACCGCTGGGCCCTATCAAACTCGGTCGCCACCAAGGTGGGGGCAAACCTACTGAGTCTAGAAAACTCAGATGCATAATCGTCGACCGTCCTGCTTCCTTGCTTCAAGTTGGTAAATCTCGGTCTGTAGGTTGTACCGAGCTACAACATCAAAATACTTCGTCTGGAATCTTTTTCTAAAGACCGTCCAAGTAACCGGCGTCGCTAATCCCATGGCCTGCGCCGCCCACCAACTGCGAGCTAAGTCTAGCAACTATAGGCGTACCACTGCCACCTTCTCATTCTCAGGTGTCCTAGCTGCTTCCAAAACCACCTCGGTATCCTGAAGCCAAGCGTTCGCGACAATCGCATCTTCGCTATCGTCGAAGAATGGTGGGTTCAGGCGCTTGAAGCTATTGGCCATGCTGTTCCCTGGATGACCGCCTCTGTTCAAAGCATCTGCTACTGCCTGGTGCAAGACGTCTCCTCTACGATCCTGGAAAGCTATCAAGGTCCTGATGAGACCTACCAAGGTGCCATTATCAGGTTCGGCAGGTCGAACGGGCTGAACTGGTGGCTCTCCTCCAGTAGGTACAACTCTGGAGGCTACTCCAGAATGCTGGGCTTGATCTCCGGGTTGCTGCTGGTCCACGGGAAGTGCTCCACCTCGCTGATCGGCGGGGCCAGGTACAGTACCGCTGAAGAAGACGACATAGGGAACAATAAGGAAGGACCAGGACAGATCAACGATACAAGCACATGATCAGGGCAAGAATCCAGGGATTCAGAGGATATGAACAGAGATCAAGGACGATTACTGATTGAGACATCTATCCGATAAACCCTCACATATCTTGATTTACAAGACCTGCATGGGCCACCACTTAAACCATGTAACGCCCCAGAACCAGAATACAGGAGAGCGGGGGCGTACATAGCCAGCTACGTATATTGAAATGGAATCTACCTCGTTATACGGTCACGGCTATCTAGATATATGAGGGTTTAACTACAAGCCAACAGTCTCCTATGGTCAAAAACAAGCCTATTGTCTTAATCTCAAACAAACAATAATAGTTACAAGATGTCAGAGCACCAAATATATAATAGCAAGGCGTCCCATACATTACATATTGGATGATCATGAAGCTAGTCGTACAAAATGTCAAGACTAGCAAGAGTTCAGTCATAGATGATCAGTGTCACAACCCGCACCCACTGTGAGGGTACGAGTATGTAACAGCGCCCAGTATACACCGCAGTGTCGATGGTAGAACGCTGTCCTAGGTCAATCATCTAACAATATATAAGGTACCTGTACAGTATATACACTCTGAATGGAGGTGACATAGTAGAATACAATCTCAATCACATCTTAGGTAGAATATAGCACGATGGAAGTAGATAAGAAAATCCTCAAACTGAGGTACAACAAGAAGTGAAATAATCAAAGTCTCAACAACTCTAAATATACAACTCTGAAAATAAGGACAACAGCTAAATATGAAAAGAAAGAACAGTCTAAGCTATCTACACTATGCAAGGTATCATCCTCAGCAGCTGCTTGAACCTCCCCAGGGGTCCAGGTCGCGAGTATCATCTAGAAAAAATCCAAGTAAGGGGTGCAGGGTTCCTCATCATCATCTGTAAAATTTCAACAGGTCTAGTCAGGACGGAAGCGAGCACAATACATCTCACGCAGATCGTAACAGGTTAGAAAATATAAACATACAAGAGAGTACAATACGTAAAACTGAAAGAAAGTACATAATATAAACAGAGAAAGAACTGTAATAGAAATATCTACTATAAGTAGAGAGCTACGAGTGACTAGTGATTTAGAGTACAAAGTCGACATATGAACGGCTTAATTTGCACATGACTATACTAAAGAGGCGTACATGGCTATACTAGTTTGGAATTGTTTATATGACTATTTATACTCTCCCATACCCCAATCAATACACAAGGATCCAGACAAGTTATGTTACGTACATGGTTTTCACATGAAGCCCATAAATGGGTGCACATGAAGTATACATGAGGGCTCATAATGAGTGTACATGAAGTTTACATGGGGGCCCATAAATGGGTGCACATGAAATTCACATGGAGGCTTATAAATGAGTGCACATGAAGTATAGGTTATACATGAGATACATGGGAAACATGACCGAACATGGAAGCACATGAGAGTACACGAGCATGCATGAACGAGCATGAAGCACATGAGAAACATGAATAACATGAGAGCGAGGAATATATGATGTACATGAAACACATGACATGATGTATCCGATGCTCCCGAGGGGGATAACATCTCAATGTAGGGATCCATATAGTACCAATCCGTGATAATATCGTGATAGTATCAAATAAGGTAAACTAGAGCAGGAATATAATTCTAAGCAAGTTATGAAATGATCAGAAAATGTACTCGTCTGGTATCTGAATAGCTGTAGTAAATGTACTTTCCGAGATGAGGTACCTGACTCCTAGTTAGAGCAACACAGGTCAAGATGTATACAGGAGATGATAAATGTAATCTACAATGCATCTGCATGCTGTCTAGGTCAAACTAGACTAAAGTCAACACTTGGTCAACTCTAGTCAACCACAATAGTCAAATTAGGTCAACTAGGTCAAGTCCTAGCCCAAATAAGTCTAACAAGTTTTACTAGGCCTAACCAAGCCTAGGCTAGCACTCACACAATCACAAGACAATGTGAACCACAACAATGCATAATATAAAATAGATAATATATATAAATATATACCTTCATACATACATACATATCCATATTACATACATATTTATATATATAGGCATATGTTACATCATGCATATTTACATAGTTACATAGATATATACATTCATGCACATTTACATACATACTTTTATACATTATATATGTTAATATTCATTATAATGTATTATATTTTACTTATACCTTTGATTGATTCATTCATTCATATATGACATTCATTCATGCATTTATACATTCAATCATATCCCATATGTATGCATATTTTAGTTCAAGCATTATATCCATTCACATATCATTAAGTTGCATACATATGCTTATTTTTATTACATACATGTCATTCATGCATATTACATACTTACATGCATCTATACATTATATACGTGGTATACAACATGTAAAAATAGAAGAAGGAAAATGGAGAAAAAAATTGAAATGGAAAGGGAAGGAAAGGAAAATGTAAAGAAAAGGAAAAAACAGTGGACATATACATGCTTGCATCATATATTCTACATTACCATACATGCTATCATTATATATTGTATTATATTATTTATATATTATGCATTCATATCTATCATTACATGTATACCTTACATTCATATCTAGCATTCATTATATACTTTTATGCATACATTGTATATCATTTTTTCATTCATGTATTTATGCATTGCTTACATACATTATATTAATTGCATTCCTACATGCTTGCATTCAACCATATATATGCATAAATGTAAAGAGGATATATATCATATATATATCATTTCGTTCATCTAACGTATCATGCATTACGTACTCTATATTCATTTAATATACATACTACATAGGCTCATAGGTTACACAAAATACCTATATCGTATAGTCACTCTTCTACATAAAATTAATACTGTACCAATTGGGCATTCACTAAATTTTAGGATTAAATATGTTGTAGTACTTCGTGTTAGCTTTTCGAAACTTCAAACGGATCGCATTTTCGTGTCCGGAAGCTCCCGGAATCGCGAAAATACCAAAACGCGTTCGTCTTTCGTACAGCTGACACTCAAATAATTCTACAGAAAGTTTCAAAAGGAATTTGGCTTATTAAAATATATATTTAGAAAGCTAACTTCGATACGGTTCTTTTAAAAAAAAATAGGAGATAAATCGGAGTTCTAAGCTAAAAGTTATGACATTTCTAAGTTGCTTTGGTTAATAAAAACGTGGATGAATATTATGACGAATTTGAGTTGTTTTGGACAAAAGAAACATATGTAGGCCAAGGTACTTGGATACCAACATAGGTATCCAAATGAAACTCATTCTAACCATCCTAACTAAGATTAATCTAACCATTCTAAAATTAAATTTAAATATCTATTTAAACAATTATCATACATACATACACATGGGGTGTCCTAATTTGGGATCTATCAAGTAGGACACAAGACACATATCTAAAATCCTCAAGAGAGCTCCAAATGGTCTCAAATTTGAATCTAAATGGGACACATGCATGAGGATGGATCCTACGGATTCAAAACTAATTTATATGCAAAGAAAATCGATTTAAAGGATGGGTTTTACCTATTGGGAGTGGAATCCCAATAAAATTCTTTAGGACACGGCTCCGATACGAAGATCCCTCAAAGTGGACACTCCTCCTTGCACTTCTCTTCCAATCCATGGTAGCACCCTTCCCTTGGAGAATGGGAATAATTGAGGGAAGATTTGGTGAAGGAATGATTTGATTTGGAGATCAAATCAAAGGGAAGGCTCTCTAAAATTAGGGAAGAACAAAAGGAAAATAAAAGAGGCAAGATTGAAATGAATGAAATGAATCATTCCCCCCTAAAGGTGGCTGCCATAAAGAGTCTATTAGGGCTAATGGGAAATGTCCTAATTG
Source organism: Iris pallida (assembly GCA_029216955.1). NCBI lineage: Eukaryota > Viridiplantae > Streptophyta > Magnoliopsida > Asparagales > Iridaceae > Iris > Iris pallida. The sequence continues at coordinate 11,587,361 of JANAVB010009198.1, read as the reverse complement.
TCCCTCTCTAGTCTCATATGGTTAAGTCTAGACTAGGTTCAAGTTTGGGGTCAAAATGATCTAGTTTTGAGTCTCTAACTTAACCATTCTAACATGATAAAAATTAGTTTAATTAACTAACTTAAATGTTGGGTTTTGTGGGCCATGCTTAACTTAATATTGGGTCCCATCTAGAGTTTAAGCTACCCGGATCACAATACAAGTCGGAACGAGACGAAACTCAAACCCGACTAAACAAATCCAATAAAAACAATATTAAAAATATAAAATTTTCCTAAAATATTAAAATATGAAAAATAACCAAAATAATAATACATCAATTTAAATATTATTAAAATAATCTAAAATTTACAAATTAATCCAAATCCTAAATAATTCAAAAGTCACAAAATGACAAAAATACCCTTAGCCTAAAAAGTTGTAAATAGTCATTCTAATCACATGGTTAGGTCCCCATGGTCATGGTTAGTCTCTAGGCTCAACAGTTCTATGGTTCACTAGCTAACACATCAAAATTATAATTCACCAATTTTAAATAGTATTAAATTAATTAAAAATTTCCATAAATCATAAATCCTATTATTAAATAATAAACTTTTACAAAAGTTCAAAATTACCCTCACTTTAGAAAAGTGGGTGTTACAAGTCTACCCTACTTAGAAAATTTCGTTCTCGAAATTAAAATGTTCCTACCCCTTCTAGGTCAAACCCCCACAATCAAAGTCTCAAAACTTAATCAATCATACAATTTAAAAGGACGGCATACAGGATCATGGCATACGGTGGTAATGAAAGTCTCATCTAGGTATACTAGTCACACTAGACCAAAACAATCACAGGGTATCAAAACATACAAGCAATCAAGGGTGTTGAACTAGAAAAGCTACAAAAACAACAATCATCAAGGCTGTAAGGCAGTCTACCATCCTATATGAAAACTAGTAATTATCAAAAATAAAATAAGGTAACTACTAATCATCTATAAAGGGGTACTATTTAAGAAAAATTGAAACCAAAAGTTTAAGAAATGAAAGTCAATCATTGAATCCAATCACAATATAATATATATAGAAAGATAGAGTGTTAGAGAGGGAAAAGCTAACATTATATAAAGGTTATGTGGTTAGTGTGTGTATGGGTGTATGTGGACATGTTCATATGGTTAGATAGTAGGCTTGTGTGTGTGAAATATACATGAAAGTGTATAGGAGGATTTGGGTCTCAAAATAATAGCTATCAAGTTACACTATTCATGGCATATGGTTAAACAGTCTACAAGGCACAAGCTATTTACTCAAAACATGCATGGCTAACCATATATATATGTATATCTATATGTATAGAGAGGTAGAGATTTAATTATCTATATACATTATAACATGTATGCATAAACTATATATATATAATATATATATATATATATATATATATATATATATATATATATGAACATAACATGGAGATGAAGGGTTAGGTTTACATGGCAGTTGTGAACATTAGTGTAGAGTGTCAAGTGTACATGGGTTAAAACTTGAAATGAAGGATGCAATCATTCAGTTTAGTTCAACATTACATATTAATCCAAAATTGAACTACACATTTGAAAGCAATGTAAAAATGTTAACATGTATTCAGTTTTCAGGATTTTGGAGAAATTCGAACATCAAAACCAACCCAACGTTTACCACAACCACAACCTAACATGTAAGAGTATGAAACCTAACATTATATCCCTACATACAACAATGTATACGACTCAAAACATTACATTTATAAAAAACTGCAAATTGACTAATCACTTAGAATTCAGGCTTAAAGTGTTAATATGCACACAGTCTCAGATTTCAAATTCAAACACAAAACTCAACCAATTTCTTTAAAACTTGAAACCCTGTATATAACATACATGTGCAGTGATGTAAACAACGACTAATAATATAAAATTTACATTTAATTTACGAATTTAATCTGGAAAACAGAGAACTAGTCACTGATATTGTACTATATTAGAAATATTGGAATTTTGAGAAATTAACATCAAACATATTAATATGTATTTAGATAGGTTGGTAATCAAGTGTAGCATGCATACGTGTCAGACAAGTATCTGTGTCCACTATATATATATATATATATATATATATATATATATATATATAAAGGTAATATAAAAAATAATGGCAAGAAGGAAATAATGATAAAATCTGTTCTGCTTATCTGTTTAAAAGAAGGAACCATTTTGAAACCAGAGCTATAATATCAAATCCAAGTTAAGGTCTAGTAAAATCATCGATTCATTGTATTAGGAAAAAAATTATAGCAAGAAGTTACACTAGATTTATAATAACAGCTAAGCTACTCCTACTAATACTCCTACTCCTAAGTTATTTGATGATGGAATACAATTTATAACAACAGAATGGTATGATAGAGATGATATGTTTAAAAACTTATCAAGATACAATCTGATAATCATATGCGTCTGTCCAAAATCATGTTACTCAGAGCCCTCGCCATGCCAGTAAATAAGGCTGCGATAAACGATATATTCCATAACTGGGGCATGCACCTCTATAATCATGTCGTCTGGAATTCTCGCTACGCTGACTAGTATAGCTGCGAGAAATTCTAAATCTCATAACCAAGATACGTACATCCGAAGTCAGGTCCCTATGTTTTCGCCACGCCAGCTAATATGGCTGCGATAAACTACGGGTTCCATAATCAAGTAGACGTTTTACCATCCCTGTATTCCCGTCAACATATGTTATCAGAAAATATCGTAACTCAGGCCATAAAATTCATCTTGATAGGAAAATCAAAATCAACAACGATCCAACAAAATCAAATTCAATAATCAAGGAGTGAGAGCAACAAACAAGGGAAATGATTTCAAATTGAAGTTTAAATAAGATTTTCAAGGGTCGTCCCAGGAATCTCTCAAGGAATCCTAACTGTGATTGAGTACCTTCAAAAATATCCTAATCCTACTGCAGGCTGTAGTGATACTCTAGTTCGAATACCACTACATAAACTCGACCTGCATGGGCCACCACTAAAAATATGTCACGACCCGCACCCATTGTGAGGGTACGAGTACGTAACAGCGCCCAGCCTATGTCGCAGTGTCGACGGTAGAACGCTGTCCTAGGTCAATCATCTAACAATATATAAGGTACCTGTACAGTATATACACTCCGAATGGAGGTGACATAGCAAAATACAGTCTCAATCACATCTAAGGTAGAATATAGCACGATGGAAGTAGATAAGAAAATCCTCAAACTGAGGTACAACAAGAAGTAAAATAATCAAAGTCTCAACAACTCTAAATATACAACTCTGGAAATAAGGACAACATCTAAACATGAAAAGAAAGAACAGTCTAAGCTATCTACACTATGCAAGGTATCATCCTCAGCAGCTGTCTGAACCTCCCCAGGGGTCCAGGTCGCGAGTGTCATCTAGGCAAACTCCAAGTAAGGGGTACAGGGTTCCTCATCATCCTCTGTAAAATTTTCAACAGGTCCAGTCAGGACGGAAGCGAGCACAATACATCTCACGCAGATCATAACAGGTTAGAAAATATAAATATGCAAGAGAGTACAATACGTGAAACTGAAAGAAAGTACATGATGTAAACAGAGAGAGAACTGTAATAGAAATATCTACTATAAGTAGAGAGCTACCAGTGACTAGTGATTTAGAGTACAAAGTCGACATGTGAACGGCTTGATTTGCACATGGCTATACTAAAGAGGCGTACATGGCTATACTAGTTTGTAATTGTTCATATGACTATTTATACTCCCCCATACCCCAATCAATACACAAGGATCCAGACAAGTTATGTTACATACATGGTTTTCACATGAATCCCATAAATGGGTGTACATAAAGGATATATGAGAGCTCATAATGAGTGTACATGAAGTTCACATGGGGGCCCATAAATGGGTGTACATGAAATTCACATAGAGGCTCATAAATGAGTGCACATGAAGTATAGGTTATATATGAGATACATGGGAAACATGACCGAACATGAAAGCAAATGACAGTACACGAGCATGCATGAACGAGCATGAAGCACATGAGAAACATGAATAACATGAGAGCGAGGAATACATGATGTATATGAAACACATGACATGATGTATCCGATGCTCCCGAGGGGAATAACATCTCAATATAGGGATCCATATAGTACCAATCTGTGATAATATCGTGACAGTATCAAATAAGGTAAACTAGAGCAGGAATATAATTCTAAGCAAGTTATGAAATAATCAGACAATGTACTCGCCTGGTATCTGAATAGTTGTAGTAAATGTACTGTCCGAGATGAGGTACCTTACTCCTAGTTAGAGCAACACAAGTCAAGATGTATACAGGGGATGATAAATGTAATCTACAATGCATCTGCATGTTGTCTAGGTCAAACTAGACTAAAGTCAACACTTGGTCAACTCTAGTCAACCACACTAGTCAAATTAGGTCAACTAGGTCAAGTCCTAGCCCAAATAAGTCTAACAAGTCTCACTAGGCCTAACCAAGCCTAGGCTAGCACTCACACAATCATAAGACAATGTGAACCACAACAATGCATAATATAAAATAGATAATATATATAAATATATACCTTCATACATACATGCATATCCACATTACATACATATTTATATATATAGGCATATGTTGTATCATGCATACTTACATAGTTACATAGATATATACATTCATGCACATTTACATACATACTTTTATACATTATATATGTTAACATTCATTATAATGCATTATATTTTACTTATACCTTTGATTGATTCATTCATTCATATATGACATTCATTCGTGCATTTATACATTCATTCATATCTCATATGCATGCATATTTCAGTTCAGGCATTATATCCATTCACATATCATTAAGTTGCATACATACACTTATTTTTATTACATACATGTCATTCATGCATATTACATACTTACATGTCTCTATACATTATATACATGGTATACAATATGTAAAAATAGAAGAGGGAAAATGGAGGAAAAAACTGAAATGAAAAGGGAAGGGAAGGAAAATGTAAGGAAAAGAAAAAACAGTGGACATATACATGCTTGCATCATATATTCTACATTACCAGACATGCTATCATTATATATTGTATTATATTATTTATATATTATGCATTCATATCTATCATTACATGCATACCTTACATTCATATCTAGCATTCATTATATACTTTTATGCATACATTGTATATCATTTTTTCATTCATACATTTATGCATTGCTTACATACATTATATTAATTGTATTCCTACATGCTTGTATTCAACCATATATATGCATAAATGTAAAGAGGATATATATCATATATATATCATTTCATTCATCTAACATATCATGCATTACGTACTCTATATTCATTTAATATACATACTACATATGCTCATAGGTTACACAAAATACATATATCGTATAGTCACTCTTCTACTTAAATCAAAACTGTACCAATTGGGCATTCACTAAATTCTAGGATTAAAATATGTTGTAGTACTTCGTGTTAGCTTTCCGAAACTTCAAACAGATCGCATTTTCGTGTCCGAAAGCTCCCGGAATCGCAAAAATACCAAAACGCGTTCGTCTTTCGTACAGTTGACACTCAAATAATTCTATAGAAAGTTTTAGAAAGAATTTGGCTTATTAAAATATATATTTGGAAATCTAACTTCGATACGGTTCTTTTAAAAAAAACGGAAGATAAATCGGAGTTCTAAGCTAAAAGTTATGACATTTCTAAGTTGCTTTGGTTAATAAAAACGTGGATGAATATTATGACGAATTTGAGTTGTTTTGGACAAAAGAAACATATGTAGGCCAAGATACTTGGATACCAACATAGGTATCCAAATGAAATTCATTCTAACCATCCTAACTAAGATCAATCCACTCTCTAACCATTCTAAAATTAATTTTAAATATCTATTTAAACTATTATCATACATACATATACATGGGGTGTCCTAATTTGGGATCTATCAAGTAGGACACAAGACACATATCTAAAATCCTCAAGAGAGCTCCAAATGGTCTCAAATTTGAATCTAAATAGGACACATGCATGAGGATGGATCCTACGGATTCAAAACTAATTTATATGCAAAGAAAATCGATTTAGAGGATGGGTTTTACCTATTGGGAGTGGAATCCCAATAAAATCCTTTAGGACACGGCTCCGATACGAAGATCCCTCAAAGTGGACACTCCTCCTTGCACTTCTCTTCCAATCTATGGTAGCACCCTTCCCTTGGAGAATGGGAATGATTGAGGGAAGATTTGGTGAAGGAATGATTTGATTTGGAGATCAAATCAAAAGGAAGGCTCTCTAAAATTAGGGAAGAACAAAAGGAAAATAAAAGAGGCAAGATTGAAATAAATAAAATGAATCATTCCCTCCTAAAGGTGGCTGCAATAAAGAGTCCATTAGGGCTAATGGGAAATATCCTAATTGCCCCTCTCTAGTCTCATATGGTTAAGTCTAGACTAGGTTCAAGTTTGGGGTCAAAATGATCAAGTTTTGAGTCTCTAACTTAACCATTCTAACATGATAAAAATTAGTTTAATTAACTAACTTAAATGTTGGGTTTTGTGGGCCATGCTTAACTTAATATTGGGTCCCATCTAGAGTTTAAGCTACCCGGATCACAATACAAGTCGGAACGAGACGAAACTCAAACCCGACTAAACAAATCCAATAAAAACAATATTAAAAATATAAAATTTTCCCAAAATATTAAAATATAAAAAATAACCAAAATCATAATACATCAATTTAAATATTATTAAAATAATCTAAAATTTACCGATTAATCAAAATCCTAAATAATTTAAAAGTCACAAAATGACCAAAATACTCTTAGCCTAAAAAGTTGTAAATAGTCATTCTAATCACATGGTTAGGTCCCCATGGTCATGGTTAGTCTCTAGGCTCAACAGTTCTAGGGTTCACTAGCTAACACATCAAAATTATAATTCACCAATTTTAAATAGTATTAAATTAATTAAAAATTCCCATAAATCATAAATCCTATTATTAAATAATAAACTTTTACAAAAGTTCAAAATTACCCTCATTTTAGAAAAGTGGGTGTTACAATCAACCCTAGGATTTGTTAATCATGTTACAGCCCGTAGGCAAACAGTAAGTAAATATGCATCGAGCTAACAGGTGCTCATCGGCTAAATGCCTCAAAAGAATAATTTTACAATATAGTGAGCGAATCAAAAAGGAAAACCCACTCGTAGCCCAGGTTCCGTCTAGTTGTCACCTTTGGGCAGAAAGTTCGGTAGATCTTCGGGAGCTGCTCCGAAATCTGGCCACACAAAACCAGCTAGGTCAAACCCCAGAAAGAGCAAGTGCCACAAAGGAGGCCACGAAATAAGAACGAAAGCCAACATATCAGATCATAAGGAAAATAGAAGAAAAGTACCATTAATAAAGAGTACAACAGGACAATAAATGACTAGGGACGTGAAACCATTCCGGGGGCCAGGTTACAATCCTTAACCAAACAAGGACAGGGGTTGTACCCTTCGCCTGAATAGCACCTTGTCTCTATCCATTTATTGTTAAAGATAAGTAAAACAAACATGTTCAGGAGGAACCAGGTACTGGGACTAGACGAGACTTAGACAACACCATCCATTCACAAGCGGCCAAGCAAATACTACGGCTTACTACTTAACTAACTAGAGTTATCATATGCCTAATTACTAACAAGGTGCAAATGAGAAAATTCCAGTCCCAAGCCCTGCAGACTATCCACTTATCCTTCCGCGGGTTGAGAGTATGGTTTGGTACATTGCCCGGGAGACGATGTACCCTTAGGTGACTTAGAGGGTGCAACACATGACAATGTGCTGGAAATGTGCCCTACTCGTCGGCAGGCTACAAGTATATTTAAAGCGCCCAGATAATGAGATCGCCTGTGACTTAGAATTTTCCATGAACTATAGTTTGATCTAGTAATTAGCCTAATCCATATTCAGTGCAAATCCCTGACCGTGGTAACCAGGGAGTCACGTCCTAGACATGATACAAGACAAGACAAGATAAGTGGATTGTACGAAGCTGCAAGAATGAACACCCACGGCATCGGAGTTGGTTATATGAGTCATGTTTGCCATCGCAACAGCATCAATTATCAAGTCGAGTTACAAGTCAAGAGTGCGCCGCCACGGGCCACTATCAAGTTATCCAGTTTCTGAGATTAATTATGAATCACATGTTACAAGCTAAGAGCGCACCCCCTCGGGTCACTACTAAGAAGATCAGAAGTACTAGGATCATAATCCTCGAAATCACAAAAATCGTACTAGTCACAAGCAAAACACCGAAATCGTGCCAGGTCGTGTTGGATCAAGACAGTCGTGTTGTGTGGAACAAGATCTCAGAACTCCAATCCACAAAAGAGAAGCCAAGCCCAAGGAAAATAAAACCAAACCACCATGGACAAGTAGATTGCGCTGGGGTTCCTGGGGTCGGTTTGTGCTAGGGTCAGATTGCTCTAGGGTCGAGCAGCGTTGGGGTCGGGTTCCGCTAGGGTCAAGCTATGCTGGGGTCGAGCTACGCTGGGATCGGGTTGCGCTAGGGTCAAGATGCGCTGGGGTTGAGCTGCGCTGGGGTCGGGTTGCGCTAGGGTCAAGCTGCACTGGGGTCGGGTTGCGCTAGGGTCAAGATGCGCTGGGGTCAAGCTGCGCTGGAGCTAAAGAGCGCCAGCAAAGGGGCACGGTTCGCCAAAGGGCGCCGAGCGCGGGTCAGCCCAGCGCTAAAGAGCGCTGGCCGAGGTCTTCTTCTCCAACAGGCTGAGAAGAGAACCCAAGAACACCAAAATTCCAAATCTCATAACTTGGCCAAATCAAAACGAAATTTAGATTTTCAAAGTTCTAACTTGTGCAAAATTGAATTCTCTACCACATGGAAACCTCAAAACAAGCAAAAATCTAAGTTTAATAGATCAAAACCAAAAAAATCCAAAAATGGTTAAAATTTAGATCTAGAAAAATGGAAACTCCAAATCACAAAATGCCAGATTCTAATGTGGTTCACCATGGCCTAATCTAACTAATGGACAAATAAACTAGGGTTCCTATTTGGTGGCAAGGGACACTTGCCTATGGAGGTTGGGTGTTGTATGGAGGAAGGAAGAAAAAGATGGAGAAAATTAATGGAAGAGTAATGAGGAAAGAGAAAAGTTAGGTGGGGTTTTAATAACAGAGGGTGTGTTGTGTTGAGGGTGGAGTTTAACTAAGGGTAGTCTAAAGCAAACCAAACCAAATCCTCTCCACGAAGAATAAAACCACGCCAGGTCCAAAAACTCAATTTACGAGAAAACCAAAATCCGCAAGTCGAACCAAAATACAATTACAGGCCAAAATTCGAGAAAATAAAATACAGGTCCGAAATACATATAGGCCTAATCAAAAATACGTATTCCGAAATACGGACGTTACAGAGAGGGACGACGAGGGTTGGATCGGCGCCGGACGGTGCTGCGAACTGGAGCGGCAGAGCGGCCTGAGTTTGCGGAGGCGGAGGTTTGGGGCACAGCCAGGCGGCACCGGTAGGGGACGGGCGGATCCAGCCGGCGGTCCAACGGCGTTCGCCGAGGTCACGGGAGAGGTAGGAATTTTTGTTTTTTCCTGTCTCGTGTACTTTTGGGGTTTGCGATGATGGAAGTTGGCAAAAAGTTTGGAAATTTGGCGGTGGTTGTCGGTGTTGGTAGCTACGGTCTGGGGATGATGGTGATGGTGGTTATGGCGATGTCGGTATCAGGCTGTAGTGGCAGTGGGGTGGTGGCAATGGAGCCAGGGAGCATGGTCGGATGTTTTGGGGGTTTGGTGTTGCTAGTATGTGGCGGCGATGAGCATAGTCGGGGATGGTGGTTGGTGTTGGGGCATAGGGCCGAAGGTAGCCGGGCATTGTGGGATACGACAGGGTGATGGTGGCTGGGTCGGGATGGCACGTGGTTGTCAGAAGATGGCCCGATTAGATTTAGGTTAGGGATAGGAGATTTTATTTGAGTTGTATCGTATCGGGATTGTCCGACACGACGGAGAGGGGGTTGGGAAATTGTAATTGTAATGGAAAGATATAGTAGTTGGGTGAGGCACAGACACGATGCACAGCACGTTTGATTGTGGAATTCTGGAGAATAGAAATATATATGGATGAGTACCTGCCTATTTATAGGATGTGGGAATTCCCATTTGGATAGGATTAGGAAAAGATTTAAAACCCAATTGGATAATTAAATTACTAATTTAAATCAATTCCATAAATCCAAATCCAAATCAAAATCCAATTCAAATCTAATTTAAATTCTATCTTTTATTTTAAAAATCAATTAAGATAAATCAAATTCCAAATATATATATATATATATTAATTTACTATTTAAAACATATCCATAAATCAAATCAAGATTTAAATTGCTACAAAAATTTCAAAATATGTTTTCTAAAAATACTATAATAATAATTTCAAAAATACATTATTATTTAAAAATAACCTTAATAAAATATTTATGAAATATATATGTAAGCACAAATAATGCATACATGATTATGCTTTTCCTAGTATACAATGAAATATTATTTATGATTAATAACTGCTAAAAATAAAAGGCTTTTTATAGCAAGAATATATATAATATTTTAAAAGTGTATAATAAAATAGAAAAAAATATTTTTCTAAAATATGTACGCTCGCACATATTCGTACTCGACGAGCAAGAAAAATAAAATTTCGTGCGCGACGTACAATACGACTACGCGACGTACAATACAAAATTTTAAATCAGTACTAAATTTAATAAATAAAAATAGTAGAAATTTAGAAGTTTTACATCCTACCCAACTTAAAAAAATTTTGTCCTCGAAATTAAGAATTAGTAGGGGGTGAGAAGAAACAAGGAGGTATCGATGGGATCAAAACGATGACAATATTTTCACAAAATCATGTCGTAAGAAATCGCGATCTAGATCATAGAAAATAATAATACGGTATGGCATAATCGATAGGATGGCTAGAGGAAGTTCTAGTATAACGCCTTTGCCCTCCTAAAATAGGTGAAGACGAAAGCAATATAGAGTTCGAAGGAGGCGTTATCGAATACGAATACGTGATTCAAAGACGATCGAATAATTTTAAAGAAATTGTCAAGGCAGTCGTGGATGGGATTCTAGGGGCAAGTTTAGCTATATCCCCATCCATGTAGAACGATAGATAAAAGCGAACCAAAGTGCACTTGGTTGATCAGACCATTATGCACCGGTTCTGATTAGACAATAGATTAGTGGGTGCTCACCCAATAAAACATATCATGATCAAGCTCGATAAAAGAATAAGCTTGCAAAAAAAAAACTAGGCTACATTAGCATCATTAGTCTAGATAGTAAAAATATAGGCACGATGGTAGATGAATAAAACAAACATGAATAGTCTAAGAGTCATAAGAATCTAAGTCTTGTTTATTCCTATATAATCATTCTACGATTTTATTGACCAAGGCTTGGTTGACCGAATGTGTTAAATTCTTCTAGTTTCTATGGTCTAGATAATACTATTTGTATTCCCTTAAGGGTCAAGGGTGTGTTAGGTCGTGGGGTATTCTACCCAACTTAAAGAATTAAGCTAAGGGTGTTGGAACATCTAACTAGTAGGGTCAATCTCTAGCAAGCACGAAGGAAAGATGAGAATAATGATAGAAGGAATCAAACAAGATGCAATAGATGAGTCGGTCGAATATAGAATCGAGGAAAAAGGTCAAGTATGTGGATGAGATCCTAGACTTCTAATCCTATTTGCAGGCTTGCTTGGTACGGTAAAGTAACCAAATAATTTATCTTGACCTGCATGGGCCACTACAAAAATATGTAACACCCCAGTCCCAAAATACGTAGGACTATGAACGTAGACATGCCAGCTGTACTCATACGAAGTATACTCCAATATATGGAAGCCTCGTATGAATACATAAGCTGTAAAATGCAGTAGGACCATAACTAATCTCATCCACACAAAATAAATGAATAAAAGACATCATATAAAGATAATGAATTATCTTGATACAATATGTTGGGCGGAGACAAATCCATTACCAACAAGTAAAGAGAAAATACATAAGAAAAGAAATAAGTTTTTGGCGAGCGAAGCAAAGACGATCCAAGTGCATTCATCCTCGAAGAAATAGAGATGGTCATGGATAGAACTATAACACCTGCAAAAGACAAGAGCACATACCTGGAGAGATAACCAGGTCCTCAGAGGGACGTAACAAGACACATAATATCATGCCATATAAACTGAATAAATATTGCTCAAATAAATAAGTCAATTGAATTATAACATGGTCCAATACACACCTATTGAACGAGCGTACCATCCCCCCAACCAAACAAGGACAGGAGATGGTAATCTAATTCACGGTGATGTATCTTTCCATGCTATGAATCCAATATGGTATCCGGACCCCAACAAGGTTCAATACCTTCTCATCGAAGTAGTAAGTTACACCTACAACCAAACAAGGACAAAATGTGACGAACTAATCCGCGACAAGTTATTGTTCCAAGCCACGGTCAGATACAAGTACCCAAACTAAGAGTACTCATACCTAGCGGATAAGGATGCCTAGCCAAATCTAAGTGAATACAGTTTTAAGAACAGTTCATGGTCGCATGACTACCAGGTCAAGTCAAGAAAATACCAATGTAGTACCTCAGTAGCGAGTCACAACACCATATACCATATACTATTCCTCAGTATCGAGCGAGTCTATAGCATATAGTCTACCTATCGTTCCTCAGTAGCGAGCGAGTCTACGATAGATAGGATGATAGTCAACTTCCAATCATGTTCTTCCCACCCAATGCCAACTCATAACTGCTAAGTCTTCTAGCATGCAATTCTAATAGCAGTTATTTTCTAATGCATGGCTTTTACGTATTGGTGGCCAGCCGATCACGCATGTCCGAGTCCTATATGTGACTCACAACAACGTGGTATAAATGTGTCAAGGCCTATGTATGCAACACACAAGGTGGTCCCTTAAATCTAGGTTTAATGTGTAAGAAAAATAATACATAGCAGGAGAATATAAATGAACAGTAAGTTCTAACAGGTTATGCCATGTATCACAGTTTATTTTGCATAAAGAAAATAATGAATAATGCATAAAATATGAGCTAAAATAATTAAACAGCAAATGGCAAGGTGTCTTGCCTGGTAGGACGTCTGGTGTACTGTAATGATCAATGTGGCACGAACAGCGACTTCGGTGCAACAACTATACAAGGTGACCTCGGGTAGTGGTACGGACAGTTCCATTGGGTTCAGGACGGTCAAGTTAGCTAGGATGGACATAAGGTAGTACGAATTTGGTGACAGGATAGGAATAAGAGGATTGGTTACGGACATGAGAAATATCAAAGAATAATGAATAAATATAATATACAAATTTTTAGAGAATATTTCTAAAACTAGTTTTTATGAGTCAAAATATTTATAAGAAAAATACTTAAAAATACTTAAAGTCAAGAAAAATCGTTTTCGACAAAAACTCTAAGTTGTCAAAAATTAGATATTAGATGGGAGCTATATTTTTATTAGTAAAAATAATATTTGATAAACACCTAAAAAATATGGAAAATCGATTTAGACAAAAATTCTATGTTCTTCTTTTATTCAAAATATTCTAAATAAATATCTGAAAGTCATAAAAACTCTGTTCTTATATCAAAGCTATAATTCAACTAGGTAGAAAATATTAGAATTATCCAAAAATAATACACTAATATATCTCAAAATATCTCGATATATATTAATAATACTTAACCAAATTAATATAAGTCAGCCAAACAATTATACTTAATTAATATCAAAATAACTTTAATGATAATAGTAATATAGCTATTATAACCATACAACATATTTTGTACATATAAAAAATAATTAATAATAATAATAACAATAATAAAAATACTAATAATAACAATAATAGTAATAAAATAATAATAATAATAATAATAATAATAACAATAATAATAATAATAATAATAATAATAATAGTAATAGTAATAATAACTAATACTAAACAAAAACAATTAATAACAAAAACAAAACAAAAAAATCAAAACACAACTTCCACAGCAGCTATTGCTGCTATTCCTCTTTATTAGAAGATGAGAGAGAAAAGCTGAGGGAGTGAGCGAGAGGGAGGAGCGGCGAAAAGGGTCTGGCGTTCGACGGAGGGATGCACGGCTGGAGGTTGCGGAGGAAAAAGGGGAGGATGATCGGAGTCGGAGCTGAGTTCGGCAAGCGGAGGGGACGCTCGGGTGGAGAGGGTTGCGCGTGCGCCGCTCGCGGAGGAGCGGAGGGATTTCGTACGGTGGGCGCGTGCGGCGGCCGTGTGCGGAAAGAGACGGCGGAGTAGAGTGCTCAGGCGGGGCCTCTCTGGCGGAGGAGGACGAAAAAAGGGGCGGCGGATCTGTACGGCGGGATCGTGGCGGATGTTGGTGGAGGCAATGGTTAGGGCTGGTCCGACGGTCGCGCGCGGAGGGCGCGATGGCGGCGGTGGAGGGTTGCTCTGGAAGGGGAGAAGGACGGCAAGGGTTGGATCGGCGTCGGGCGGTGCTGTGAACTGGCGTGGCGGAGCGGCCGGAGTTCGCAGAGGCGGAAGTTTGGGGCACAGCCAGGCGGCACCGGCGGGGAACGGGCGGATCCAGCCAGCGGTCCAACGGCGTTCGCCGAGGTCACAGGGAAGGTAGGTATTTTTGGTTTTTCGTGTCTCGTGTGCTTTTGGGGTTTGCGATGATGGGAGTTGGCGAAGAGTTTAGAAATTTGGCGGTGGTTGCTGGTGTTGGTAGCTACGGTCCGGGGATGATGGTGATGGTGGTTATGATGATATCGATGTCAGGCTGTAGTGGCACTGGGGTGGTGGCAATGGAGCCATGGAGCATGGTCAGATGTTTTGGGGGTTTGGTGTTGCTAGTATGTGGCGGCGATGAGCATAGTCGGGGATGGTTGTTGGTGTTGGGGCATAGGGCCGAAGGTGGTCGGGCATTATGGGATACGACAGGGTGATGGTGGCTGGGTCGGGATGGCACGTGGTTGTCGGAAGATGGCCCGATTAGATTTAAGTTAGGGATAGGAGATTTGATGTGAGTTGTATCGTGTCGGGGTTGTCCGACACGACGGAGAGGGGGTTGGAAAATTGTATTTGTAATGGAAAGATATAGTAGTTGGGTGAGTCACAGACACGATGCACAGCACATTTGATTGTGGAATTCTGGAGAATAGAAATATATATGGATGAGTACCTGCCTATTTATAGGATGTGGGAATTCCCATTTGGATAGGATTAGGAAAAGATTTAAAACCCAATTAGATAATTAAATTACTAATTTAAATCAATTCCATAAATCCAAATCAAAATCCAATTCAAATCTAATTTAAATTCTATCTTTTATTTTAAAAATCATTTAAGATAAATCAAATTCCAAATATATATATTAATTTACTATTTAAAACATATCCATAAATCAAATCAAGATTTAAATTGCTACAAAAATTTCAAAATATATTTTCTAAAAATACTATAATAATAATTTTGAAAATACGTTATTATTTAAAAATTACCTTAATAAAATATTTATGAAATATATATGTAAGCATAAATAATGCATACATGATTATGCTTTTTCTAGTATACAATAAAATATTATTTATGATTAATAACTGCTAAAAATAAAAGACTTTTTATAGCAAGAATAATAATTATATGTAATATTTTAAAAGTGTATAATAAAATAGAAAAAATATTTTTCTAAAATATGTACGCTCGCACATATTCGTACTCGACGAGCAAGAAAAATAAAATTTCGTGCGCGACGTACAATACAAAATTTTAAATCAGTACTAAATTGAATAAATAAAAATAGTAAAAATTTAGGGGTTTTACAGGACCTGGTTATTCCCCAGGTGTGTTCATGTCTTCCGCAGGTATCCTAGCCTGGATCGTAGTCTTCTCCATTTATTCGAAGATGATGTTACTTGGTTCCTCCTTGCTACTTCCACTTAGCCCTTTTATATATCATGTACTTCTTCTTTTTTATTTTGGTTGGTAGTGGATGTGTCTTCATCCAACATATTGTACCAAAACAATTCATTATATGATATCTTTTATTCCTTTATTTTGTGGATGAGATTAGTTAGTTGTGGTTTACTGTATTTTACAGCTTATATGTACATACAAGGCCCCTGTACTTCGTATGTATACAGCTGGCATGTCTACGTACTTAGTCCTACGTATTTTGGGACTGGGGCATTACAATACGCGGACGCGTATGACTTAAGGTCTGTTTGGTTCTACTTTCAACTGCATTTTTTTTAGTTTAAACGAATAAATGGGAGGAAACAACTTTTGGCAGTGTACATTCACACTTTGCTTTTCCAAAAAAATCAGAAACCAACACTCAGAACACCAGATTTCATGGAGTAGAAAATAGTTTTTTTTAAAACTTTTTTCTTCCGTTTACACTTTTTGGAGGGACCCACACCCCT
Organism: Iris pallida; assembly: GCA_029216955.1. Lineage (NCBI taxonomy): Eukaryota > Viridiplantae > Streptophyta > Magnoliopsida > Asparagales > Iridaceae > Iris > Iris pallida. Next base: position 11,570,725 of record JANAVB010009198.1, on the reverse strand, counting down.
TTCCCGCCCCACTCCCTCTATTCTCAAGTCTCTCTCTCTCTCTCTCACACCCCTGCTCTTTTCTCCACGAGACCCCCACCGCTGGAGAACGGAGCTTGGACTCGAGCACGACCCCTCCGTGCGTCATTGGTGGTCGGCGATGGCAGAAGTGGAGGTGGTGGTGGTAGATGCAGAGGTGGTGGTAGCCTATGGTCGCTGATCTTTGCGTGTCTTCGTCGTCGCCCTAGTAGTTTATGCCGTTATGGAGGTTGCAGAAGAGGAGCTACGCGGCCCACCGCTCAACCCTCAGCGTCGCGACGGGCGGCAGCGTGGTCTCGTCGTTGTCCAACCTCTGGCTGGTCCCACAGCTAGTGATCTTCGGTATCTCCGTCAACACGATCGGCCAGATCGTGTTCTACTATAAGAAGTTCTCAGAGAACATGAGGAGCACCGTCGGGTAGCTGTTCTTCTGCAGCCTGGCGGTTTTAAACTACTTGAACGGCTTTTTGGTGTCGGGTCAGCCGAGGAGGAAGGACAACGTCGACCCCCATGACTAGAGGTGGCTCCATCGGAAGCCGAAGATGGTTGGATCTTCGGGGATGTTCAGATCAACGTTTTGGAGGGACACAGTTGGACACGTTTGAAAAGGACACAGTTGGACATGAACAACTGTGGACACTGTTAAAAAATTTAGTAAACAAAATTTCAAATTTTTTTGAAACTATTTTTCAGATGAGAATAATCAAACGCAAAGTCAAAATCTTTATACTCAAAAAATAACTTTATAACTTGCTTTCAGAAAACTATTTTTACAACCAAATTTCAGAAAACATAACCAAATGAACCCTTAGCTTCTGCTTCTCCTAGAAGATGTGCATGAACGTTGTCCAAAGGACATGTTAGGGCGTTCATCACTGTGCTACGTGCACTGGCATCTGTTGTGCGTCGCAGCACGTGTGCACTATCGAAAAGACACGTTGATGTGTTCATCAGTGTATTTTACGCACGGGCTTCTGTTGTGCGCCATAGCGCTTGTGCGCTGTCAAAAATTCATGTTGATACGTTCATCATTGTGTTGCACGTATGGGCTTTTGTTGTGCGCCATAATGCGTGTGCATTGTCAAAAGGATGCGCTGATGCGTTCATCAATGTGCTGCACACAAAAGGCTCATATCGTGCGTGCAAGACGATTTTCAGCGTGTGACTTTCTTTTTCTCACATCTTTTCTAAGACGGATCATTTTTGCTTGTCTTTGTGCAGGTTTTATCTCAACTTACGCCGACTCAGATGGAGCATGGAACGATATCATAAGTCGGTTGATTCGAAGAGATGACCGCCCTGATGCGAGATTTCGTTACGAAATCAAACGAAGTGATCCCTACTCATACAGCATGTTAGTTGTCTTCACTCCCGAGACGAGACGTATTGTCCATCGATATAATGATGGGCCTACAGGGTTAGGATTAATTGTCCATTTTGAATTCCTGTCTCCCAATAGCTCATTGTCACGCCCCAGAACCAGAATACTGGAGAGCGGGGGCAGACATAGCCAGCTACGTATATTGAAATAGAATACATCTCAACTATACGGTCACAGCTGTCTAGATATGAGGGTTTACTACAAGCCAGCAGTCTCTTAAGGTCAAGCCTATTGTCTCAATCTCAAGCAATTAACAGAGTTACAAGATATTAGAGCATCAAATATATATATATAAGGCGTCCCAAATATTACATATTGGATGATCATGAAGCTCGTCGTACAAAATGATGGGACTAGCAAGAGTTCAGTCATACATGATCAACCCTAGGATTTGTTAATCATGCTTACAGCCCGTAGGCAGACAGTAAGTAAATGTGCATCGAGCTAACAGGTGCTCGTCGGCTAAACGCCTCAAAAGAATAAATTTACATATAAGTGGGTGAAACAAAAAGGAAAAACCCACTCTTGGCCCGGGTTCCGTCTAGTTGTCACCATTGGGCTGGAAGCTTGGTAGATCCTCGGGAGCTGCTCCGAAATCTGGCCACACAAAACCAGCTGGATCAAACCCCAGAAAGAGCAAGTGCCACAAAGGAGGCCACAAATAAGAACAAAAGCCAGCATATCAGAACATAAAGAATAAAAGAAAGTACAAGTAGTAAAGTACACAGGGCGATAAACGACTAAGGACGTGGAACCATTCCGGGAGCCAGGTTACAATCCTTAAACCAAACAAGGACCGGGATTGTACCCCTTCGCCTGAATAGCTCACTGTCTCTATCTATTTATCGTTAAGATAAGTAAAACAAACATGCTCAGGAGATAGCAGGTACTGGAGTTAGACAAGACTTAGACAAGGCTGGACACCATCCATTCATAATCGGCCAAGCAAGTACTACGGCTTACTACTTTAACTAACTAGGGTTATCACAAGCCTTAATTACTAACAAGATGCAAGTGAGAATTTCCAGTCCCAAGCCCTGCAGACTATCCAGTTATCCTTCCGCGGGTTGAGAGTTATAGGTGGGTACATTGCCTGGGAGACAAATGTACCCTTAGGTGACTTAGAGGGTGCAACACATGACAGTGTGCTGGAAATGTGCTCTACTCGTCGGCAAGCTACAAGTCCATTAAAGCGCCCAGATAACGAGATTGCCTATGACTGGGAATTCTCCATGTTCTAATTTGATCTAATAATTAGCCTAATCCAATTTAGCGCGAGTCCCTGGCCGTGGTACCCAGGAAGTCACGTCCTAGACATGATGCAAGACAAGACAAGTGGATTGTACAAGCAAGCAAGCAGGAACACCCATGGTGTCAAGGCAAGTCAAGTCAAGTTATCAAGTCAAGTCAAGTCAGGAGTGCGCCGCCACGGGCCACTATCAAGTTATCAAGATAAATCATGCTAGGGTGCTTGTTAGGAGTGCACCACTACGGGTCACTGTCATGTCAGGTTGGTCATGTCAGGAGTGCACCACTACGGGTCACTGTCGTGTTATGCTAGTTCCTTGTCATACCAGGCCATGTACAATAGTCATCCAAACGTATTAAGTAAAAATCAAGTTCATGATAAAAGGCGTAAGGATATAAAATGGACGTAAAAATACTAATAAAATACTAATATAAAATAGAACTATAGAAGAGGCAAGATCAAGAAATAACAAATTCATCATAGACAAGTAGGTTGCGCAGGGTACCAACTGCGCAGGGTACCAAGTGCGCAGGGTGAGCTGCGCAGGGGATGGACTGCGCAGGAGGGGATGGCGCAGGGTGAGCTGCGCAGAGGGTGGACTGCGCAGGAGGGGATGGCGCAGGGTGAGCTGCGCAGATGGTGGACTACGCAGGAGGGGATGGCGCAGGGTGAGCTGCGCAGAGGGTGGACTGCGCAGGAGGGGATGGCGCAGGGTGGGCTGCACAGAGGGTTAGTACGCCAAGGGAGATGCGCGGTCCAGCCCAAGAGGCCGGGCGCAATCGGCTATGCGCTATGAAGGCGCTGGCCGAGAAGGAAGGTGCGCAGTTCACCAAAGGATGAGCTGCGCAATCGGCCTTGCGCTAAAGAGCGCAGGCCGAGAGGGCTGCTTCTCCAACCCGAGAAGAACTCCAAGAACTTCAAAACTTCAATTCTTCATAACTTGATCAAATCAAAACCAAATCTAGATTTTCAAAGTTCTAACTTGAGTAAAATCGAATTCTCTTCCACATGGAAGCATCAAAACATACAAAAATCAAAGTTAAATAGATCAAAACCATGTAAATCGGAAAATAGTAAAAACCTAGATCTAGAACAAAGGAAACTCCAAATCACAAAATGTCAAGTTCTAAAGTTGTTCTCCATGTCCTAATCTATCAAATGAACAAATAAAATTGGGTGCTTATTTGTTGGCAAGGTGCACTTGCCTATGGGTTGGGGAGTTGTGCAGAGGAAGGAAGAAGAAGGAGATGGAGAAGTAAATGAAAAATAAAGAGGAGAAAAAAAAGTTAGGTAGGATTTAATGGAGGTGGGTGTGTTGTGTTGAGGGTAGAGTGTAGGTTAAAGTGTTCCACTCATGATGAATCAAACCAAACCAACTCCACAAAATAAACCAAGCCATGGTCCAAAATCCATTACGAGAAACCAAAATCCGCAAGTCGAGAAAATTAAAATACGTATCAAAATCAAATACGAGCATAAATACGAAATACAGGAAATGGGAGTGACAACTCTACCCACCTTCAAAGAATTTCGTCCTCGGAATTTAATCAAGGAGCTAGAGATTGCCACGACAAGCTATACTAAGCACAGGCAAGCTACGTTAAGCAGTTCAATCATACAATCATACAATGCAAGCAAGGAAGGGAAAGCGTAAGGCATAAGAAAGACATTATACCTCACGAGTCAAACAGGTAGGGATATCGCGATCGGATGTCGTCCTCACGCTCCCACGTTGACTCACCTAGAGAGTGATGACCCCAAGCAACACGGACTAAGTTAATAGTCTTGTTCTTGAGCGTCTTTTCTCTCCGGTCCAATATAGACACGGGCCTCTCCTCATACGAAAGGTTGGTACCAACAACCAATTTCGAATGATCTAGGATATGGCTCGGGTCCGGGATGTACCGTCGTAATTGGGACACATGGAATACATTATGTACCTCACTTAGCGACGGCGGAAGAGCGAGACGATAGGACACATCGCCTACTCGCTCCAGAATATCGAATGGCCCTATATACCTAGGACTAAGCTTTCCCCGTACGCCAAAACGAATGACGCCGCGGGTAGACGAGATCCTAAGGAATACATGGTCGCCGACGGCAAATTCTAAGGGACGCCGATGAGCATCGGCCCAATGGCACTGGCGATCCTGAGCAACTCGGAGATGATCTCTGACTCTCCTGACCACTTCAACCGTCTGAGAAATTAGTTCTGGACCGAGCATCTGCCTCTCTCCGACATCGTCCCATGCTAACGGGGATCTGCACTTCCTACCATACAGAGCCTCGAAGGGTGCCATCTGGATACTGGCCTGGAAACTATTGTTGTACGAGAATTCCACCAGGTGCAGGTGATCCTCCCACGAACCACTGAAGTCAAGGGTATATGACCGCAACATATCTTCGAGAGTTTGTATAGTACGCTCTGACTGCCCATCTGTCTGCGGATGATACGCTGAGCTGAACTTGAGACGAGTCCCCAAACTTTGATGAAGACTGCGCCAGAAGTACGATGTGAATCTCGTATCCCTGTCTGATACTATGCTGACTGGCACTCCGTGAAGTCTGACGATCTGCCTGAGATACATCTCTGCTAGCTGTGCCGTCGACTGTCCAACTCTAAATGGAAGAAAGTATGCCACCTTGGTAAGCCTGTCTACAATGACCCAAATAGCATCTTTGTCTGTCGGAGATCTGGGTAACCCAGTCACGAAATCCATGGTTATGTGCTCCCATTTCCATTCTGGGATCGGTAAAGGTTGAAGAAGTCCAGCTGGCCTCTGATGTTCAGCCTTGACCTGTTGGCAAACCAAACATCGAGAGACATACCGGAATATCTCCCTCTTCATACCATTCCACCAAAAGTGTTGACGAATATCTCTGTACATCTTCGTACCGCCTGGGTGAATGGAGTACTGCGAACTGTGAGCCTCTGCCATGACTTCCTGTCTGATATCTCCACTGGGTACACAAAGACGCGTGCCGTGTCGAAGTGTACCATCCTCATGAATACATAACTCTGGCCTTCTCTCTGCCTCACACTCTGCTCTGAGCCGCTGAATCTTGAAATCTGCTAACTGTGCTGTCCGGATCCTCTCAACTATGGTGGACTGAATCTGTAGGCTGGCCATCAATGCCACATTGGAAAGAAGAACCACTTTAATTCCCATCTTATGAAGATCCGCCAATAGCTCTGGTTGCGCCATCAGGAAATAAACTCCGGCTCTCTGGCTCAACTCATCTGCTACAACGTTGGCCTTCCCTGGATGATACTGCAAATCCACATCGTAGTCCACCAGTAGCTCGAGCCATCTTCTCTGTCGTATATTAAGATCCTTCTGGATGAAAACATACTTCAGGCTCTTATGATCAGTAAATATCTCCACTCTGTCTCCGTACAAGTAGTGCCTCCACAACTTAAGTGCAAAAATTACTGCTGCTAGCTCCAAGTCATGGGTCGGGTAATTCTTCTCATGATCACGGAGTTGACGTGACGCATAAGCAATTACCTTCCCATGCTGCATCAAAACACATCCCAATCCTCTGCCTGAAGCGTCGCAATAAACTGTGAATCCTCCGGTCCCATCTGGAAGGGTGAGAATGGGAGCCGTTATCAAACCTCGCTTCAACTTCTCAAATGATTCCTGACATTCTGCTGTCCAAACGAACGGCACATCCTTGCGGGTCAACTGGGTCATCGGCGCTGAAATCCTTGCAAAATCAGAGACGAACCGTCGGTAGTAGCCGGCCAATCCAAGAAAGCTGCAAACTTCTGCCACTGAGCTGGGTACTGGCCATGCCTCGATAGCCACAATCTTCTGGGGATCTACTTCCACTCCTCCTCTGGTAATGATATGACCTAAGTAAGAAATACGATCGAGCCAGAACTCGCATTTACTGAACTTGGCGTACAACTGGTGCTCTCTGAGAATCTGGAGGACAATTCTGAGATGTTGCTCGTGCTCTTCTTCACTCTTACTGTAGACCAGGATGTCATCAAGGAACACTATCACAAACTGATCCAAGTAAGGCATGAAAATACGGTTCATGAGGTCCATGAACATTGCCGGCGCATTGGTCGCTCCAAAGGGCATAACTAGAAACTCCCAATGCCCGTACCTCGATCTGAACGCCGTCTTCGGGATGTCCTGCTCTCTGACTCTGATCTGGTGGTATCCTGACCGCAAGTCTATCTTCGAGAAAACTGAGGCCCCTTTGAGTTGATCAAACAAGTCATCTATCCTCGGGAGAGGGTATCTGTTCTTGATTGTCACTGAGTTCAAGGTACGATAATCAACACATAGCCTGGACGTACCATCCTTCTTTTTCACAAGAAGCATCGGGGCTCCCCAAGGCGATCCACTAGCACGAATGAATCCCTTGGTCCTGAGTTCTTCAATCATCTTGTACAAAATCTCCAACTCTGAAGGCGCCATTCTGTAGACTCGCTCTGATACTGGTGCTGTCCCGGGAATCAAGTCGATGGTGAACTCGATCTCCCGCTCTGGTGGCATCCCTGGAAGTTCCTCTGGGAAGACATCTGGAAACTCTTCAACTATCCGGGGCAACTGCACTGCTGCTACTGCCATCCGCAATACTGGAGGAGATAGCTCTACTGTGCCTCTGAAAAATAAAAACTCTGGCTCTCCGGGAATACTAAAGATAACTCTGCCAACATGGCAGTCTATCCTAGCATAATGGTTCCTCAACCAATCCATGCCTAGGACTACATCATAGTCTGCCATAGGGAACTCTATGAGCCTAGCGGGGAACTCTCTACCGCTAACTACGATCCGACACGAGGAAAATACTCGATCTACTCCCACAAGACCATTACCAGTAAGTATATTGAGCCTCACTGATAATGACTCGGGCTCCAATCCTATCCGTGTCGCGAATCGTGCAGACATGAATGAATGCGATGCACCAGAATCAAATAATACAGATGCTGGAAAGGTGTTGACGAGAATAGTACCTGCCACTACCTCACCTGGTGCAACTTCTTCTTCCATGGTCATCATCATAGCCTGACCTCTAGCCGCGGGTCCTCTCTGCTGGAAACCCCTCTGTCGGTTCTGTGCTGGAGCCTGGGTGATCTGCTGCTGGTTCTGCTGCTGAAAGGCCTGGGCCTGAGGCAACAATAGCCTCGGGTACTGCTGCTGCTGCTGAACTGGAGCTGGGGCTGGTCCTCTCACCGAAGAACTAAAAAGGTTGGATGATGATGGACCTCCCCTATTCGGGCAGGTCCCTATCTGGTGGTCTGCTCCTCCACAAGCCAGGAACAATCCCTGTGCCCTACGACACTCTGCCACTACATGGCCCGGCTTCCCGCAATGAGAACATCCCACCGCAGAAGACTGCTTCTGCTTCTGCTGCTGCGGGTACGTCGGGGTCGAATGCTGAACCGACGTTACTGAGGCCGCCCGCCTCGGAGTTCCAATGGTCAATCCCCTAGTTGCCGGGGCTGGAGCTGATGATTGGTGCATCTGGTTGTGGGCCGCTTCCTGTCTCCGGTCCTGTCCACAATTCTCTAAGAGGTATACTCATGCCTCCTTGCTGCCTTCAACACTGCATCGAACGTCTGGTGCTCGAACTGCTCCACAGCCAATAATATCTCTAAGTGCATCCCTTGCTGGAATCGCTGAGCCCTATCGAACTCGGTTGCCACCAAGGTGGGGGCGAACCTACTCAGCCTGGAAAACTCCGTCACATAGCCATCGACCGTCCTGCCTCCTTGCTTCAAGTTGGTGAACCGGGTCTGCAGGTCGTACCGTGCCACCGCATCGAAGTACTTTGTCTGGAATCTCTCTTTGAACATCGCCCAAGTGACTGGTGCCGCTAACCCCATGGCCTGAGCTGTCCACCAATCGCGAGCCAAGTCTAACAACTGTAGGTGTACCACCGCCACCTTCTCATTTTCAGGTGTCCTAGCTGCTTCTAGAACCACCTCGGTATCCTGAAGCCAAGCGTCTGCGGCAATCGCATCTTCACTGCCGTCAAAGAAGGGAGGGTTCAAGCGCTTGAAACTATTGGCCGCCTGATTCCCTTGGGGACCTCCTCGGTTTAGTGCATCATGAACTTCCTGGTGCAAGGCGTCGCCTCGACGATCTTGGGATGCAAGCAGTTCTCTGATAAGCCCTACCAAAGGTCCCTCATCCTGTCTAGCTGGTTGAGCGGGCGGAGCTGCCTGAACTAGAGGTTCCGAGCCTCCGGGAAGCATAACTCGGGAGGCTACTCCAGAGTGCTGAGCTTGATCTTCCTGGCGCTGAGGTGCTTGTCGAGCTTCCTCTGGCTGGTTGGCAGGTCCGGGAGTAATGCCGCTGAAGAAGACGACATAGGGAACAGTAAGGAAGGACCAGGACAGATCGATGATACAAGCGTGTGACCAGGTCAAGAATCTCAGGGATTTGAAGATACGAGCAGAGATCAAGGACGAAATATTGATTGAGACATCTATTCGATAAACTCTCACATTTCTTGAATGCCAGGACCTGCATGGGCCACCACTTAAACCATGTCACGCCCCAGAACCAGAATACTGGAGAGCGGGGGCAGACATAGCCAGCTACGTATATTGAAATAGAATACATCTCAACTATACGGTCACAGCTATCTAGATATGAGGGTTTACTACAAGCCAGCAGTCTCTTAAGGTCAAGCCTATTGTCTCAATCTCAAGCAATTAACAGAGTTACAAGATATTAGAGCATCAAATATATATATATAAGGCATCCCAAATATTATATATTGGATGATCATGAAGCTAGTCATACAAAATGATGGGACTAACAAGAGTTCAGTCATACATGATCAACCCTAGGATTTGTTAATCATGCTTACAGCCCGTAGGCAGACAGTAAGTAAATGTGCATCGAGCTAACAGGTGCTCGTCGGCTAAACGCCTCAAAAGAATAAATTTACATATAAGTGGGTGAAACAAAAAGGAAAAACCTACTCTTGGCCCGGGTTCCGTCTAGTTGTCACCATTGGGCTAGAAGCTTGGTAGATCCTCGGGAGCTGCTCCGAAATCTGGCCACACAAAACCAGCTGGGTCAAACCCCAGAAAGAGCAATGGCCACAAAGGAGGCCACAAATAAGAACAAAAGCCAGCATATCAGAACATAAAGAATAAAAGAAAGTACAAGTAGTAAAGTACACAGGGCGATAAACGACTAGGGACGTGGAACCATTCCGGGAGCCAGGTTACAATCCTTAAACCAAACAAGGACCGGGATTGTACCCCTTCGCCTGAATAGCTCACTGTCTCTATCCATTTATCGTTAAGATAAGTAAAACAAACATGCTCAGGAGATAGCAGGTACTGGAGTTAGACAAGACTTAGACAAGGCTGGACACCATCCATTCACAATCGGCCAAGCAAGTACTACGGCTTACTACTTTAACTAACTAGGGTTATCACAAGCCTTAATTACTAACAAGATGTAAGTGAGAATTTCCAGTCCCAAGCCCTGCAAACTATCCAGTTATCCTTCCGCGGGTTGAGAGTTATAGGTGGGTACATTGCCCGGGAGACAAATGTACCCTTAGGTGACTTAGAGGGTGCAACACATGACAGTGTGCTGGAAATATGCTCTACTCGTCGGCAAGCTACAAGTCCATTAAAGCGCCCAGATAACGAGATTGCCTGTGACTGGGAATTCTCCATGTTCTAATTTGATCTAATAATTAGCCTAATCCAATTTAGCACGAGTCCCTGGCCGTGGTACCCAGGAAGTCACGTCCTAGACATGATGCAAGACAAGACAAGTAGATTGTACAAGCAAGCAAGCAGGAACACCCACGGTGTCAAGGCAAGTCAAGTCAAGTTATCAAGTCAAGTCAAGTCAGGAGTGCGCCGCCACGGGCCACTATCAAGTTATCAAGATAAATCATGCCAGGGTGCTTGTTAGGAGTGCACCACTACGGGTCACTGTCATGTCAGGTTGGTCATGTCAGGAGTGCACCACTACGGGTCACTGTCGTGTTATGCTAGTTCCTTGTCATACCAGGCCATGTACAATAGTCATCCAAACGTATTAAGTAAAAATCAAGTTCATGACAAAAGGCGTAAGGATATAAAATGGACGTAAAAATACCTAATAAAATACTAATATAAAATAGGACTATAGAAGAGCCAAGATCAAGAAATAACAAATTCATCATAGATAAGTAGGTTGTGCAGGGTACCAACTGCGCAGGGTGCCAAGTGCGCAGGGTGAGCTGCGCAGGGGGTGGACTGCGCAGGAGGGGATGGCGCAGGGTGAGCTGCGCAGAGGGTGGACTGCGCAGGAGGGGATGGCGCAGGGTGAGCTGCGCAGAGGGTGGACTGCGCAGGAGGGGATGGCGCAGGGTGAGCTGCACAGAGGGTGGACTGCGCAGGAGGGGATGGCGCAGGGTGAGCTGCACAGAGGGTTAGTGCGCCAAGGGAGATGCGCGGTCCAGCCCAAGAGGCCGGGCGCAATCGGCTATGCGCTATGAAGGCGCTGGCCGAGAAGGAAGGTGCGCAGTTCACCAAAGGGTGAGCTGCGCAATCGGCCTTGCGCTAAAGAGCGCAGGCCGAGAGGGCTGCTTCTCCAACCCGAGAAGAACTCCAAGAACTTCAAAACTTCAATTCTTCATAACTTGATCAAATCAAAACCAAATCTAGATTTTCAAAGTTCTAACTTGAGAAAAATCGAATTCTCTTCCACATGGAAGCATTAAAACATACAAAAATCAAAGTTAAATAGATCAAAACCATGTAAATTCGAAAATAGTAAAAACCTAGATCTAGAACAAAGGAAACTCCAAATCACAAAATGTCAAGTTCTAAAGTTGTTCTCCATGTCCTAATCTATCAAATGAACAAATAAAATTGGGTGCTTATTTGTTGGCAAGGTGCACTTGCCTATGGGTTGGGGAGTTGTGCAGAGGAAGGAAGAAGAAGGAGATGGAGAAGTAAATGAAAAATAAAGAGGAGAGAGAAAAGTTAGGTAGGATTTAATGGAGGTGGGTGTATTGTGTTGAGGGTAGAGTGTAGGTTAAAGTGTTCCACTCATGATGAACCAAACCAAACCAACTCCACAAAATAAACCAAGCCATGGTCCAAAATCCATTACGAGAAACCAAAATCCGCAAGTCGATAAAATTAAAATACGTGCCAAAATCAAATACGAGCATAAATACGAAATACAGGAAATGGGGGTGACACTCATCCACATGGCCGAGTCGACCATCCTACATCTTCGAGATGGCCTTCTTGCTTGTCTCAAAAAATTAATGCAAGCCCAGCACCGAAGATTTTTCACATCATTGCCCTCTGTAGGGGGAGATTTGTCACATTACTGCCCTCTGCAGGGGAGGAGAATGGGCCAGAATCCTCCGTAGTGATTTTCCATGTAACCATGAATATTAATAAAAATCCAAATATGTAGTAGATTTCCATCATATGTAATCATGAATATCAATGAAGAATATAATCTCCTCTTGCTAGTTTATGTGAGCTTTTGTGAATGTGGACTTTTATAGGGGAACTTTTTATGGACTCACCATTCTTAACACATTTAAAATGCGGATGTTAAGTGGAAATGATAGGCACCGTTGGGGGTGATGTTTCGAAGGGTGAAGGTTACAATTAGGGACACTTTTACTGCCATCTTTGTTCAAACATAATATTTCTTAAGGAACTTTTCATTGATAGGCATCATGAGCAAGTCTCCGTTAGATTTTGCTAGCCGGTACGCACCATTAGAATAGACAATTTCCACAACGAACAGTCCTTCCCATTTAGGTTGGAACTTTCCAGCTGTCTTATGGGTCATAATCATTGGCCTTCTGGCTGATAGGACGAGGTTACTGATCTGGAATGACCTTTCTTTGACATTTTTGTTGAAAGGCCCTGAGATTCGTGCTTGGTATAGCTCAATACGCTGTTGAGCTAGGAGGCGTTTCTCGTCAAGTACTTCCAATTCCTGTAGTCACAAACGGTGGTTATCTTCGGTAGTCATGTGACTGTTAAGAGCCACTCGTAGAGAGAGGATTTGAAGTTCCAGAGGGAGTACAGCTTTACTTCTATATACCAAGGAGAATGGCATACTACCAATAGGTGTCCGGACTGTGGTTCGATAAGCCCAGAGGCATTCACCGAGCTTCTTGTTCCAGTCGCGCTTGTTAGAAGATACGACTTTCTTAAGGAGTTTGATAATCATTTTATTGAAAGCCTCGGCCAACCCATTTGCTGTTGAGTTGTACGCGGTTGAGGCTATACTCTAAATCTGATTCTGATCACAGAACCGACGGAAGGCACTACTGACAAATTGTGAGTCATTGTCGTAGATAATCCTCCGAGGCAACCCGAACCAGTAAATGACATGATGTTTAAGAAATTTAATCATATCCGAGGTTTTTATGTCAACAAGTGGTATCGCTTTCGTTGGAAAAATAGTCGGTTATAGCCAAAATAAATCGGTGACCTTTTGATGATAGTAGGTGATCATGCCGCTGATATCCATCTCCCACGCTTCAAATGGACAGGATGTAACTGTCGGGTGTAAGAATTCCGACGGCTGGTGAATGAAGTCTGTGTAGATCTGGCACATTCGACATTTCTTAGCGTACGCCAAGGCGTCTGCTATCATTATAGGCCAGTAGTAGCCCATGCATCTGAGTCAGTCCTGAAGTTTAGGACATGGTTGGTGAGCTCTGCAAGTACTATTGTGAGCTTCATGAAGTGCTTCCTTAGCTTCTCGGAGTAGGAGTCCGTCAAAGAAACAGCGATACAATGTTTTAGTTTGGACATCGCAATAGAACCAAAGAGAACGCCTCCGGACGGAAGCCACTTCCTTTGCGTTGTCTGGCAAGATCTCGTAGACCGCAAAATCTATAGAGGGGGACCGCCAATCTTGAACACCCTCACTTGTGTCCGTGGAATGGTTGGCTTGTATGCATAATTTATTTTTAGGGCATACCAGCTCCTGACCGATTGTGGTAATTATCTGCTGAATTCTGATGGACACTACTAATGAAGCTGCAAAACCAGCCAGGGCATCTGTTTACAGGTTTCGTAATCGTAGAACATATTCTATGAAGAATCCCATAATGGTGGAAATTATCGAGATTGTCGCCTGATGATACGGAATTAGGTTTTCATGTCGAACCTCGTATTGACCTCAGACTTTGTTTACTATTAGCTGAGAATCGTAGTAAGATTCCAGGAAGTAGACCCCTAGTTCTTTAGTTAAACTGAGCCCTATGATGAGAGCATTGTACTCGATAACATAATTAGAACACGATTTCGAGAGTGAGTATGCTCGCTGGATGACCAAGTCGTCCGGGAAGATTAATACTACCCCCACTCCCGCTACGGTATCATCTTTGGGTCATGTTCTCGAAGCATCATCGAAGAACAGTCGCCAAACTGGTTCTTCAGTTGTGACATGGGCTTCCATTACCTCATCTGGAATATCATCACAAAGTTTTAATATTTCGGCTATTGGATAAGCAGCCAGGAAGTCTGCCAGTGCTTGGCCTTTGATCATTTTTTGCGGAATAAATACCATATCGTAAGGTGATAATAGTATTACCCACATAGCCAGGCGAGAATTTAGTGCTCCTAGTTTAGTCATAAGGACCCTAAGGGGATTTACTCGAGAGATGACGTGGATAGTCTGTCCCACTGACGGGTCATCTGAATAACAAAAACTAGGGCAACACATTCTTTCTCAACATGAGTGTATCTATGTTCGGCCCCAACCAGTTGTCGACTGAGGTAATAGATAGCTTGCTCGTGTCCTGTATCACTGTTCTGAGCCAACAAAGCGCCAAAAAAGTAATCCATGGCTCGGACGTAAAGCAAAAAAGGTTTTTCCATAACTGGTGCTACTAAAATCGAAAGATTTATGAGGTACCTTTTAATGTCCTAGAATGCTCGTTGGCACTCTTCGGTCCAAACATAAGATACTTCTTTCTTCATAAGCTCAGTGAAGGGCTTACAGCGTCCCGAAAGGTTAGAAATGAATCTATATGCTAAGCATCCTTGAAGACCACGAAGTTCACGAAGATTCTTCGATGGTTGCATTTCAATGATAGCTTTTGTATTCTCAGGGTCAACATGGATATCCTTTGAAGTGATGATAAAACCTAAAAACTTGCCGCTGGATACCCCAGGAAGAACTTGGTCGGGTTCATCTTCAATTGATGTGCCCTCATCAGATCAAATACGGTTCTTAAGTCATGAAGGTGATCACCACAACAATGACTTTTGACAGCAATGTCATCAACATAGCATTCGACTGTCTTACGCAAGTGCTTGCATAATATGGTACTCATGGCTCGCTAGTATGTATCACCAGCATTCTTTAAACCAAAGGACATCACCGTGTAGCCGAATACCCCGATCAGAGTCTGAAATGACATATGTTTTTCATCTTCTTGAAACATCTTGATTTGGTTATAACCTGAGTAACCATCCATGAAGGACATACGCTCGAATCCACATGTGTTTTCGACCATCACATCAGTGATTGGTAACGAAAATTCATCTTTTGGACAGGCGGCATTTAGATCACGGAAGTCTATACAGACTCGGATCTTTTCGTTCTTCTTGACGACTGGAAAAATATTGGCTACCCAATCCGGGTGTTATTCCTCACGGATGAAGCCACTCGTTATTAGTTTGTTTACTTCAGCTTCAATAGTGTTCATGACATACGGGCCAAACCGTTGTTGTTGTTGCTTCACTAGCTTAGCCTTGGGTAAAATATTTAATCTGTGTACGACAATGTTTGGGTCCAAACCCGGCATATCTTTATAACTCCAGGCGAAGACATCTATATATTCTCTTACAAGTTCGATGAGAGATTCACGGTCTTTCCTTCTTAAGCTTTTGCTAATGAAGATCAACTTAGGAGAAGAGTCACTTCCTAGATTGACTTGTACAACTTCATGTTCGGCAAGAGGTTCGCGTTGCTCGAAGCATTTCTCCTATTGAGAATCAAGTTATTAAGCCCACGATTCAACCTCGAAGGACTCGAAGAATTGATCATCTTCATCGATTTGGTCCACGGATGTCATATTCACTGATAACGTTTTCTGAAATACCTCTCCGATGCTGACATCAGAATCACAGGAAGAGTCCAAAGAGTATGAGTACATTTCCTCTTTGGATTGTGAGACTTCAGGAATCTTAGGCGAGACATACCCTAGTCAACAGCGGCTCTTATGGTAATACTGGTCCGACTTCCCCTTGGAGACATTAATCTTGACTAGCAAGTGTCGACCCTTACCGTAGTTAAGACTCATATTGCTATCCAAATCATACCACATATGCTGGATGATATGTCTGGCTTGGGGAGTGTAGTGGTGAGTCTGTACCGTGCTGGTACATATTTTGACTCACAAAGGGATGTGGGTCCGAGAGCCTTCTACTCGATCGAATATGAGGGACTTTTCTTCCTTTTTTCTGGCTGGTATTATAAAGTATGTGTCGCGTATGGGAAGTACTTGGCTCAAGGAGTAAACGAACACAAATTGTGTCTGTGTTGACACCCCCAGATTTTACTCTAAAGAGTATGTAGCGAAAGAAGACTCAGAATAATTCAAAGGCATCATTTTATTGATAAAATAAGACAAGTCGTCCTCTGGAATTACATTATCGAAAGCAAGAAAATGGGGTACAATAATGTCCTTCAGATTACCACCTCCAGTGTCTACGGCCGGTGGAAATGAAGCGGGATAATGCGGACTGCGCAGCTTCACTATGAGGGGCTTAGTTGAGGAAGTTTCCCTCGCTATCGGCTTTTCTTTCAACCGGACTACTAATGGAGTTGGAGACTTCGCCTATGACTTGGCCATTAGTGAGTAGGACGTTCTTTTAATTTTACTTTGATAGGCCCTTCAGAGGAGGTCCGAGCTTCTGCTTCATCGTCAGCATCCTCACCCGAGCTTCTGCTTCATCATCGGCTATCATGGGATCTTTGTTCATCACTGGTCATATGTGATGACATCACATGGGTTTGAGCTGATATTTCTCGCTTTCTGTTCTTACTTCCATGCCTCGCTGTCTGCGGTATAAGCGATCATCTGGGAGTAGTCGACCAAGTCGGTGTTCCAACTGTCCTCAGTCTCTAAGGCTTCAGAAGTGAACTGGAAATATGCAACCCCGGGTCCTCTGACATCAGCGTCATGAGAATTCGTATCTTTCTAAAACGTCAGGTTGTGGTGCAGTACCAGAAGCTGGCTACCCCCAGTATCATAAGCATGTTGAGGATAGGCACCCCCAACTATCTCGATATCAGGTACGGAAGACTGGCTACCCTTTTCAAGGCTTCAGGCAAAAGTTTGGTCTTGGACCGGGTGCTCTGGAACACTCCGGTGTTGGACACAGCCAACTTGCTGCCTTTAGGTTTATTCTTCGGTGTACTAACCGAGGATTGGATTTAGACTTCCCTTTGACCAAAGAGGAACTCCTTGCGGCATGGCATGAGGTGAAGAGAGACACTTCTTCGTTGTCTGATCGTATTCGTTCACCGAGACATTGTCGGACGGATGCAGTAGACTATAGCCGTTGGAATACGGACTGTCTTTCTGGGACTGTTGTTGTTTCGTATAATAGCAGTTGATGACTATACTAGCACACGTATGTCTAAACAGTGGTGTTTTGTGTGTAGCATTCACAGTTGTTTCTTTCACTTTGCGTTTGTGATTAATCACGTAACACAGATCGTGGGAAGGAAGATCCACATTCGTGCCGCGGGTTGACCGAAGGTTGTGGCATGTAGATGGAAGTACTTCCATATCCAATTCTTGTGTATACAGTACACTTGGATGTTTGGGAGATTCTGGAGATTGGTCCAACCCTGGCACGAGGGCGCGCAAGTTGGACCTGTAGAGCTTTCATTTGGACGTGTGTGTTACAGTTAGAGACATGAGTCTTTTGCCAATTACTGGTGCATCAATTATGGCATGTGCAGCATGTGTAGTTCGTGCCTACTTAGGCCTGTAATATGCAGAGTCTATGTCTTGGACTCCTTCCTGCGCCTGGGACTCGTGGTCATCCAGACGTTCAAAGGCACTGACCTTGCCTTGGGTCAAACTGTTCTCACGCCTGTCGGTAGGCGTGTGTGCCCTTCGTAGCACTTTCCCCTGGGAGTAAGCATTATGCTTCCCTGAGCTACGTGCTAGAGAGGGAATAGAGAGTGACACCACCTGTGCGCCAGATAAGAGTTGTAATGGCGTGTGCTGCTCTTCCTCGACAGGCTATGGGTAGATTATACGAGCCTTAGGCACCTACGCTTTTCTCATCTTCTTAGGCTTCGACAGCCTAAAGAAGGACCTGTGCTATCCTAGAGAGCATTTCCTCGAAGGTTGATAGGTCGAACTCGACGACCAACATCTTTGCAGTGGTTCCAAGCATGGTCGTGTCAAATTGCGTCACAGCCTTCTCTTTTATGGAGAAGAACGTCCCCAGCAGAGTCGCCATCTTATTTGCTATCTCTTCGTAGTGCTTGAAGGAGAGCTTCGAAGGTTGCAAACGAGAATATAATAAGGAACTCTAAAACAGGAATTTCCCAATTATACTTTTTTTTATCTAGGTTATAACGGTAGAGAGTTGATTCTTTACTCCGTTAACGATCTGACTGTGAGGGAGAACTGCCGAACTTAGCTTCACTAGACAAGGGGAGCAGCAAGAACTCTCTCTGGAATGCTCAGGAACTCTTTAAGAAAATAGGGGAAACCAGAGGGTTTAAATGGAGAGGAGCTCCTCTTATTTATAGCAGAGGAGAAGTAACCATACATGCACCTATCAGCGGCAAGCGCATGTGTCTCTGATTGCCACATGGCGCCCTTAAACAGGGTTCAGTTGCAACCGCGCGCACACTTCACTGATGTGGGGGTTGTAGCTGATTGTCATATGTCTGTTGAGATTTGTTGTTGAAGGAGATCTTGAATTGCTTTGAACCCGTTCTTTGGCGTCACTAGGTCTTCGACACGTGGCACGCGCCTAGTTCTACTACAGCCAATAAGACACCCGTGCCTAGCAATTCACTGTCCTAGGTGGCATGTATTTATAGTATAAGAGAACTAAAGACACGGGGGCAGAAGCTCACGCGCTCAGGGAAGACTCTGGGTGGCACGCACTTGGATAATCAGGCAACATGCGCCTGAGTTTAATCAGGCAACATACGCCTGAGTTTAATCAGGAAACACACGCCTGTCTACACTGTTTCCAAGGTGAATAAACGTCGACACGATTGTCCCCAATTCTAAAACATGAGAAAATCCAGACTTGACACATCGTTGTAGATGTGAAACCACTCAGTACCGTCTGGAAGTACAAGAATAGGGACCGAAATGAGCTACTGTTTCAGCTCCTGAAAATAAGCCTCGCAGTTGTTTGTCCACTCAAATACGATTCACTTCTGGGTGAGACGAGTCAGAGGCGACATGAACTTTGATTTAACGAATTTTTGATAGTAATCCCCCAAGCAATGTACTGCTTGATGGCTTGATGGACACCAAACATGGCAGGTACCTCACGAGCAAAGGTTGGAAAATGCCTTTGTATAGGCCCCTCATGCCACCTTTTGATTGACTCCACCAGTGGTCGAGGCAGAATCTAATAAGGCACTCTAAGCTTGTAGCCTGATATAGGAAACAGTTACATTATAAGTAGGGCTGAGCATTATTCGGTTTTGGGCCGAAAATCGAACCGAACCGAATAAGGGTTTATATTCGGTTTTTAAATATTTTGGGTCAGGTTCGGTTTGAGGAAAACCTAAAACCCTTAATCGGTTTACGTTTCGAGTTTGCAGATCGGTTTCGGTCGAAAATCGAAACCCAATTAAGAATGTAAAATTACATAAATATCCTTGCATATATATATAACCAATAAACCCTAAATTTCCATCTCTCTCTCTCTCTCTCTCTCCACTTTCTAAATTTTCTCAGAAGAAATTTTCTTCTCCCGGAGTTGCCGAAACCCTAACTTCGTGTCTGATCCTTCTTCTCTTCTCCCTCTTCCTGGTGCTTTGAGAAACCCCCGTTTCCCCTAAGCCTTTGAGAAACCCCAAGGCCCCAACCCTCGACTCCTCTTTCTTTCTAGATTTTTGGATCTGGAACTGAGGTTTCTTCCCATGGTCCCAAACCCTCACCCTCGACTCCTCTTTCTCACTGGATCTGGAACTGGAGCCTTGTCTCTAAGTCTCTTCTCTTTCTCTCTGGATCTTGGTTCTTGAGCATGTAAGTTTTTTTTCTTGTAATTTTTGCTTTTATGCATTTTACTTTGTTCTTAGTTCTTACTTTTTGTTTTGATTATGCGGGCATATTTACCTCTTGCAACACTGACAAATTAAGGTATATTTTTACAGTAATTTTTGATTATTTACTCTTTATTTGGATAAATACTTGGTTTGTTAATTTTTTTAAAGCAATTTATAGTTGCTCTATATTTGATGTGCATGGACACATTAACTTAGTTTTGTACACGTTAACTTAGTTAACAATAATTTTTACAGCAACTTTTTTCATAGTGATTGGGTTTGTTTTGAGGATGGCGCACGTTAACTTAGTTTTATTATTTGTTAAATTTGTATGTAAAGAAAATGTGTATCTAAAGATATCTAGAAATAAAATTCCTGAAATATTGGCTTTATATGGTCATGCATCATGTAGACTGGATACTTGAAAATAATTGTAAGATGGCTAGCTTTAAGGATGCATGTAGGGCATGTTCAAAAATCTGAGGTGATTTCATATTTTGTAACTGTGAATTTTACAGGTCTTAGGGGCTTGGATTCTTGGTTTAAATCTAGGCTTTGAGCCTATTCGCTCGGATTTATCTTGGCTTGAATCGTTGTAAGAATCATATCTCTCTCTCTCTCTCTCTCTGTGTGTGTGTGTGTGTGTGTGTGTGTGTGTGTGTGTGTGTGTGTGTGTGTGTGTGTGTGATCTGGAATGAATATATATGTGTTTAGTTTGCACTTTGCAGGGCAAATTATTGCTTATAGTGCTTAGTTTGCACAAACGTCGCAGCGTGCAATGACCAGTTTGCTTATAGGCTAAAAAAGCCTTAAAATCTGAACATTCATGTTGATTGAATGAATATATGTGTGTTCAGCAATTAAGGCTAGTAAAACATTTTAAGGTATATTGGTATATTTTCTAATGATGGACATAATAATAGTTAGGCGAGCGATTTCCTTTCTTCTGTTCATCTTACTTGCATTATATCTTGTATTGTTATCTACATTATATGAAGAATATGGATGCTACCTATATTAACTTTCTTATTGTTGCTGCCTGCATTATACTTTTAGAAAGTTGATGTGCACCATTTGAGGAACCTTACATGCTTACAAAGTATGTTGTTTAAGCAACATCTGTTCATTATATTTGTTTACAAATTGTCCAGTTTGCACTTTGCAGGTTTAGCAGAAGCTGGAATAATCTCTAGTAAGGTCTCAATATCGGCTCAATTGCTTCGGTGGTACTCCAAGTTATACCATATTAACAATAAAGTACCTAATGTATTATTCCTTACTTAAAAGTAACACACGTTATAATTAAGGTGTATCACAGTCCCTACACCAACTTTTCGTCAAGTTGCTAACGGAAATGGGCTCAATTACTTCGGTGGTACTCCAAGTTATACCCTATTAACAATAAAGTACCTAATGTATTATTCCTTACTTAAAAGTAACACACGTTATAATTAAGGTGTATTACAGTCCATGTATCAACTTTCCGTCAAGTTGCTGACGGAAATGTGACGTGGCGTGTACACGTGTGTAGTCAACGTGTACACTCAACCTAGAATAACCATATTTGACCTTCATCTCTCTCTCTCTCTCTCTCTCTCTCTATTCGATCGACACACTCCGACGAAAAAACGAGGCCACCGAGAGACGCGGACGACGAGGAGACGAGCGGTGCGGCTGAAGACCAAGCTACCGGAGCATTCGCAGATGGGTACCTCTCTTCCTTGCTCCCTTGCTCACTTCTTATTCTTCTTCTTCTTCTTCATTTTTCGAATCTCACTTTGTTTCTCTTTATTACCGAAGCACTAAAATTTGAAAAACCTCGAAGTAGAGTAGAGCAACATTAGAGGAAAACCCTAACCAGTAGTTATTATTATGGAAACCCTAAAGTAATTTATTGTGTAAACCATGCAATAATTTATTGTAGAAATCCTAAAATAAAAGAAGAGCCGATCCTAAAAATGTTTATGTTGACAAAATTGCAACAAATGAAGCAAGTGAAATGGAATGGGATCTTGCGAAGATCCCATGTTATTGCGAAGGAACTTCTCTGTGCAAATTATTCACTGCAAATACACCTTGGAATCGTGGGCGCCAATTTTTAAAATGTGCAAAGGAGGTAGGATGTGATTTTTGGTGTTGGACTGATGAACTTCGGTTATGTCGTTACGAAGGCGGATTTTGTAAAATACGAACATCAAAGGTGCCTAGGAGCTTAGGTCAAAAATTCTACTGTTGTCCATTATCTACTAGTGTAAGTGAAACATACTTTTCTTTGTACATTAATATAAATTAATTATTATTTTTTGCTATTAATGTGTAACTTACAATTGTAATTTCTTTCTTCAATACGTGTAGAGGAAAAATTCCGGTTGTGAATACATTAGGTACTTTATTGTTAATAGGGTATAACTTGGAGTACCACCGAAGTAATTGAGCCCATTTTCGTTAGCAACTTGACGGAAAGTTGGTACAAGGACTGAGATACACCTTAATTATAAGGGATATTTTGTAAAACCTCCCCTAAATAATGGGCTAATTTGCAAAATATCCCCTAAAGATCTCGAATTGGTAAAATCTCCTTTCCGTCAAGACGCTGTTTGATTTTGGGTGACGTGGCAATCCGTGTGTGTTATTAAGTAAAGAAATAAAAGTTAGACGAAAATACCCTTCCCCAAAAGTCCGCCCAAAAACGATTTTGGGTGTGGTCGAGGCGGGAGAGGACGCGGAGGAGGTTGTCGGGGAGGAAGACGGTGTCGTCGTCGCCCATGACGAACCAGCGGGCGTCGGGAAGGGAGAGGCGGAAGGTCTCGGAGACGATGCGGGAGATGCGGAGGGCGGAGCGGGAGCCCCGGCGGTGGGTGTAGGGGAACTCGGAGGTGATGGTGTAGAGGAAGTAGACGAGGGAGATGAGGAGAGGAAGGAGACCATGAGCTTGGGGAAGGAGAACAATGGGGATGGCTTGCCGCTGCTGCTGCTGTAGGGGTTGTAGTCGCCATTTTTACTGTTGTATCCTCCTGATCCTTTCATTTCTCTCTCACTTTATTTCACTGCCGAGAACTCTTCTCCTTCCTCTTCCCTAAATTAGTGAATTGTGGATGATGGACTATAAATTTGTTTTAATATTGGGGTTGTTCCAGAAGCACTGTTACTCTTGCTTATGCAGGGAAAAAAAAAACAATGTTTTGGGAAGAAAGAGCAATAGAAGGAAAAGCTAAATTTAGATAAAGAATATTCAGAACAAAGGAAGGAGGGGGACTTGGGGGAGGAGAGGAAGATTGCGGTGACATGTAGTTGTGACATGTAGTTGTGGCTGACATGTAGTTGTGGCTGGCATTTAATCTGATCACTTTCATCAATCTCATCACTTTCATCACTCGATTTCTGCAAATTTAGAAATTAAAAATTAGTGTTTCCTCCTAAATGTAAATATAATAATTTGTGTTTCCTCCTTACTGTAAATATAATAATTTGTGTTTCCTCCTTAGAGAGAGAGAGAGAAGACCGTTGGAGGACCCCTGCCACGTACGCAGGGGTATTTTCGTCTAACTTTTATTTTTTTACTTAATAACACACACGGATTGCCACGTCACCCAAAATCAAACAGCGTCTTGACGGAAAGGGGGTTTTACCAATTCGAGATCTTTAGGGGGTATTTCGCAAATTAGTCCATTATTTAGGGGAGGTTTTACAAAATATTCCTAATTATAACGTGTGTTACTTTTAAGTAAGAAATAATACATTAGGTACTTTATTGTTAATAGGGTATAACTTGGAGTACTACCGAAGCAATTGAGCCCTCTATATCTGAACCTAGATTCCTAACGGCTCGTCTAGTGGAAATCATGATTCTTTCCTTCTCTCCATAAAGGTGATCTGAACATAGTCCTCTTCAGAATTCTGATATTATTGTTGGTCTTTAATTTTACGAGTGTTTAAAATGCAACACTAGATGTTGTATGAACATCTTTTTTCTAGTGTTTTAACCACTTTTTTGTTGTTTGTAGGCTGAGAATGGTTTGGTTTGTCTTTTGACAATTTTAATGTCAATGCTCCCATGAATGTCGTGACTGTTGTCATGTTCTGGAAAACACTTGCTTGGTTCCAAGTTCGTATTAAGATGTTATGAAAACACTTGGGTACAAACATGCATGTAGTTTTGTACTATTGTAACATTACTTTTTTGGACTTTGGAGCCATATTTGTAACATTAAAAAGGCAGCAGATGTAGTATTTCTATTTTCATCTATGTGGAGGATGGAGCTATGTTTGGACTTTGGAGCCATATTTATAACATTAAAAAAGACAGCAAATGTAGTCTTTCTATTTTCATGTATGTGGACCTATATTTGTTTGGACTTTGGAGAATATTGCAAATATGCAACTATATGGCTATTTGTTCATTATGTATGCATGACATTATTGATATTTTTAGAAACTTGTTTTGTAATATATTTTTTTTTACTTTTGGCTGGACTGAATTGTATTTGGTCTTTTGGCTAGAGCCCAAATATGAACCATTAACAGGAAAGAAAAAAAGCCTACTAACAGAAGGAAAAAAAAAAAGACAAAAAAGCCCATATATATATAATTTTTTGTGATATAATTTTTTTTTATAAGTCCATAAGCCCAAATATGAATTGGCTCATTAACAGAAAAAAGCCCATATATATAGACCGAAAAATTGAACCGATTATTTCGGTTCGGTTTAATTTCGGTTTTGGCATAAATCGATTCGGTTTCAGCTTTTTCGGTTCGGTTTGAACCGATTAAACCGATTGCTCACCCCTAATTACAAGGTTTATGATAGGCTTGCAATAATCCATACTTGACTCCACCAGATAAAAGCCGACTCCGAAGAAATAGAGACAAAAGACTTAACTAGCAAAAACAATAAAACAAGGCTAGTGATTCAATTCGTAAGTTTTTTTTTTTTTCTAATAACATATATAAACGGCTAGGATGCCCGACCTTGACCTTTGAGGACCGGGACTCCGCTTGGTTGTTTAACCGGGCTAGGTCACTGGATTTTGGAGGATATACCCAGCCCGACCGGATAGTAGACCGGTTTGGGCCACATTTCGTAAAGATAAACCCATTTTGACCCACTTTTTGTTGGGTTCGGAGTTTGTTCGAACCTAGACCCAGTCCGATTCATCGTTTGGGCCGGTGCCTGCTCTCAATTCATCCGGCACATTATACACCTTGATTGAGGAGTAAACTCATACAAACTCACCACCGAGTGCAATTCTGTAAGGGCGACGAAATATGGTCAAATCTTCTAGCAAAAATATCATGAAGCAAGCTAATACAATAAACTAAGGGTGTTTGGTACGTGGAATACTATATAGCCACAAATTTTATATTTTCGGAAAACAAATTCCAAATAATTAAATTTTCTGAAAAATTACATTCCCATGTTTGGTGACTATATAAATATTCCAGAAAAAAATGACAAAAAAGAAGAAAAAAAACCCACACACGAAATAACGTAAAAAGGGGGGGGGAAAGTAAAAACGACAAAAAACGATCAAAAGAAAAAAACAAAAATCGAAATCGAAATCGAAAAAACAAAAAATCAAATAAAACGACAAAAAAATCCAAAAACAACAAAAGAATTGACAAAAACGACAAATAAGATCAAAACGACCAAAAAGCGACCAAAAATGACAAAAACGACAAAAAGCAAAAGAATACCAAAAATATAACGATAAAAAGCCAGAAAAGGACAAAAGAAAAAATGACCAAAAACGAAAAAAAAAAAAACCAAAAAAAAACCAAAAACGACAAAAAAAATACTTTAAAAACGACAAAAAACAAAAAACGATAAAAAATAATAAATTACCAAAAAAGATAAAATACGACAAAAAGAATAAAAATAAAAAAAATTACTAAAAAGGGCAAAAAAGACAAAAAGTGACAAAAACGATAAAAACAACAAAAAAATGAAAAAAAAAAAAGCGGCAAAACATGATAACAAACGACAAAAAGTCCAAAAAATGACAAACTACTAAAAATGAAAAGGAAGAAAAAGGATAAAAAGCGACAAAAAAGGACCAAAAAGCAGCTCTAAATTATAAAAAATAACAAAAGATGACAAAAAAGTTCAAAAATGACAAAGAACTACTAAAAAATGACAAACGATAAAAAGCGACAAAAATTGACCAAAAAACGGTAAAAAAGATAAAAGACGACAAAAAATTGACAAAAAATGACAAAAAACAACAAAAAGCGACAAAAAGAATCAAAAGACAAAAAATGACCAAAAAACGGCAAAAATTGATAAAAACAAAGACGACAAAAAGTCCAAAAAGGGACAAAAATGAAAAAAAAAAAATTAAACGACAAAAAGCAGACAAAAAATGACAAAAAACGACAAAAAATGACCAAAAAGTGATAATAAACGATAAAAAAATGACAAAAAGGGAAAAAATGATCAAAACGGAAAAAACATTCATAAATGTTCAAAAAAGAAGAAGAAAATTTAAACAAATATATTTTTTGCCCGGACAAAAAATATACCCATCTATTCTTAAGTGATATGATTCTCATATTTTATGGTAAACTATTTACCCGGGTATTTCTAATTTCCGAAAATAATTTTTTTATAGCCCAAAAAAACATGTAATATATTTCCACCCTAAATTTTTTCAGGAATAAAAAAAATACCGCATAACAAACGCCCCCTAAAGCATAATTATAGCACCATCGGCCAAGCGTACCGCCAATATGCGGTGAAGCTTCAAAGCCCATGGTTTAGATGAATACATTCAAAGTACATATACTAAAACAAATAAGTTCCAGAATCGATTCTGGCTAGTCAATAATACGTAAAAAAATTAACCTAGCTATTTCTTCGAGACTTCATTCAGTCAGTGCAACATGCTACATCAATAGCAAATGGTGCAAAGTTCATCAGAAACTGGTATGAAATGTAGCTAGCCTTGAATTGTTTTTCTGATGCCATCTAAATCCAATCATGCCTACCACAACACATAAGCCGCAATGAAGGAAGAAATTTTTTTAAGAGGGAAGAGTTCTCTCACTATGCAAGACTTAGAAACATAACAAGTAAAAAAGAGTAGAAAGCTAGTGTCAGCATCGACTGAATCCAAAAGGTCAAATGATTTATGTTTGAACTTTGAACTCAGTTCATATATATATATAGGGAGAATTTATGAAATGTCCAAAAACTAAAAAAAATTTATGTAAAATCCATCGCTAAAAAATCTTTCATCGCGTGCCCAGAATTAGAGAAACTTATCCAAAGCGGGTTCCAAATGACCATTTTGCCCTTCCTTTTAATTTATTAAAAACACCCACGAAACTGCTCTTAAAAGAAACGTTTCGATACTTCATCTTCTTCCATACGCTGCTCACTTTCGAATCTAGGTTTTCTCCTCAAAAATCTTCAAAAACTCGTCGAAAAATTTCGAAAAGACCAGGACAAACGACAAAAGTGCTAAAACGGAGGTCTAAACATCATTTTTTTGCGATTCTAAAATTTCGGTAGGCCGTCTAACTATGAAGCGGTTACTTTCAGTCTCCTCGACGATACGCTCATTTTGCGACAAACGGGACCTCGTTTCGACCTCCCAGTCAAAAGTTATGGCTCTCCAAAGTTTCAGCTGACCATAAAATGCAGGAGAATGGTCATTCTCCGTGTTAGAACACGAAAAATGTTAATTTCGCATGAGGATGGTCATTCTCCGTGTTAGTAACACGGAGAATGTCATTCTCCGTCTTAATTTACACGGAGAATGACATTCTCCGTGTTACTAACACGGAGAATGGCATTCTCCGTCTTAATTTACACGGAGAATGATCATTCTCCGTGCTAAATTACACGGAGAATGACTATTCTCCGTCTTAATTTACACGGAGAATGCCATTCTCCGTGTAGTTTATCACGGAGAATAGTCATTCCAGTGTTAAAACACAGGAGAATGATCATTCTCCGTGTTAGAAACACGGAGAATTCCATTCTCCGTGTTAAATAAAACGGAGAATAGCATTCTCCGTGTAATTTAGCACGAAGAATGGTTATTTCAGTGTTAAAACGCAGGAGAATGGCATTCTCCGTTTTTAATAAAACGGAGAATGACGTTCTCCGTGTTAAATAAAACAGAGAATGGTCATTCTCCGTGTTAAATAAAACGGAAAATGGTCATTCTCCGTGTAATTTAGCACGGAGAATGGTCATTTCAGTGTTAAAATGCAGGAGAATGGCCATTCTCCGTGTTAGAAACACGGAGAATGTCATTCTCCGTTTTAAATAAAACGGAGAATGTCATTCTCCGTTTTAAATAAAACGGAGAATGGCATTCTCCGTGTTAATTTACACGGAGAATGGTCATTTCCAGTGTTAAAACGTAGGAGAATGGCCATTCTCCGTGTAATTTAGTTTTTTCAGGAATAAAGAGTTTCGTTCTTCTTTCAAAGCGATGATAATTCTTATGGAAAAGAAGAAGAAAGATCTTCTCTCCACAATTGACGTCGATGAAGATGATGATGATGGTGATGATGACGACGAGCGATGATCTGAGTTCGACCGAAGAAAAACACACCGAACTACAAACGATCTTTGCGATCTCTGCTGAAGATGAGAGCAATGGAATTCAGATTTTCCGTGAAGAAGAAGACGAAAATCGCAATCCAGATCTGAGTTTTTTGAATTCAAATACATATAGATGACCAATTCGTGCGGAGGGATAGTTTCGGTATTATAAAAATAGCAGTTTCTAGCGGATGGCATCTAAAAGGGAATCTTGGAATATTTAACGTGAAAATACTTAATTCTGGACATTTCATAAAACTCATCCAGCGGATGGGCATTTCATAAAAGCCCATCCCGAAATTGGGTTTCTCAGCAATTTCCAGATATATATATATATATATATATATATATATATATATATATATATATATATATATATATATATATATATATATATACACACACACACAGAGAGAGCGCAAATGATCTCTAGCCTAGTGGTAATCCCAGGTTTAATATATATATATATATATATATATATATATATATATATATATATATATAACATAAATGATGGCTACGATGACAACAAAAACAAACAAAAAAGCCTTCTATCTCAAAACTCTATCAACAATAGCAACGAAAGCCTTTAACAACAACAAAAGCATATATAAAAAAAAACATTCACACAACAGATGCTGATCTAAGATTAGATTGTCACAAGACCTTATAGACTGGTAAAAGCATGAATCACTAAAAATTATACAAGAGAAGTAAATAACCATGCGGTGAGAACAAATACGAGCCTCGGAAAATCCAAAGGCTGCCTTCGGCAGAGCAGTGTTCAGCAAATATGAACCTCGGAAAATCCTTCCACCTCTTATAACAAAGAAAGTCGCAAGACTTACTACACAGACTGCATTTCTAGTCTTCTTTTTTTTCTGCATTTCTAGTCGGTGCTGAGTATTACCAACATTACAAGAGATGTTACTGCAGAGAGAGATGATCAACTGCAGTAAGATAAATATCACGACAAGTTAAAGAGTTACAGACTATACAATTACCTCTGTAAAAGGTGAAAGCTAACAAATGATGACTCCTTGAACTAGTAGGATACATCTTCCACTTACAAATGATGGCTCCTTAAGGTTTGTCACATCTTGAGTGGCCTTCATCGTACTCACAGCTTAGTGAAGATTGACTTAGGCCACTTACTATACAATTACCTCTGTAAAAATACTGAAGTAACACAAATGACAAACTAAACTCTTGCAATTTTCATGACTCTAGAAAGATACAAATGAACCAACTAGTTCTAGTCCATGTCTGTGACCATCAAGGAGTAATCTCAAACCAACTGACCATAAAGTACACTACTGGAAGGGTATTGAAACAGGGTCAATTCTGTCTAGCGAAGATATAATGAAGCGAGATAATATAATGACCTAAACACCTTAATTATATCACCATGTAACAGTCACAGAATTCTATGTCAAGCTTTTTTCACCAAGCATTCCCCGTAAGGGACAAAGCCCCATGGCGATATATATATACATCACCAAGCATTCCCCATAAGGGAAAAAGCCCCATGGCTATATATACCCAAGTATGCTTATAAACAAGCAATTTCTTCAAGAGTTTATGCAGTCTTCAAACATGCCACAACAATAGCAAGACGGCAAATTAAGTTAGATGCTGTTATTCATCATAACCACGTGTGCTAATCATCATAGATATCGAGTCTAGATAGTAGCTGGCTTAAATTCTTTTTGTGATGCTCTCTAAATCCATCATGCCCGCTACATAACATATAAGAGACAAAGAAGGTTCACAGTATCGGTATCGGAATCGGTACCGGACCATTCCTATGAGTATCTGTATCGGCATTATCAGTAGTATCGGCAGTTTCGGATCGGAGTATTGGTTTTTCGGTATTGGAAAACAAATAGTTACTAATAAATTATTAGCATTTAAAAAACATATATTATATACATTTAGGCATAATTTTAAGTATTTTCAGTGTTATTTATTAGTAGTTTTGAAATTAAATGAAATAGTTGTCACCATTACCAATTGGTTTACATGCAATAAATAAATTTTCTTCTTTTACATGCTTTTACAACCTTATTATGCTTTCCCTTGTTGATTTTGTCTTTTTCGTTCTTTTTTTTTTTTTGCTGAATTGATTGGAAAAGAGACCCACAATGTCGGTATCGGTCAGTATCGGGTATTGGCCGGTATCGGACTGGGACATGCCAAACCATATCGGTATCGTCCGTATCGGATCGGTATCGGACGATACTTTAAACATTTGATAGAAGAGATTTATAAAAGGGAAGAGTTCTCTCTAAGGACAACTTAGAAACATAATAAGTGTAAAAAAAAAAAGTAAAAAAAAAAAAAACATGTATCAGCCATCACCGAATCCAAAAGGACAAAAACATAAACCTAAGCTGATCAACCCCACAATATTGATAAATTAAGACTTAAAATTTTTATATTTTGTTGGTTTCATTCCATCTCCTTGAGTTTCACTTCTAATCATAGTTTGCAGTAGCAAGGGTGTAAAAGCATAATAAGGTTGTAACATGTAAAAGAAGAAAACTTATCTATCATAGATAAACCAATCACAAAAGATAACTAATATTTCATTCAATTTCAAAACTACTAAGAAACAACACAGAAAATACTTAAAATTATAATACCAAAATCCAAAACTCCGATCTGAAAATGCTAATACTGCCTATACCACCGATACCGATACTCATAGGAAGGGTCCAATACCAATATTGTGAACCTTGCTTCTAATAGTTCCAGTCATGTGTTTGAATTTCGATTAGTCTGTTATTAAAATCTTATAAAACAAATTATTACTACGATGACAACAAAAACAACAAACTATGATACACGGACATAGAAAATGGTGCCCCTATCGGTATTGTGTTCGTACAAATATCTATGCCTGTTATTGTGCAACATAAGTGACTACATATATGAGAATGTCCGTATATGTGCCCTCCGCATCCGTGTCCATATTCGGTAACATAGATGACATGAAAGGACTTGATCCTAAAATTCTGGATGCATGAAACCGTATTCCCCATTTAGCTCATTAAGGTCCATCTCCTTGGTTTCAATAGCAAGTCTCAATTTTTTTCAATAAATAAATTCATTTACCATTAGGCGTACCCCTCCCCTCGACAATCTTAATTCCTCCAAAGCGGCAACATTTAGTGATCTCCAATTTACACCACGTACATGCCTAGACAAACTCAAAAGTTTTTCTTGCATATAATTATCATAGGAAGCTACATCCAATCTCGTAGGATAAGAAACACTTCTTGATCTATCTATATACAATTGCAGTTTATCCATCCCAATCCCAACATTCTCATTGCAGCTAGAATAACATGTTTGTTGATCAAACAACATTTAGATATCACAAACTATAAGGATGGTCTTATAGCCATCTTCTAAATTCGCCATTCATCTTTAAAAGCATCTTACATTCATCTTTAAAGTATCTTACAATCACATAGAACTCCTAACAAACTCCACTTCAACCATCCTCAATTTCACATCCATAAAGAAGGTTGATCCTAACTAATGAAGTTTTGTTACCCATTTACTTCTTAACCATCAACTATTTGTTTCATCGGTCCCTTACTGCACTCTCTAAAATTATTACAACTGTCATAAGTTGTCCTATAAAATAATAAATTCTTAAAGCTTTTTCAGAACTTTAATAAGTACTATTTGTTATTTTTATCGCGTCATATTTGAATGAATTATCAACCTATGCTGGTATGATTTATATCACCCTATAGGCCTCGTTTGGCTCGCGGAATGGAAAGGAAAGAAAATTGATTCTTTGCTCTTTCCTTTCCTATGGGAAATTGCAATTCCAATCAATTTCTTTTCCGGTGTTTGGAAAAGCTAAGAAAATCAGGAGGGAAAGTGAATATTCTTATGGGGGAACCATTTCTCCCAAATTTTCCTTCCTCTTGGGAATCAATTTCATTTCCTACTCATTTCCTTTGGCATCGAAACACAGGTAAGGAAAAAACTTTCCTTTCCCAATGTCCTGATTCAGTAAACGAAACATGGGCATAGTGTCTGGTATGTCGTCTGCTATCTGTTATCACCCTCCTACCTCTATGTGCCACTATCTGGACCTTGATCACAATTATCATCAACAAAAACGGAAAGTGGAGTGAGATGATTTGGTACAAGCAATCAGTCATAAGAATTTGGGTGCTCTGACATCAAAACCAAGTGAAATCTAGATTTAACATAAATTCAAGCAAGCGGCTTAATCACATTGGATTGACATGGAAACAGAACTACTGATGAAAGAAAATTGGACAAATTCTTTGGCCGACATCCGCAAAAGTGATCTCTCTCCCGAAGTAATTCCATAGAAGCTTTGGTTTATTTTTTCTCTTCAGCCTCCCTATCTTTTTCTTCCCCCACTATTCTAATATTTTCCATCTTTGTCCTTTAGCAATGCAATCAGATCTGTCCTTGCCAATTTTCACTTTTTACCTAGAGTTTCACATTATGCAAAATAGTTCATGTAAATTTTGTTAGACTTCATGGAAATTATACAAAGAATAAACTGACACGTGTTCCGGAAAGTTCCTGAAAATTGAAAACTATTGTTGCATATTATTTAATAAAATTCCAAATTTAGCGAAATTGTCCAATTTATACCAAATTACTTTTGCTTTCCATTGATTTATTCGTTAGAAACCCTGCATTCATCAATTAGATCAGTCCGGATTTGGCACCTTGCCTTTTCTACTCACATTTCTGATGACCTCTTCAATAATTGATGTCAATCTCTTTCCAACCTTCACTATAGCAATTGTGACTATACTCCATATAAGTGACCTTTCTGACACACTAGGTAACCACCTTAATTTATCAGACAGCATCTTAAGTGCAGCACCTAATCATCAGGCTTACGAATATATGATAACAGGTCAGGGTGCTTCGATCAATTGTTAGATCTACTAAAGTAAACCCAGCAAGCCAAAACAATTTGCACTTTTCACCCGTAAAACCCTGTAGGAGGAGTCCAACAAGCCAAAGGTATGCATCTGACTTCTAACGCTCCCATGTGTTGCCCAACCATGTTTCACAACTAAAAAAAAATTGGCTGCCCTACGTGGACCATCTCCAATCGCTTATATCCTTATTCGAAATTAACAACAAAGCCTTCACCCAAATTTTAATCCACATTCCAAATAAAAGAGATTTTTAATCTTTAACTCCAGATCTCCTCCAGATCCTTCAGAAACTCCTCTCCTCCAGATCGTTCAGAAACTCTTCATATTTTCGTTGTAGAACCAATGACAGGAACAAATAGAATTTCTTCTAGGTTGTCAACCAAACCAAATACCTTTGAACAGGTTCATTTGTGTCCAACTTTTACCTCATAAATTTCAGTGTTTATCCAATAACTTCAGCATTTACTTGATAATCCATATCCACTGTGTTTCCATATTGAGTTAGACCTCAGTATTTTGTGACACACTAGTACTAAAGTATCTGTATGACCAACAGGTTGCAGAAAACTCCCACATGAATAATTAAGGTGACAGCAGTTACCTCTGGCGAATTTCTAAAATATGACTCCTTCGGAATTTAGACCATCAGAAAGTAACCGTAATTCCCTTTGGAACTCGGATCAAAAAATTCGTGCAATTATGAATCTAATTCCAACTGACTCATACAAGAGCAAAGCACAATATAGATATTACGAAGCTAATGTCCGTCTTGCAAGTCCTTAAACTAATTTGTCATCATCTGAATAAGGTGACCAAGATTCAGGAGTTACATAGACACGGCAAAATGGTGTCCATATCCGTATCGTGTCCACACCTGTCCTAGGTCTACGTCCATATCCATGCAACATATAGGTAATTACATTTGTACATATTTGAAAATGTTAGCATCCCTTATCTATGTTGTGTTTGTATTTCTATCACATAGGCGATCAACCTATGCTACCCTAATTCCTATAATAATAAATGTCACAGGTGTTCCTTTAATATCACAAAGTACATGACCCTAGATTTAGATACTAGATATGATCAAAGTGCAACTAGATAACAAATGATACCTCCTAAAGTGTAATTATAATGCTAGTAAAAAGAAATAAACATAACTATTTATCAACCTTTCACAAAGATACATAAGAGATTAAACATGAAATAATTCATAAATACTTACTATATTGGTTCTAACGAAAGTTGAAACTAGTACGAGGTCAAACATAATTACCTACCGATCATTATATAGGTATATAACAAATTCCTTAGTGGTACCATTCTAGAACTAGCATGACCCCATATCCCACAATTTTAATTTACCAGCACCTTATGAACCTCTTTTGTTGATCGCATGGCAAGCTTACGTATGATGAAGTGCAAGAGATTTCATCATCTCATAGATAATGTCTAGGTAAGACGTCACAAGTTTAATGATCTAGGTAAGATTAAGTGCCAACAAATATAGCCAGTAATTGTGGAGGAGTCTATAGTGGAGGGCTGTAGGGAAGGTGGAAGTCGAGCCGGCTCAAGGTCGGGTTGGCAGGCCACTTAGCTGGTTGAGATGCCTGGTGCCGTAGGAGATAGTATTGTTGTTAACCTTGAGCCGGCTCAACTTCCACCTTCCCTACAGCCCTCCACTATCGACTCCTCCACAATAACTGGAATATATTTGTTGGCACATCCTCTAACTGCCTCAAAAGAGCAACTTTTCTGATATTCCCGTATAGATATTGCCATAGAA
Source organism: Iris pallida (assembly GCA_029216955.1). NCBI lineage: Eukaryota > Viridiplantae > Streptophyta > Magnoliopsida > Asparagales > Iridaceae > Iris > Iris pallida. Next base: position 11,535,548 of record JANAVB010009198.1, on the reverse strand, counting down.
CACATAAACATTAACAACAATACTATCACTTTCTAGTATGCTTCATCTGCTAAAGATAGCGGTCTACACAAAAGCATCGCCTACATAGAGAACTATGGTTGAAAAGAATTGAGATTGTAACAGAAGGATGATGCATAAATCTAGATTTCCATCTTTAACGAATAACAAGTCCATAAGCTTTCTTATATATATGCATCAACATATAAAAGACCAAACATAATTATAAAACCTCAAAATTGATCACTAGAAACATATTTTTCAAGATGGCAAAAGAGAAAAGTATTCAACTGCAAGCACACTAAATTCAACCTAGAAGCAAACACCTGACAAGACAATAAAAACCCGAACCATTGCGTGACCAAGTCACGGAGGTAAAAGGATATAACATGAACCTCCTAGCGACGGTCATCACTCCATCATGCTATCAGCATCACTCTCGGCATCGCTCTCCTCCATATCCTTCAGCTTGAGCTTGGCAAGGTGCTCATCCAGCGGCAGGGCTGAACCTTCGTCGTCCCCTCCCGCCGTGGACGCCACCTCCGACGGCTGGTAGTCCTTATTCTGGTAGAGCGAGATATTAAAAAACTGATCCGGATTCTCCTCCAAATCCCTTTTGAACTGCTCATACTCATCTTCCCTCTTCTCCATATCCATTTTCCCCTTGGCAGTCGTGGCGTCGACTTCCATCTCCAACCTCTTGAGTTTCCACGTCCTCTGCTTCCCCCTCCTCCTCTGCCTCTTCTCCTCGTAACTCTTCTTGATCAGAATCACGTCGGGGACGACCAGCCCCTTGTACTTCTCGACCTCCCTGTTGTTACTGTTCGACGCGTACATGTCATACCCGAGTGCGTAGTCCCCTGGGCTCAACAGATGCCCGAGATGCGTCTTGACGGTGAAGATATTATCGTTCTTCCCGAAGTCCGAAACCCTGGCGACCTGCATGTACGCCAGGCAGTACCTCGTCCCGCCGACGGTCTCCTCGCGGGCGTTCGTCTCGTCGACGTCCAGGACGACGTACTCCACCAGCTGCCGGCTGACCATCAGCGCCTCGAAGGCGGTCCTCCAGTACTCCTTGGCGTCGAGGTAGGCGACCCGCAGCGTGGCGGGGTCGAGCAGGGCGAGGCTGTTGGTGACCTTGGTGCAGACGACGAGCGGGCCGATGTTCCCGAGCGAGCGGCAGACGGCGGGCGGGAGGCAGAGGAGGTCCTCACGGCAGACGGGGCAGATCTGGAGGGAAAAGGTGTACTGGTAGTTGTAGGTGCTGTTCTTGGAGTCGTGGGAGACGAGGCGCTTGTCGGAGCGGTCGCGGGCGGGGACGACGGAGGAGACGAAGTCGACGAACTTGACGGCGTGGCTGCGGTTGGAGAAGCAGAAGTCGATGCCGTCGCAGGTCTCCTGGATGCGGATGGCCCGGTCGGCGGCGCGGTGCTTGAGGATGAGCTGCTCGAGGTAGAAGAAGGTGCGGCGGTGGGGGACGTGCTGGCGGAGCTGGACCTTGGCGACCCACTGGTCGGGGTTGGCGTTGGCGCGGGAGCAGGAGTCGCAGAGGTGGTCGACGACCTGGAACTCGGCGACGTGGGTCTGCTCGACGATGGTGTTGCGGTCGAGCTCGCCCTGGACGCGGAGGCGGAGCTTGATGCGCTTGGAGTGGGGTTCGGTCCAGACGAAGTCGGCGTGGACGAGCTTGAGGCGGTTGGAGGAGAGGGGCTTCTTGACGCGGTTGAGGCAGATGGAGAGGAGCTGCTTGGACTCCGGGTCGGCGCGGAGGTAGGTCTTGGGGGGCTGGAGGTAGGAGACGCACTCCGGGCAGTAGAGGAGGGAGAGGTGGCGGGGGAGCGGGGAGGTCAGGTCGGCGCGGGCGGAGAGGCACCGGGGGCACTGGTTCGCGGAGGACGGGAGGATCGGGGTGGAGCACGTCGGGCACGGGATGGTGCCCTGGGTGTGGATGGGGAGGAACATGCCGGAGGACGAAAGGTCGGCCATCTCCGTCGGTCGATCGATCGATCTATGTTAGGGTTTTGTTTGGGGGAAAACCTAGGGTTTCAGAGAGTCTCGCTCGATTTATATAGGAGTTGGATTTTTTTTATTTTATTTTTTTATTTTTTTTTTCTCTCTGGAGATGAGAACCGGGTTAAGGGCATCTCCAACCCTATTGTGAGTTTGGAAAAAATGGTTGCCACATAGGAATGACATATATTTTTTTCAAAAGTACTTCTCCAATGCAAATGTGAAATAAATTATGAAGTTGACATGGCAATGGCATGACAAGGAGAATGTGAAGTTCGTTGTCTAGATCTAGACAATGCACTTCGCAATGACTTTATATATAAAAGAAGTGAAAATGTTGTCTTGGAAGTTGAAAAAAAAAGTAATTTTATTGTCTTCTCAAACTTTTACATTCGAGAACATATTTTTATCTCATTGTCTTGTGTGAATGTCATCTTGCCACATAGGAAAAACATTGTCTTATGTCTCATGCCACATAGGATTCACAACACAAAACAAGACAATAGGGTTGGAGATGCTCTAAGAGTGGAAATCTAAGATCAATCCGGCACATATGATTATCGTACGATAGATTTAGGATTTATGTTAGAGTTTGGATTTCGGTCTGGCTCTTTCTTTTGGACCGAGATATGAGATCCGACATGTCCTGATATACTAAACTGAACCAGTCCGGATCCAAGATTATTCGGACCGAAGCGACACAAAGACCATTTTTTCAGGCTGGACTCGTGTCGGACTGGGCCAGCCCGGCCCAATTTTTTCTAGTCATATGTTCTTGTTCGAGTTGTTATACAACTAGATAGAGTGTTTTGGCTACGCTTTCTTCGTCGTTATTTTCCAACAACATCTCAGAATTCATATGCATAGTCTTTTTTCTTCATCATCCTAAAGTAGTTTTGAGGGTTGCCTCAGCCCAAAATTTTAGAAGGTATCCAATTTTTAATACCATTTAACATATGTAAGTTCAATTCTGAAAGGAAAAAAAAAGTCTAGCAGATTCATTCTAATCATTTTAGTCCACGTCTAAACGTCATATACTAGAATAACAAGAGACAAGTCAAACATTGTTAACTTTTTTTTTTATCTATGTCAGGAACATCAGTTTATTTTTTTAGAACATCTTTAATTTTATAAATATTTCATTGTGACATATCTTTTAGAATATTATATTTTGTTTATTATTTTATTTATTGAAATTATGTTGTTAATATTATTGTATCATCGAGAAAAAAAAAATATTATATAATAACTAAGTTTTAATGATACCACTTTTAGGGCGATATTGAACGAAATTAGTCTTGTGTTGTAAAACTAAAATTTGACCCGTATGGTCACCATCCACAAAAAATTAATCATGGGTTTATTTTAACATTTGGACTTTTTTTATAAGAAAAATGGGTTAGTTTTTTTTTTGAATTTCCACGCGCGCACACACTTTGGGGACTTGAACCCTCCGGGTATCCGCTCTAATCCGGGTCAAGTTAGTTGGTTGTATATAAGAAGAGCTTCTCGGGTCTAAAATAATTTACATTTTTTTTCAAGGTTCATATTTTTACTTGGGTATATATTTTATAGTGTACTGTAATGTAGAACATTTGACACTAGCCAATTCAAAAAAACATTGAACACTGCTCTCCTTCTGCCCATTTCAAATGAAACCAAACTAACCCTAACAAACTTGAATGGTAAAGCATAGTCACTATCTATGATACTTGTTGGGACATTATTGGTCAGTTGCATCACATTATTGTTGGGACATTATTTGCATCATTACATCTGTTGTGCATATAACATTTCTTCTACCATAGAAGGGCAACACATTTGTCTCAAGTCAACACCACCGAGTAAATCCGCAGCGAAGCTAGATTGGTCAGATTCCAATTGCATTATTAACTTTCAAGGACTATTTATTATATACACATTGCGTGCAAAAAAACATGCATTATTACAACACCAAGACCCCTCTCTACGCTGAAACAAACACCAGTTCTGCTCAAGCCTCCAAAGGAAACAACAAAATTCTGACCTCGCTCATCATCAGTCAGGTATGCCAAGTCAGGAATGCAATCTCGCTACGAACTCCTACACAATCATTTCTACTTATATGTATGTCATCAAACCTGGTCTTCGAAAGCTCAAGTTCAAAAGTAACCATAACCGACGGATACCAAATAATCAGATATCAGTGTTCAACTTGAGGCAGAGAGACCAAACACCCAAAGATCTAAAGCGAAGTACCAGTCCACTGCATAGTTAGAAAAATGCATACCATCAGACATCCTTGGTTGCAAAGCAGCGCACCTCAAATGGGAAATAGCAGCAAAAAAGACAAGTTTTTGCCCGCTCAAAAAGTGGACGAGTACTTCAATAACTCCAATGTTGATAATGCCGGACCATCGCCTTCCTCTTTGTTCTCATACATCATCATAACTATTTTCTCAACATCTAAATTTACACAATCCACATCACTAACAAGAATTTATAAAACAAACAGAACATAGATGAATCAGAAAAAAGGAAAGAACGAAAAGAACTTACTTAGACATCCTGAGAGTCCTGAATGATGGGGTTGATACTGGGTCATCTTTCTCGTATATACAAATAGCCGTGCTCCATCCCAAAAGCACGAACTAAAAACAAGGAAAGAGTTCGGAAAAAGTTGTATCTAAGGTTATGAACACCTATCTGACCCACTTTACTAAGGTGAAAACATACATCTACTGAGGCGGTAAATATACAAGAATTTATCCAGGAATTCATGTATCAGGGAAGCCGCTAGATAGAAGCAACGATGTGTTGACATGAGGGGTATCCGGCATGAGCTGTTCTGATTTTAAGGTTGGTTTCGCTATCTTTGACGCAGGGACGGCAAGGGAGAGAGTAAGTGATACTGAAATATCATCTTCAGAAGAAACCAGGGGTACCTCTTTGTCAACTTCTGCTTCAGAAGACTGAAAAAGCAAAGGCAAGGTCTCTGGTTTTGGTGCTTTCTTCTTGCCCCTAAGAGCTAGCTCAGAATTTGGGGAATTAAATTCTGGAGTTTCTTCATCATCCGATGAGAGAATATCTATAACTTCATCTGCTTTAGCGGTCTTCACAGAACTAGGATCCACTGGGAAGAAGAACCTCCCTTCACTTCTTGGGTTGTCAGGAATCATTTTTTCCTGGCAAGAACCATCTAGAAACTTTCTATGCTGCTCCTTCGAAAAACTAGCTAACAGGGGGTGTACCTTGGATGATAACTTGGCACACAAAGTTCCTTCTATAAGATCAGTACTGGGAAACCTTTCACCATAACACATCTTCTTATGCTCCCGCTCATCGTCGATAGGCAAACAGTTTGCCTCATCAGTCCACACCATGGTGTCGCCTGTGCTCCTTGATGTTTCACCAGAAGCCTGAGAGGCTGTCTCTGTTGGACATGAGCATGCTCGTTCCCTATGAGGCCTCAAATCCCTGCTGAGGTTGTCCACCCTCATTTTATTTCCTCGAGGATCGTCATTAAATATGGCTACACCTTTGAATGAAATCTCTTTTTCCAACAAGTTCTCAAATCTGCAGCTCTCCATACCTGCTCATTAATTAAACAGAAATTAACTGATATTAAAGTGGGAAGATCATTCAGAATGTCTAATTCACATTGCATTGGAAAGTAACCTTGTATGCAATCTGAAGAATTTGGAGGCGACTCTCTGGTAAAAATGAGACCTTCACTATTTGCAGTATAAACTGACGAATTAAGGGCATTTTTTCCCTCAGAACCACAGCCAATTTCTCTCTACATGCAAGTTGGGATATGTTAAAAGAGAATATATGATGCTACAAAAATGACAACAAACAATATTAACGTAAAAAATACATCAGTTGCCCCACTTTAGATACTATAACTAGTAACAAGTGATGATGCCAGAAAAATGGTGCCAAAAAAAAATTCATCACCCTTCTTCAATGAATAGTGTGATACAAGTCATACTGCCAAAGAGTTCTTTTTAAAGTCTACCAAAAGAGAGTTACAGACTACACAGACAACAATGGAAGAGTAACACCTTAGATGAAAGCATTTGATCCCTATAGAGCATAGTACATAGTATCGGCTAAATCGTATCGGTTATGGCATGTCTTGATACCGGACGATACCGACGTTGGAAGTCTCTTTCGCAGTCAACTCGGCAGAGGAAAATTGAATAAAATATAAATAATTGGAAAAATAGTGTCAACACAATGATTCGGTTGTATTGAAGATGACAATGTTATAGTGTGCCTATAAGATTCCTTATCATCACAGTATTAACAACTACCATTTTTCGATCGTGTGCGGGGAGACACACGATTTAACTGAGCCCGCACGTGCTGGAATTTAAAGGAAACAAAAAGAAAAAAAAAAAAACTAGCATTTTTCTTAAGTTGCATATCTATAAATTCACGACATTCATCCGAATTAATATTTTTCCCCCAAAAACTATTTATTGTGGTTGGACTTAAGCCTAAAAGTAAGTAAATAAACAATAGTATCTATTGCAATTTGGGTGAATGATTTAGAAATGTTAAATGTTGTTCCATTTAAAACTAACAAGAAACAATATATATATATATATATATATATATATATATATATATATATATATATATATATATATCAAATATTTTTCTAGCTTTCTAAAATACTTTTGTTATTACTTTTGGCTTCCCGAAACATAGAACATGATCCTCCGATCGGAAACGTCGAAACTGGCAAAACCATCAATATCGATACTCATAGGAAGAGTCCGAAACCGATTACGATAGCGATACTCTAAACCTTGCTACACAGACCACTTATTAGAAACACAATGTACAACAACAAAGCCTTTACACCAAAATTTTTGTGTCATCTTTTGAATCATTTTCTTCCATTCAGTTCCGTTAAGGGCCATGTCCTCTGTAATACCGACAAAACCATATCCTTCTTTAAACTTTAATTCATGTTCGTTTAGGCTCACCTCTAATCCTAGTGGGTATCATATTGCTTCTTACCAGAACATCTAAAGCGTTGTGTTGTACATGTCATCAGAAATACAATGTGAATACATCAAGAGTATTCCACAACACAATGATATAGATTGATCACAAACTGTTAGGTGGTTTCAATATTAATTATCGAGATTAGGTAAATGCTAAACTAAATAATTGATTTTATTAGATGGGGTGAGTCATTTATTTGAGAGGATAAGACCCACATGGACGAGTTTGTGGGCAAAATAATAATAAAGAAGTCAACTGAAACTGAAGTAAATATGTGAATACAATCTTCGACATCTTCCTCGTTACTTTTATACATCTGAGATCTGCCATGGAATCTGACCTGAGCCTTAAGTTACAAGGCCCCAATTAATACATTCAGTACAACCAAATTAGAAACAATCATGACTATAGAGACTAAAGAATCCTGTAGACTGTCCGTCATGTAGATTGTAATATTGTATCCATAATGTCTCCAAATTAAAAATGATCATGACTATAGAGACTCTAAAAGAATCATGACTATAGGTGATGTACATAGTTTCATTATTCTAGTTATTTACTTTATTCTCTATTAAAAATTCACAAATTGATGATTTTCTAGTTGTTAAGTGCATGTCTTTTCACCAATAGGTCTCAATTCCAATTCTCTGTGGGCAAATTATGCCTTACCTATTGTTATCGTTTGAACTTTTTATTTATAATTCTATACATGTCTCCTTAAAATTATAATTTTAAGGTATTTTCGTCATTTCTCAAGAACTTTTTGGGGCTTAAGGTAATAATAGCACGAATAACGTCTTCCAAGGAGTATCCGTACAACATAGCCAGTAACACTTTGAGAATGTACAAGTTCCTTCAACTAGTTTTTATGGAACACTTCATTAGGTGGCTCAATCTATCAAACCTTGCAGATAACAACCACTTTGAAGCCCACAACTTAATTAGGTGGTTCAATCTACCAACCTTGCAGATAGCAACCACTTTGAAGTCCTCAATTTATTTTGCCTTCCAATCAACTAGACATTTCAACACTATCAGTATATCAACCTACATATAACACACAAACTTCTATTAGACATCTCAATTATTCAGTATCACAATTTATTCGAGCTCTACTTCTTTGCTACATCATCGAACTTCTCTTTCTCTGAAGTTCTTATTTTCTGCATGTACATCTTAAATTTCCAATGAACTTCACTCCCTTTCAAAGCAACTAAATTCTGTAGAAATATTCCCACCGATAATGTCCAAACTCATCCTTGTTGAGCGAATATGATTTGAATAATTGGATAGTAAACATCTACTTGTACAGACAATGAAGAAGGTAGATGTACTTGCTATAAACCAAGGTCCGAAGTATCGACCAACACTGACACGTATCAGCTATTTTGGATCCGGATTTACACCTATCCCATCCGAAACTAGTCGCAAAAATTGGTAACGGTTGATTATATACAAGACTCAGTCTCGGTTTTTACCATTTAAACCAGTTTCCAGTGAGCTTTGGTGGAAGCTGTGAAATACATTGTTTGATTCTAAATTAAAAAAGAGATGAAGGACAAAAAAGGAAGTGATAATGAGGAGAAAGCTACTTAAATGGACATATCTGGCAGCTAGGAGATTCGACGGAGGCGAAATTAACCATCAGACTTTGAGTCTCTGGCCGCTAGGCCATCACGAAGGCCAAGGCACTAAGCAACCTTTTATGAGCTCTCTCTCTGCCTCACATGACGGAGAACAATGAAATGATAAGTGAAATGTGCGTTTGTTCTAAACCCATGACTATGGTTTTGAGCTTCAGTTCACTGGCATTATCACTAGTTTTCCTTATAGCTGGGGTATGAACTATGAAAGTTCTGGTTTAGGGGGGTAGGTCCAATACTATTTCAGTGTATGGGGTGTAAAGCCTAGTTCAACTACACCATTACTACTTTAAGTTACAAGTACGGTATAGTTTCTGGTTTAAGTCGGAGTCAACCTATATACGAATGTGCCATTTCTGAACTAATCAATTTTAAACAAATCAAGTCCCCTGCAAATGGGGTGTAAATTTAAAAGGGTCTGGAATTTGCACAGATTTTTTACTATTTTCAATTTCTATTTTCCAACACTCAAACAATCGGATACTCTTTTCCGAAACTGCTAAAATCACCAATACTACCGAAACCCTTACTCATAGGAAGGGTCCAAAACTCGTACCCAAATGGAGTTTTTGAACCTTGCTATAAACATTGATAATCATTTCAAAACTTGAATTATCTATCTTGTATTATTTTAATTTAAGCACACATGATCCTTCCCCTAGTCAAATCATACACAATTAAACCCCACAAACAATCAAAAAAGGTGCATCACAGGGGATGCTAAATACACAAGTTAAATATCCAAATACTGATCTAACAACTTACAATGATAGATTTTAGTCGTCATTTGAAGGAAACTCATCTAAATGTATCTAATAATCATCAGGGAAGTAATCCAGAAGCAATTATAGCATTCAATATGTTCTCAAAGCAAAAGCAGGGTGTATTAAGACTCTTGCCTATATGAAAGATCAGAAACTTTTACCAGGTAAGTGTTATCAGTTTTCATTTCTGGGCATGACTGCGTGTTGCTTGTCTCAAACCTCGACTCAGGATGAGTAACAGGTAAATCGGGCAGCTGATTCATGTCCCACAAAGGGTGACTTACAGGGGAAGAGGATGAAATGTGCCCCACTGGTAACGCACTGCCAACAACAGAGTGATCTGGACTATGAAAGAGAGGAGAATTTTGTAATTTGGATTTCTTATCATAAAATTGAGAAGGCAATAGAGGAGAATCATCCACGCATGTTGAGGAGTTCAATGCCGTTGACTTGGGTGATTTCTGATACCTAGGTGACTCATTCACAGAATTATCAACCAAAGCAGCTTTCTTGGGGGGTGGAACTAAGGAGCTGAGAGAGGAGGGTAAATCTTGAACCAAAGGCTCTGCATTTATGATGGGCCCAGATGTTTCTTTCTGTGATCTTGGTACAGTATTTGTGCAATCAGTCCTCCCTTTGAACACACACCAGAGGTAAAATAATCTATTCCAACCTGAAAAAGGACAGCACTTTCAACTATATTGCAAATGAATTATTATGTTAAAAGCAGATATGTCAATATCCAATAATCCTAAAAGAACAAAAGTATGCAGAGCTTAGATATAATTGTGCTTAGATATATTTGTTGCAAGTATCAAAAAAGATTCACTCTTACGTTGGGAGTTCATAGGTAGCTTATTTGAAGGATAGATAAGAAGTTCGACCCCATCAATGTTTCCTCTAAGAGCTAAATCATTTTTAAGCATATCTTCCAACAGCTTACTATAACTCCTTTCATAACTGTAAAAAAAAACCAACATAGCAGAAGGTAAGTCCATGCATCTGAAGTGTCACCATAAAATGCACAAATAGACGTTCACAAATAGATTATTAAAAAAACATAGGAACCTCTTAACATCTTTAGCGAATATAAAGAGGGCAATATTTTCTTCTTTTGGGCTGGATCCTTGAAACTGCCATGGCCATGTGCTAATGCGAGAAACTTCCTCCAACTGGACTGTAGAAGGGAACTTCATTACTACATCACGAACTCTAGGTGATGCACAACTTGATAGGTGAGCCTGTAACCCATCAAAGAGTTCAGGATCTCTTCTAATGGTCAGCACCTCAATACTACCTCTGCAAAGAAAAGAAGGGAGACTGATAAATTGGTGTCCATTGTGAGAAATAGATTCAAGCTTGAGGTACAGTTAAAATGAAAAATCTTTAAAGAAGAATTATCATACTGCCATATGAAATCAAGTTCTGGAACTGCTGAAGGTCTAAAAGGATTTGAAAATATTGAAGCCTGATCAGGCAATATATGCAACACATGCTTCACATTCAACTCATCAGAAACAGCAATATTAGCATTTAAGTCATCAAGCAGGGGAGTTGTTGAAACTTCAGCTGGTTGGATGGCTTGCCGTCCCAAATCCGTGGAATTCTCTGTTTTGCTAGGATTAGCATCAGAGCTCCTCAAGGTCTCTTTACAATCGGTTGGAGCATCACAATTCAGATTTGCAGTAGAAACTGGAAACTCCTCTGGTTCATCTGGTTGACCACTAATCTTCTGTATCCTACTCTTTGTAATGGTTGCTTCCACTGCATCTTTCCACTTGTTTCCTTTTTTATTACCTTCAGTTGAATTTCGTTCAAAAGAGGGCTTAAGAGCAGATAATTTAAGCTTGTCAATCGGGCAGAATTGTGTTGCATGGCCTGTTCCATTACATCTTAGACAACGCAATACCCGATTCCCGTTCGAAACTACCTTCCTTGAACTGCTGAAAGTGTTATGGGCCTTGGCTTTGTCATCACGATGAGCGGATTCAGCAGACTGAAGTGTGTCATGTTGTGGAACCGCCTCTGTGTTACTGCACAGTTTATCAATAGCACTGAAATTTCCACAAGCACGTTCCTTGGGGAGTTGCCGTGCTCTTTGATCCACAGCACTGCCTTTAGCACTAAAACATGGACCTCCAGAACTCTTGGATGAATATGTCAGATGTTTTTTGGCTTCATTACCCCCTAACAGATCACCAGTCAAAATGAGGAGCATTTATACTACTTACACTTGCGTCAGAAAAGAAGAAGACAATATTTGAAAGCCTACAATGAGCAAAAACTGTACCTGATCTGTAGGAAATGCCTGACCCTTTGATGCTAGCTCCTCCGGCCCTTAATAGAGAATTGCCAGAGTGGCTCTTTTCCATCACATTCCTTTCTTTCACTTGTTTTGGGCCCCTAGAGTCCTCGATTCGGGATTGATTGATGAACTGACTTTTGCTTGCAGACTCTGTACTTGAACGAAAGCTTTCACTTTTGAATGATGTTGATTTAGACATTGATCTGGAAAATGCCTCTTTACTTGGGTCCACGGAAGCTGATTGTCTTGTCACTTTTGTCTTAATAGGCACATTTTCGATCAGCTTTATGCTTTTTGGTTTTGCACTGAAGCTGTTGGAAGAAATTGACCTTGAAAGAAGCCCTGTAAAAGCATTAAAACTTCAGAAAGAATGAGATTATAAAGACAAAAACGAACTCATGTGCACTAATTCCTAAGAACATACCGACAGGTTGCTTAAGTATCCCTTGAACATTTGTTGAGTTAGAACCCAACAACGATTGTGAGCGAGAAAAGGCCAGAGAACCACTAGACGACTGACCTCCGTATGATGATAGCATGTTTCCTATCCTTGCCTTTCCTGTATCCTTGAATGAGCTCTCACGCGACAAGGCAATCTTTTTCCTTGGACTACCAATTTCAACATTAGTCTCACCATTTCTTTTACTGGTTGTGGAGATGACATCCTGACTGTCTGCATGTCTTTTAAACGAGGGTTGATGAGTTTGCAGTCCTTTAGGAGTTCCTCTTAAATCTGGAACTATTACTTTTGTGTCCATCTTAGGAGGAAGCTTACAACTAGAAGTTCCTAACGAATTATGACTGGTCTCCTTCAGGGATGATTGTTTCGATGTTCCAGGGACTGTTTCAGATTTACCCTTCATTTGTTTTTCTGTGTCCCTCTTTATATTGCATTCTTTTAATGTTCCCAATACTGTTTCAGATTTATCTACCTTCTTTTTAGTGTCCTGGTGCTTAAGATCTTTTGATGTTACTGATGTAGTTTCAGACATTTCCATCTTATTTACAGTTTCCTCCTTGAGCTGACGTTCGTTCTTGTTTTTGGTTTCCTCCTTCATCCGGCATTCCTCACATAACCAATCACCTTCTGGAACTTTGCGCAACTTCTTTCTCATGCAGTAACTAGTTAATACAAATAGCTGGTTAGCACGAACCTAAAAGGCTAAATTGTAATTCTGGTTCTTATAAACTAATCAAAACAAACAAGGTTAAAATGAAAAGGCTTACGTGTGCTCTGCACCATCGCTACATCTACTGCAAATAGCAAGAAGGTCCTCCCGACCAGCATCACCACAGATATCACAGACTTTTACCTACAATGTAAAGAGAATCACTTTTATATGCCGGATAAAGTCAAATGGCAACATCAGTATTAGTGCTATAAAATATGTTATAGCCAATAATATTTGTTAGTTGAAGACTATTTAGTAAGAGAACAAGTGATAAAGCTTAAGAATAAAGAATATAGATGTAGTAGGAGAAAAAAGAGAGTTTATGAAATGGGATTTTAGCAAACTAGAAAGAAAATTTTAGTTTTTCCATAACTGGCCTCTAAAGCAAGATGGTTCAAGAGAAGTGATATTGGAGTTGTAGAATACCCTCGATATTGCAATATATAAGACAGCTACAAGAAAAGTGCTTCTTTATGGTTCTCAATTTTGATTGATCAATAACATGTCCAAAAAGTAACCGTATCTCAGATGAGAATATTGAAACAAATGAGGGGTAATACAATGAAGCATGGGATGAGAAATTAATGCATTCAAAGGTAAAGATGGCTTTGATTGAGTATGACAATCATTGGAGATAGTAAGATGAGGGAAATCATTAGGGATAGTTCATACATGTACAATGTGAACTGTTAAGAGAACTATAGGATCTTAGTTAAAGAAGATGCTTACCTACGACTAGGGGTAGACCATAACATAATGGATTGAAACAGTACGAGAATAATATGAGAGACAATAATGATCAAGGAGGTGGTTCTTAATTGAAACAGTAAAAAAAGAATATGAGAGTCAATGACTCGACTAGGCTCAACTTCATTAACGAGCAAAACTTGAAAATGGGGATCTCAATACTAGGAGGGGCCCAGCTTGAACAAACAAAGCTCAGTACATGAACTCATGAACAAGCTCAACTTGCAGCTTAATTTGTTTTTTTTTTCTAGACATTCCTACATACATTGCATGGACAATGGTTTGAACTATATTTGAAAAGAACAGTATGATACCCTCTGTTGGCTGCAAATGCTGATTAAGTTTGGACGATTTACCTGTGCAGGATGCTCTTGAACGTTTGGACGTTCCACAGCCATCATTAAGGCCATATCAACAACGCATAAAAGGATGTGGACTATTTCCGTAATAATACTACCTGGATGCAGTCCTTACATAGACTTTATTCAATCCTCTTTTAACTTAAAACTGTAGGTCAAAAAATATTTTAGAGCCTGTTCTACTTCTGAAAGAGAATCTTGATGCATCTTCTGCTTGCACATGTATTAAGCTAATTAACCTGATATTTTTAATATATAAAGAATGTTTTCAACTGTAGGGTGTCCTAAGATACATTAATCATATATTCTTAACCTCCAGAGCACACTAAAAACCTTTTGTTGTCAGTATCTTACTATGCACAAATACTATACATGATATGTATATGTAGAGTATGATACAACATGTAAATGATACAAAGGGGTAACTTTCAGCGAATATACTTCCTCTCAAGGTTGGAGGAATAAGATATGTACCAGCAGATAAGGAAGTTATCCGATAACTTTAATCCTCGTGTTAAAATCCAACTTTTAGGTATTAATGGTTTTATAACTCGACACTATAACAGTAAAACTTGGCCCATATTATTTTTTAAAACCATTTCCAACCACCTCCTCTCAAGGTTGTAAAAATCGCTAGTCGGCCTCTAGTCGATTCGCGGGGACTAGGAATTAATCGGATTAATCGGGGACTAGTCGGATTAATCGGTTTGAGTTATATATATATATATATATATATATATATATATATATATATATATATATATATCCATTTCTTTGGGCCTCCAGCACCGGACCGTGGCCGTCCGGCGACCACCCAGCCATCCGTGCCCGAGAAGGGGCTCGAACTTGGGACCTCCCCCAAGTGAGCCCCCACTCCTAACCACATGAGAAGTGAGCCCCCACTCCTAACCACATGAGTTATATATATATATATATATATATATATATATATATATATATATATATATATATAGCAAATGACCTCTAGCCTAGTGGTTAAGAGAGATGCATGCGGCCCAAGTGGTCGGAGTTCGAGCCCCAGTGGAGGCGAGTTCGCCACAATTACCCATTGCTTCAATATATATATATATATATATATATATATATATATATATATATGTCATCGAAGTATTAACTTAAGTACCCAAAAAATAATATACATGCAATATATGTCCTTGGTATGCACATTTTCTGAAACTTCTTCTCCTTCTCTTCTTCCTCCTTCTTCTCCTCTATCGGTTGCTTTTAGGTTTTTGAAAGGACTGAATTTTGGATCAAATTTTGATCTTTTGTACCGTTTTTTTTGAGCCGAGGCCTAGTCGGCCGACTCGGCCCGTCTAGTCGGCTGCCTAGGTCCGATTATTGCTTGAACCGATTTTTTTGCCGACTAGCCCCCTAGTCAAGTCGGCGAAGGCCGACTACCGACTAGTTGAATTTTTACAACAGAGCCTCCTCTACCAATTTACTCTACCGCATGACCCTTTGAACGAGCATGTCCTTTCCAACGCCCTTCATTGACCTCCAAGTTCCAATATCTCCAACAACGACATCCAACATCTAGGTGATATCATATAGTATCTACGGATACTTCGACTTAGACAATAGGTTTTTACATTCTTTTCATAATATTATGTTATGTTTTTTTTTTCCTTTGGTTCTTTAGGTCTTACTATGCGTTCTATTTTGGGTTGTTTCTTGGACAATTTTTCTATCTTTATTTTCTAGGTTTTAACAAGGTATACATTGTTAAAAGTTCCAATATACAACAAAGACAGTGTTAGTGTTAATAATTATTATTGTTCCAATGAAGCCATATCCATGAATTATACCATCATGCAGTACTAATGTTGTATTTTTTGTGCCTTCAACTGACAAATTTTTCACTTAATGCATGATGCTCCTAATTGTTACTCAAATGTATTAAATTTATCCACATGTCTCTGAGTATATTACTTTTCAATAAAATTTCATGTGGGACAATGTATCTTGCGACAGATGATACACTACCATAAATGATTCGCTAATCAAGTGAATTTATGCGTTTTGGATGCCTTAGCTCCTAGACAACTAGTATTTAGGTGGTAAGATCCTGAGGAACCCACTATCTGTCTTGGAATAGAGGCGACCGCCTCAAGCGCCTTGACCGATCTTGACTTAAATATAACACAATCCAAGATTTTATTCAGAATTTGGAATCTGGCACAAGCCCTAGGAAGCACGGAGATTCCGAAAATATGGGTCGTGTCGGACACATATTACGGACACGTACTAGACACTCCCCAGACACTCCAAAATACACTAGGACACACCAAGATAGGTATATTGTCCTTACCGTGTCGTATCCATGTCCGGACAAATAACTTAAGGTTTTAGATATTATTAATAATTTAACATAGAGATTAAAGAATTTGAAAGGAACAATAGCATTTCCCTTATGTGCCATTCCTTCTCTCAGTGATTCTTCTTTTCCTCCTCTAATAAGCCCCAAGGATCTCGACATTGACGATTGACTTCCTGACTTATCTACCTGCTAAGTCTATATGTCTATCCCTCTCCCCTTTTTTTGCTTTTACTGGATTTTTGTCTCTCCAGGACCAGTATGATATTTCCATCCTCGGCTCCTCACTTGCAATATTTTAAAATTATTTCCTGTTCTTATTTTTTATATTTTCAGTTACAATATATTTAATATTGATTCATGGTTAGAAAGATCCATACTAGTAGTATCTAGTTGTTTCTTTATCTAACACTACATTCAATTAACGTTGAAAACTCAAACATAATGCATATGCACAACAAGATTTGCATAGAATTTGAGCCAAACAAACAACACCACAAAGTTCCACGAACTTGTCTTGCATACTACACACCCTAATTTTAGACTTCAAGCTCCTACCTAGCCACCTTGCACAATATGCATCTCTATTTGACAACCTAAACAAAACTTAAAGATAACCAGCTCTTGCGAATTAGGTTATGCATATTCATTATATTCATTCTTTCTATTTCACTTTCAGTTGGTGCAATGGTTGTATTCATTCTTTCTATTTCACTTTCAGTTGGTGCAATGGTTGTATTCATTCTTTCTATTTCAATTTCAGTTGTGCAACGTAATTGTCCATGGCCCAACAAACAAAAGACAACACCCAAATCAGTACATAAAGATTGGGAAAGAAGCATGAGTAGATAAATCACCATTCATAAAAGTACAATGATAATTTTGAACGAGAAATATGTCAAATATAGAAGATCTACGAAAATCACTATATATAGAGGCAGACCACTATAAGCCGGTGATGGGCAGCCCCTCCCCTTATGTTTATGTTTTCTTTCTATAGTCTTCGTTTGTCCTATGCGCTCATTTTTATTTTCGCTACAAATTTAGGATGCCCAATTGGCAGGTCTCGAGTTCAATGATCTGCTATGTTGCATGAATAAGGTACGGATACGAATACAGACACAATACTGATACGGGATACGGACATTTTCAAATAGGTACAAAGATAGTTACCTATATTGCAGTAGTACGGATACGGGCACAGGTATAGAGATAGCACAGATACGGACATCATCTTGTCGTGTCCATGCAACATAGATGCTCAGTAACCACATTGTGATCGTTTCATAATAATATTTTTTTTATAAATTCAAATAATGTCCCCTTTTAATTTTAAGATAATGTATCTCACTTCGCTTGAAAATTTTTAAATTTGTGTCTTCGCCACTGTTAGTACATAGATAAATTCATACAAAACAAACAAACAGAGAACCACCAACCGCAAAAGGACAATGATATCTTGGACAACAAATATGTCAAAGACGAATAGGATATAAGAAAATCACTATACACAGGGCGGACCCACAATAGGTCGGTGGGCCGCCGCTCCCCCTGAGGTCGCCATTTTCTTATAAGTAGTCTTTGTTTGTCCTATGATTTACTTCATTTTCTTTACAAATGTAGCAACCAAATGGTGGCCCAATTGGTAAATGGATGAGCTTATACGCAGGAATAATTAAAAAAAAATTATATAATGCCCTTTTAATTTTAAATTAATTTTATTTCGCTCTCCCGGGAAAAAAAATGGCCTCCGCCTCTGCTAATTCATAAATAAATTCATACAAAACAAACACACCGGAAGTTCCTAGCCCAAATTTATTATATGGAACACTTGATTAACCATAAAACTTATTTTGTCGTTAAATTAATCAATAATAATCATTTTACCACCACGAGTATAGGTTTGTTAAAAAAAGGCTTACATAGATAAATGCATATGAAAACACCAAAGCTGGTACTTCATTATCTGAAAGTTAACATAGCAAGACTGCATGGAAAATACCATAACCAATTCATTAGTTTCATCTGCTCTTGAAATTATTGAGAATTATTGATACATTGTTTAAGCATACAATTATGGTTTTGCTTACATGGAAAAATCAACTAAATAACAAAACTTCAGAGCATAAACAACCAAATCCAGAAGCATGAAGCACAATGAACACTCGACGTTAAATGAAGCAGTAACTTACATCATCCAGTTCGATCTCAGATTCAGAGTTCCCACCCACCACAATTGACTGAGGTTGCTCCTGATTTCCTTGCATACTAGGTAATGCATTCACCAAGGATCTGGGAAGTTCAGATTCCTTACTTATGGTATTGGACTTCATAAGCTTGTCAGGTAGGATACCATTATCCATGCAATTTTCAGTTCTCAAGCATGATTCAGCAATCTTCACAGCAACTGAAAAGAAAACAGTTCCATAGTGACTTGGTCTGCTATTTTCACTGTTTAGAAAATACATTTGGCTTTATTCTTAAGAACAATAGAATGACAAAGTAATTATCCTAAAGAAGCCATGTACATGAATTACCTTCACCCTCCTCAGTAACACCATTTGGGCAGGACAAACTTGGAGACAGGCAATCTGGCAATCGAATTTTTGGAGAAGCGTCAATATTTGGTAAAGTGAAGTTGACATACTTATCCGAAAGAGCAGGATCTGCCGGACCAGCATTCTTCTCCAAACATTCCTTGTCAGTACCATAAAGGAATTCTTTTTCTTTGATCTGAACTTCACTTTTAATTCCTTCAACTAGTAAACAACTACTTGATGCAGAAAAATAAGCTGCATCTTTCTTATCCAGACTATGACCGCCTACTGATATACTAGAATTTCTTGCACCAGAAATGCAAGAGATGTTATCCCCGTTGCATTCTAATCCACGCTGCTCATCCTCTTGACTTGAACATGTCCTCTGACACAAATCAGATACGGCATGACTATTTGAGGGAGAAATAACATCAGCACTAACACGTCTCGTCTTCTGAAGAAATTCATCTTCTTCAATAGTTTCAGCCAAAGGCATAATAAGAGGCATATCAACATCTTCCGATGCATCACATGTAACCAAAAGCTTAAGCATTGCTTTGCTTTCTGCATTTTGAGAGTATGAATCATGACTTGAACTTGTACCGAGTAAGTTGCTTGTTTCACTAGCTGCCGGCTGTGAAACATCACATATTCTGAACTTATAAGTAGGCATCCTATCAAGACCAATTGAAGAACAAGTATCATCTGCTCTTATTCCACATGTACTGCCAGAAAAGCCACAATCTATTTCGGATGTCATTGCTGACAATGTCCGATTGAAGTGCATGCACGAAGAACAAGGAGCAGAGCACACGTTGCAAGTCCCGGATACAGTTCTCGCAAGATTCTCACTCCGGATTATATAATTCTTCCTAGTCGCTACAGGATCCTACCAAAAGGATGAGGAATTGCAACTTAGAAAGTAACTTGAACTTTCACAAGGCATACAAGCTCTGGCACACGTAGATGGAAACAAATGAATCTATGTGTGATCACATGTCAGGGACGCGAGTAACTTAACCGTTTATGCACATAAAGCAGAATATATCTTTCTCTTAAAGCTCCGTGCACAATCATGAAACAAATATGCAAAAATATAACCTGAAACTGGAGATTTGTAGGTACAATAGGAGCAATTTATGTTTATAAACTTCTCCCTAAGATCAAATATATAAGACACGTATGAGATAAATATGCCTAGAACTGAAAATTGGTACGGACATGGGTGAAATGCATGCCTACATACTTTCTCCAGAAGCCAAATATCATAGACATGGTTGTAAATAAAAATTCATAAACTTCCAGAATATAAGAGTGAATATCCCGCATGCAAAAAGTAAGAGCTTTACCAAGTTATTTCTCCTCACAAATGAAGACAATTTAACATCAAATGTTTAACAGCTATAATAGATCACTTAGCAACTTTCTGTCACAAAGTTTGTTTCTCTATTAAGCCCGAGGATATCTATTCTGGCAGCTAACAGGGAGCATACAAACATTTACCAATACCCGGATTCATAATAAACTTTAATATGTGCGATATATATATGAATGTCATATCACATATGATACACCATAAGATTGATTAAGCTCAAAAACAAAAACAAAAATCCGATGGAAAATCATCCTTTACAATTTGTAATGTTAATAAACTCTAGCCCAGATGCTACCTATCCTACTAAGCTATAACCTAGAGCAATGCTCGTGTAGTGGTCCATAAGCCATCCAAACACATGATCCACATCATAAAGTGATCTATATGTCCCAAAGAAACTACAAATGAAAAGTCTCGTTGGACATTATCCATCAACTAAGCAATTAGTTGGAAAAGTGTTTATTTTACCATCAATAAATAGATGAGCAAGAATTAATAAAACCCACCAACTAATTTGTATATAGATGTTCTAAAATGTATGGATTACTTTGAATGAGTTGACCATGTAACGGAATGACTACATGAGTGGCAATCAATGTTTGTAAGGTGGCAGTCCATACCCAACACACACACACATATGGCTTATTTGCAATTAAATACCCTTCATTTTCACGTTTTTGCAATTAAATACCCTGAACTTTCTTCATTAGGAACTAAACACCCAAAACTATTGGTGATTCTTCCTGTGTTAAATATGGTTGTAAGAAGAGGCAATTGCCCCTCTCAAAGGTTAAAGAATATATATATATATATATATATATATATATATATATATATAAAACATACCCTACCCTAGGACAGGGTCGTGACGAGGATAGACTTTTTCAATTTCTTTTTATATATGTGATTTTTTGCAAATAGAAAATAATTACCGCTATTAGGGGCAAAAAAGTCTTAAAAAGACAAATTGGAAGAAAAAATATACCGATCGACTAACAAGGTAGCAACTTGCTAAAGATCCAATAGTTCAAGGTACTTAGCTGCATATATATATATATATATATATATATATATATATATATATATATATATATATATATATACACCCAAAGAATGGTGTAAGTTAGCATTGTACCCAAAATAAAATTCCCACAATCTTCTTCTCAACTCATTAAAGCTAGGGTCCTTTCGTAAATGAACTTATTTTAATGAGAAACCGGAGATTAGTTCTCATCACTCCTTAAAGAGTGGAGCATTCAATCTCCATGTTGTCTTGTTAAGTCGAGTTTATACCAAAAGGTCAATATTTGGGTAAAATTTAGACATCACATGAAGTTGTATGCCTTTGCATATGACTTGCATAAAGAATTTGTTTGAGCGGAACCGATATAAACTTTTGTTTTTTTGACAAATCAATCCATCCGTCCAAGATTTGCTTAGTCAAACAATTAATCGACCAAATATTCACCCAAATTGACTAAAATATCCCCACATGAAAACGTTGTTCCTCATATGTTGAGATTTTCTTACATCGTGCAGATAAATCCAATCAGCTATCGGACATAAAAAAACCCTTTTTATCCAATCGATGCAATGGTAAGTACCAATTTATGACTGAGAGATTGCTTGTTGAAAATAAAGCTTTTTGACAATTTAAAAACTCATAAGCCAGCAATCAAAATTTTCTGTCGTTGAGAAAATGACGTCAAAAGAGAAACATCACTTTCGTGTGGGGATATTATTTCGAAAAAGATTTGGTCAACTAACAGTTTGACTGAGCGGAACTAAGACGAATGGGTTGATTTGCAATAATTAATGCTATATATTTTCTGCTCAAACAAATTTTTCGTATAGGTTATATGCAAAAACATGAACTTCATGTGGATTTTTTTAATTTTACCCTCAATATTTTCATGAGTCATCAAAGAGACTCAATGGAAGAAAAAAAACGACACAATGATAGCATACACCCATATATATATATATATATATATATACACATACCGGGGCCGGAGCTCGATCCTGAGACCGCCCGCCATCCAGCCGCCCCTCAGCCTTATACCTCTCCTCATTGAACACTAGGGTCACTTGAGCTCGAATATATATATATATATATATATATATATATATATATATATATATATATATATATAGTTCCATAGTTTAAAGTATCGGCCGATACCGATCCGATATAGCCGATACCGATACGGTTTGGCATTCGCGATCTGATATCGACCGATACCCGATACTGACATTGGAGGTCTCTTTTCCGATCAATTTGGTAAAAAAATTGAAGGAAAAAAGACAAATCAACAAGGATTTGAAGTATAATAAGATTGTAAAAGCATATAAAAGAAGAAAATTGATCTATTGCATGTAAACCAATCGGTAAGGGTGACTAATATTTCATTTAATTTCAAAACTACTAAAAAATAACACTGGAAATACTTAAAATTATGCCTAAATGTATAAAATATATTTTTAAATGTTAATAGTTTATTAATAATTATTTGTTTTTCGATACCAAAAAATCCGATACTCCGATCCGAAACCACCGATACTACCGATATCGCCGAAACCGATACTCATAGGAATGGTTCGATACCGATTCCAACATCGATACTGTGAGGCTCTATACAGTGGCGTAAAGGATTTGGGTATAGCTTGGCCAAAATCGACTAGTAAATTTTAATCCAAAAAGTTTATAAAAATGTAAAGGAAAAAATAACATATATTAGTCACAAAATATTTTGATAACAAAGGCATATTATAATAGTTGTATTACATCATAACCGACAATAATTGTTTACAAGAACCCCTACAAGGCTTCATATTTTGAAAATGTTACAAGATGTCCTCATTTCCAAGTTTTGCGAAAATGTCTTACTCAATATATGTGACCAAAGAATCATTCATAAATTTTATCTCTCATTCGGTTATGGAGTGTATTATTGATAACCTTCATCGCTGAAAATGTTCAGTGTAAGTAGAGTAGTCTTTAAAATACCTAAACTATAACACATATAATCTGATATTATCAACAATAAACAAGAATGAAATAAATTAGGAAATAAATCATTGAAACAAAATTAGGACAAATATACAAATTAGGACAGAAATACACAATAAGGGAGTAATCAATTATGGCAAATGCAATTAGGGACAATCAATTAGGGCAAAAGTTATAAAATCAATTATAACAAACACAAGTTAGGGAAGGAATCAATGAGGAATTAGGAATCAATTAAGGCAAATTAGGACATGAATTATTTAGGAATCAATTAGGGTAAATTAGAGCATGAATCAAATTCAATTAGAGATGTTACCTGATTCAATGATTGAGAGATAGAGAGAGAGAGGCGTGACAGATGACTCAATGGACAGAGATTCAGTGGACAACGATGATACAACAGTCAACGATCAATAAAGCGTCTATGGATGCGAGATGAGCCGATAAGAGAATGTACTAAGAGAGAAAGTGAGAGAGGCATGAGGCAACATAGGACTATCGAGGAACGGAGGACTTTTAATGTGTGAAATTAAAAGATAGTTTTTTAATTCAGCTTTGTTTTATTACAAACTAAGTCTATATATTTAAAAACTATATTTTACCCATATATATATATATATATATATATATATATATATATATATATGGTCAGCTTACCCCACTTGTCCTACTCTCCTTCTGCCAGTGAGCTACTATCTACTATCCGATTTAAACTCGAGATTTTTATTACATATATTACTTGGAACTGTGTCCAAGTCTACTTCTTTGCACAGTGATCCTTGACTTTGTGTCTGATGCAACTCCTCAATCCACGACTCAGGCCTATCTCCATCGTACGCTCTACTTAGACTGACCGCCAATACCACGATCCTCCTGTTTGGGTAGACCGCTCCTTCATATCCGACTCTTAATCATTTGCTACCTGAATATTTTGGTTCATCCGTCTCCCTTTAATATTTAAGGGCAAAGCGCGTCCAGGGTGATCCTAACCTCCGACCTAGTTTCGTGAATTTTCATCTCTTCAAGTCAATATATATATATATATATATATATATATATATATATATATATATATATATATATATAACAAATCATGTGATTGTTGCTTTGTCTAGCCACGTTTTGTTCTTCCTCCTCATAATTGTACAAGTGTCTTCTTTTCTAAATAAATTAGTTTTTTGAAATAAGAGTAAAGTGCGTTCTATACTTTAGTGCATCAACTTTCACCAGTTTTCCATTTATATGCCATATATAAATTTATATGTACTTTCATCATCATCCCAGCTTTCTCGTATAGAACGGTATCGGCTATGGAGCATAAGGAAATCCTATTAAAATTTTGATAAAAAAATTTATGACTCGCATGAATGTGAATTCAACCCTCTATGATAGTGCAAATTTCCTAGCCAACATATATGTGAGAATGAGAGGGTCAAGCCATAAACCTGAAGTAACAATTAACGGATAGGTAGACCTACATTTTGGTTATATAGTTTAAGCTCATACAATCAAGAGCACTCTCCAAGTTTCGCTACACTGTAAAGAGTTTGGACGAGGAGCTAAGATCGTACAATTTGTTATATGGAATTCCTTTCATCCAAATGGCATATCAAGCAAAAGTGGGAAAGGAACAGCATTCCCAAAAACATTTATCGGCACTTGCTACCTTTAATTTCATTTTGCAAAAGATGTAAAAGCCAGTTACCATAAAGAAGTCGAAATACTCTTTCAACCTTGTCTTCGTCCTCCTCCTTCCGTAACAAATCCAAGCAGGGAGGGCAAGAGAAGAGAAAATAAAGAGGGGAGAAAGAGGGAAACACGCTTATCACAAGAAGCTACATATGTCTCAACATTTAGCTTTATGATATGCTGTCTGATGTAGAGAAGAGGGGTCAAACAAAAAGATCATTAGTGAGAAAGCAGTGACATTGCTATTCACAGGTCGCCAAATCCACAAGAAGACCTGAGAGGAGGTTTCTTTGTTTATGTTGGGGGCATTATCATTTTTTGTGATATTTGTCATCAGGATACAAACCATGTTGTGCCTAACATGAACTAAGACGAAGAGAGAAGCTAGGCAGCACGTTGACAATCTAGATTTGGTGGTACTTCATACAAAATGCTCCAAAATACAATACACCACTTGCACTCCAAAATACAAAACGAGATGCCAAAATCTTGTCTTGCAAGTGTTGTCGAGTACATATGGTTCTGTATCATATTTGTATCCGTGCAGCATATGGTTATTAATATTACAACATTCGACAGCAAGTGTCAACTGCTGGCAAATAGATAAGAAGGAAACGCTAACCAGTAGACTCTGTCACAAGTTGCAAGGGCCATGGAGAAAGCTTCACACAAAGTTAACTATATATGTACGAAAAATCTGAGAATCAAATATGTTGTGTTTCTTGTTAAAACCCCTAAAGATCAGAACTTTCTGGCAAACTACAAATACATCTAAGAGCATTCCAAATTAAACCATATGTAAAAACAAAAGAGTGAACAATCATCTTACTGAAATGGTTCTTCGTAGTTTTTCACGATCCGACTCGTTCATTGGTTCTTGGATTCGCCCATTCCCGACCAATACAGGCGTAATCTACAAATATAGACCAATAACAATAATCACAAAATTAATCAATCCCTATAAAACAACCAATATACTAAAAAAACACAAAAGTACAGTAATCTAGATGTCTCTACTGCGAAAACCTAATTCCCGACTCCAACCAATATCATCGCAGAATTAATACGAGCCGATTCAAACATGCAGTTCGGCGGCGGCGAAATTGAGTTCAGAATCGGAATCAAAATAAAAAACAAAGCTCGATCGATCAACGACCGAGACACTAATTGGAGGAAACAAAGGCGAAGAGCTTTACGTGCCTCCGGCTCAGGGATACTATCGGTGAGATCGTAGACTTCCTTCAGCGGCCTCTCTCCTCGCTTCCTCATCGCCGATCGGGGTCGATTCGGGTCACCGCCGGGAAGGGATCGCGTCCTCCACCTCCATGGGAGCTAGGGTTTCGAAGCTTCTCCGAGAAGAAAAGGAGCAGAAATGGAGAAGGAAAAGTAAATGAGTGCGCCGAGAGTGATAACGTGAGCCGGGGGGGAGGGTTACTATAGTACGCCGAAATTGAGATCTGAGGATTGGGGGAGAGCTTCTCTGAGAGAAAGCAATGGCGAGAGGGCGGAGGGGAGGAAGACGAGAGCGAAACAAACGTCGAGCGAGGGCCCTCTGTGTAATTTGAGGGCAACTTTTGTTTGCAAACAACCCCCTACTTCTTTTCTAAATTCGGTTACTAAAACGTCGCTCCTCGTTTGGTTCGAGCAAACGAAACTAAATCACTTCTTTTGCATCCGAGCACTCTAGCCCTGGTAGTATTAGATGGGACATCTGGTAGGCGAAATTCGAGTCACCTAATTGTGTGTATGGGATTTATTGTATAGGCACTTAAAAATTACTTAGAACACTCTAATTTTTTTTTCTATTTATTTATATATTTGTCATTCAATTTTTTTGTTTGAGAGCAATTCAAATTTTTGCTTTATGACTGCCAATAAAGTTGATAGTCCTATCTTATTTTATAATTGTCAAACTGTATAAAATTCTATAGTCCATATATAATTCAGGACTGTAAGATTTCTTACAGTTCTACATATATCATAGGACTGTGGACAAATTTTACAGTCATATATACTATAGGACTGCAGAATTTGCCTGCATTCATGTTGGTTTGAAGTCCGACTGTCAGTTCTGTTCGATTTTTTGAAACCCTAAATTTAATTTTTAGAGTTCAAAAGTTCGTATATCAGCCCTAAATTATTTCTAAAACTATTTCATCTAACGGTTTTCTTGGAATTAGAGGAGTTGGACAGAGGGATTTTGGAATTTGAATAGAAAGAATAAAAATTTAGAATAAAGATTTTTGGAAATGTTTGGGGGGTAGTCCAAAGTAAATTTGAACATGTGTCTGACTAAAACTTGCAAAAATCTGGATTGCCCTAAAGTAATTGGTTTTCCTAAGCAAAATATGCAATACCTTTAGAATTTTCCATTCTTTGGTGTTTTCTTTTCTCTTCTTTGGCAAATTATAATTTTTATAATTTTTTTTCCGGTATTTGAAAATGTCAAAAAAATTGGAAGAGAAAGTTAACATTTAAAGTTGCAAAATGAAATTTGGATGGATGGAAAGGAAAGAAAATTGATTCTTTGATATTTTCTTTCCTTTGGAAAATTGCAATTCCAATCATTTTTTACGGTGTTTGAAAAAATAAAAAAATTTGGAAGAAAAAGTGAATCCTTAGAGGGAAAAAATGAATCATTGAGTTGGTAGGAGGAACTATTTTTCCCTTATTTTTCCTCCTCTATGGAACCAAACTCATTTCCTTCTCGTTTCCTTTGGCATCCAAACAAGTAAAAGAAATCACTTTCCTTTCCCAATGCTCCAATTCCGCGAACCAAACGTGGCATAATTTCCTTTTCGTTGGAAATCACTTCTTTTTCCCCTCGATTCCTATATGCCTCGTTTGGTTCGCGGAATAATGAGATTGGGAAAGAAAAGTGATTACTTTCATATGTTTCGGTGCCCAAAGAATTTAGGAGAAAATGAAAATGATTCCCAATGCAAGGGGAAGTAAATGGGAAATGATTCCATCAATCTAAGCAAGGAATCACTTTTCCACCTTGAAATATTCACTTTCCTTTCTAAATTTTTTAACATTTCCAAACACATGCGAATAAAAAATAAACGAAAATTGTAATTTTCAAAGGAAAATAAATGCCAAAAAATTGATTTCTTTTACGCGAACCAAACGAGGCCTTAAAGTAATAACTTTTCTTTCCCAACCCCCTTTGGCACCCAAGCTTAGAAAATCAATGGCTTTTCTTTCACAATCTCATGATTCGGTAAATCAAACGAAATTTAAGTGTTTGGTTTGACGAAGTGCGAGGAAATAAAAAAAAAATTCAAAAATCGATATTTTATGTACGCACATCATATGTATGCATATATTTTTTAAATTTTTTCGTTAGTAAAAAATTCTTAAATTTGATATTTGGATTGTTGTTGAAGTGAGTTGGAAAGTATAATTTTTAGAGTTCTTATGATGTGAAGAGTGTTAAAGTAGAGAGTAATCCTTCGACCAAAGGTTCCATGTCAAAATTAGGATTTCGTACTTCACAAAATTACTTTGAAAAAAAGAATAATTTCAAAATGAAAAAATTGTGGCGGACAAAATTTACTGTTTATGTCACTTCATAGTAATCTTGCTGCAACAAAACACGTGAAGTGGGAGATACTATTTCCAAATTCGAATATTTGTAACTCATCATTCCTAAAATCCATGATAATCAATCAACCAAAAAGGTCCTAACTGCAATAAAAAAAAGGACTTATTAGCTTTTAGACCCTTTACCAGCTTAGAGTTCAAATTTGACATGTCCAATTGAAAATATTGGACCCTTAATGTATTTTTTTTTTCCCATTATATCTTTAACATCATGAGTACAAGAATGTTGGAAAGGAGAATATAATAGAAAAAAAAAAATTCAGATCCAAATTTTTAATTAGACATGTTATAAGTGATATAAAATCAAGAATCTAAATGTTAATTAGCTCATCCAAAGACTGTAAAATGAATGGTATGTCCAAAAAAATGTTCATCTAAAATAAAATTTGGCTTGACATTGACGGAGTATTCGATGACTAAAGATTTCTAAGATCTTAGTCAAACATGATTTTAAAAATACAACATAAATACAATTTTATAATAATATTAGGAATACTATGGTGACTATAAAATGCATACTACTACTACTACAAATGAGATTCTGAAACTATATTCCTATAACTACTGCACAATTATAATTGAGATTTTTCAGAAACATAACGCAAGTATTTTTATTTTTTTTTTGTAATTTTAGTCCAGTGTAGTGACTATAAGATGCACATGACTACAATCGTAGAAGTCTTCAGGGAATGGAACGATGGTCTAGGGATGAGCATTCAATTTATTTGATTTACACATAATTGAAATAGTCAAAATCGAATAAATTAAAGTTCTAAAATTGAAACGGAACTACATAAGTCAAAATCAAAATCGAACCGAATAACCAATTAGGCTTATTCGCTTTACTCGGTTTGTTCGGTTAGAAAATTTCTATTGTTTAACGGATTAGATCCAAAGTTATAACCGTAGTTAAATTATATTAAAAATTATAATTTTTATACACACATTTCTTGAATCTAAAGATGCGCACAAAGTTAAACCAGTTAAACTATTAAAGTTGGATTTAAAAAACACATACATAAAATTGTTGTTTTCAAATTATATACATTTTTAATCACAAAATATACATAAAATTTAGGATATTTACATAATTGTATAAGTTTTATTCGATTTGAAGCAGAACCGAAATTCAAAACCGAAAAAAAAAATTTAGCATTTCTAAAACCGAAGCCGAAATGATTTTTTGGAACCAACGGTTCGATTCTCGATCCAAAATCGAATAATGCTCACCCATAAGATGCTCCTAATTTTTAGGAAATAGCAAAGGATTTTCCTAACGATATACTAAATTTCACTCTTTATCCTTCGCACACGATGCACGTGTACACGTGCTTTACACGTACGTTTATTAAGAATATTATTTATAGTCAAATATTTTTTCTAACTCATATGGTTAAGATGAGATGTATTCTTTTTGGTTGAGTTCAATCTTGAGTAGTTTTGAAGTCCTTTATAATAGTAGAGATGAGAAATCAAATCTTCTACTACACCAACACGTGGCGGCTTGGGAGACCTGATGCGCGGAATTGATTAGCGATGGGCGGCTGAGAGACGTAGAAATTAGAAGTGGGACCCATTTCCTGTGGTGTGTTTACATATTTAACCTTGAGATTTTAGCTCTCCACACGCTTGCTTCTCGGAAAAGGCACGTATGGATTTAACCGGACCGGAACATGGATGGTTTGAGCTGGTTTGGTTTGACCGGCTAGACTCACTTCAAGCAAAAAGTGACCAGCTGGTTCTTTATGGTGTGTTTTTGGAAACTTTTGTGAGGAGGATTTCAAAATTTTGAGGGAAAAAAAAAAGAAGAAAAGTTAAAGTTAAAAAAATAGAGAAAAGTAAAAGTTATTTTTTTGAACTTATTTGGATGACTAAAAAGTAGTGGAAAGAAAAGTTTAAAAATAATATTTTATTTGTTTATGGAGAAAAATATAATTACCATTTAGTCCTTAGTTTTTTCAAATTATAATTGATATTTATTTTTTTTAGTTGGATAATTTTTCTCACAATTCTTTCAACTATCTCCATTTCACTTCCACTCTTGCGAGTAATTTTTTGGTGGGACCAATAAATTTTTCTCTAATTTTTTTTCTCTCATTTTTCAAACACCACTATTTTTAGTTTCTCTCATTTTTCTCCCAATATTTTCCTCCTTGTATTTTTCCATCTTCCAATTAATCAACAGTTAAAGATGGAAAGATGAGTTAATTAGGTGGGTAAGTCCAAATTTAATTAATTTCAAGTGATGGAGCTGTTAAAACTTAAGAACATAAGGCTATTGATGATATTAGCGTATGTTTGCTTACACGTATATATACACACACACGACAACAACAAAAAATTATTTCCTACTGCAGGATGCGGTGCATCTTTTTCATGTCAATCGTTAGATTGGAATAGAAATGTGTGCATGAACACATCTTATGCAC
The DNA here is from genome assembly GCA_029216955.1 of Iris pallida. Lineage (NCBI taxonomy): Eukaryota > Viridiplantae > Streptophyta > Magnoliopsida > Asparagales > Iridaceae > Iris > Iris pallida. Next base: position 11,504,566 of record JANAVB010009198.1, on the reverse strand, counting down.
TGTGCCGGACCAAGAAAATAATTTCTCGACAATAATGATAAAAAATTATTCCAATTTCATCTTGCTTACATGTATAATTGTTAAGTCAAATTATTCCAAAATTTTAAAATTATTCCAAAATTTTTAAAAAGTCAAAATTGAATAATTGTTAAGTCAAATCCTTGTGTTGTCTGTTGTAGAAAAAGTAAAGGGATCAAGAGAGAGACTTGGATCAAGAGAGAAGACTTGATCAGCGCATTAGATTTTGGCACAGACCCAAAATTTCGTACAGCGCACTAGATATTGGCACAGACCAAACATAGTAAATAACATGCATTTTAATTGTGTCCCGTCTAAATTTATATCCACATTTAACTTTAATTAATGATAATTATCTTAAAATATATGATGGGCATAATTTTTCTAGTTATCTACTTAGTGTTCTTGTGATGTAATTATATTTTGTCTGCACAAATAATAAAAATAGTTTTATTTAAATAATAAACACTAACAAATTATTGACATTTTTGTGACATTTTAAGAGTCATGTTACTTCAGTTTCTCATTAAAAAAAGGACTAAATCTAAAAATTAAAATTTTACATTATAGTAGTATATGGAGAGGTTAAATATGTTGGGTCCTTTCGATTTTTTTGGATCGTACTGCTTGTACATAGATCCTAATCTTTACCACGATGACCATAAGATTAAGCAGTAAAAAACACATTATCATGTTATAATATTAGGTAAGAGTGTTCTATGTTACCAACTCCGGTTAGGATCACACCGCGTTCCCAACAGTAAGAACATCAAAAGTAGTAGAGCTCAAAAAGAAAATATTGAAGTCCAAATTTGTAATAAAAAAACGTAGAATGGGTTAAATTTGTTTGAGAATATTAAATAAAAAAAATCTCGAAGCTCAAATAGATGAATGGATATGGACCATGTGTCGTGTTTTTTTTTTTCTTTCAAAAAATAATCTAAAATCTAGAAATTGAGGCTCCAAATTTAATTTTATCATTCTACAAAATAAGTTTCTACATTTTGAATGAAAAAATTCTGAAGTCCATGCTATATTTGCTGTGGCTGAGACGAGATAATCATGGAACTTCAATTGAACAGTGCTATTATACAAAATGAACTTTTACAGTCCGAACCTAGAATCTAAAAATTGGGATGAACCTTGTTAATGATGCTCAAATGCAGATCTAAGAAAAAGGACGAAAGTGTAATTAAAATTAAAGTTGGCAATTGAATCGCCTCTACTTTTAGTTGCTTGTACCCAACTTGTTCATTAGACAATTCCATGATCCACCCTTAACTACCCATTTCCAATAGTGCAGTGCAACCCTGTCACCTTTCCGGAAACTTGGGGCTGTTTCTGAGGATATGGTGCGGAAACATATGTGCATGGGAGTACAATCCGTACTTACCACATGCACACTAATAATGAATTAATATGACGATGCAGAATTCAACTTAGCTTTTGTGGTCATCGAAAAAAAAAAGTATAACTCATTTGGTTAGACGGACGATTTCGGAATTGAACCACGTGAGAGATGTGGGTACAACCGGGGGTCCCGTGGAGTTGGATACGGTTCGAATTCCTCTTCCTTGACGTGAGAAGTGTGGGTGTGTATAAAAGTTGTTGACAATTGGTCCAAAAGACATGTAGCACAGTGTACGCTGAATGCACAAAGTACTGTGTATTACGTCGGACATCGAAAGAAAAATACGACGATGCATTTGGTTCTGCAATTTTTTTTTTGGAAAAAGAATATGATGAAAATTCTTGTTGATATATATATAGTGTTATTGGGCTTTAGTCCCACATTGGCTAGAATGATAGGAGAGGAGGCTAGCCTCTCCTATATATATGTTGTTATTCCATTCACAATAAACTTACTTCAAGTCTCAACATGGTATCAGAGCCTAAAATTGCTTAGAATACCGTCAGAGACCCCTCCTCTCCACAAACCCTAACCCTAATCTCATCCTCTTTCCCCTCCTCCACGCCGCCGCTGCCGCCCGCTGCCGCTGCAGCTGCCGCCGCTGCCGCTGCAGCTGCTGCCGCCGCTGCTGCTGCTGCTGCAGCCGCCGCGCCGCCGCCGCCGCTGCTGCTGCAGCCGCCGCGCCGCCGCCGCCGCTGCCGCGCTGCTGCTGTTGCTGTGCCGCTGTTGCGGCTGCAACTGCTGCTGCTGCTGCCGTGGTTGCCTCCGAGCACACCACTTTTAGGGCACCTACGTTGTAGGTCAGCCTGAATTAGGGCACCTACGCTGTAGGTCAGCCTGCACACCACTTTTAGGGCACCTACGCTGTAGGTCAGCCTGAATTAGGGCACCTACGCTGTAGGTCAGCCTGAAAATTGCTGTACCGCTTTTTTGCGGGTACAAGATTCACGCTCGTTCTTGAGATCAATCTCAAGGAGATGCCTATAATCCCTAGATCCGATGAAATCAGACATATTCGGATTTAGGAGAGGACGGCAAGGACGAGCGTGAGTCGTGGAGCAAGTGTGAAGTGATCGAGAAGAAGCATCGATGGAGGAGATTCTCAAGAAGCTGGATGCTGACGATGTGGCGACATTGCTGAAGTTGATAAAGGTGTCGGCTGGTGAAAGCACGACACGAGCACCGCCAAAGTTGGAACTACCCTCCATCGATCTGAAGTTGGATGGACCAGCCACCTATTTGAGTTGGTCACGGCGGGTGAGAAGAACCCTTGCAGGTAAGAACCTGGAGGGATTCTTGACAGGCGAGAAGACAGAGCCGGAAGAAGGCTCGACAGGACGCGACGAGTGGAAATCCACTCATATGGTGATTTATATCTGGCTTCTCAACTCCTTAGTCCAGTCTATTGCTTCCACAGTAGATGGCATTGAGATGGTGAAAGACGTATGGGAGAAATTGAGAAGAACCTATGATGGCATAGGTAACAATCTACGGATCTTCCAGATAAAAGGGGAGATCGACGACACCGTACAAGGCGAGAAGACGGTGCAGGAGTACGCTACGGAGTTGGAACGTCTCTGGCTGGATTATGATCACCATTCCAAACGGGCAAGCTGCGGGGACCCAAAGTGCAAGGAGAGACAGGTGTGTCTGCAGGAGAGGACGATGAAATTCCTTAAGGGACTGACTGCAGCATTCACACAGAGGACAGCCTTACTCCTCGCCCAGCCAGAGATCCCTAGTCTCGAGGGGGCTATCTCAGCCATGATCCAGGAGGAGACGCGGATCAGATTACAGACAGGGACAGGCGCATCATCGACAGGTGCTTTACCCGAAGTGAAGTCAGCACTAGCAGCTACCGGTTCGGGGGATACAGGATCCAAGGGAGAGCTCTGGCAACAGAATCGGCAGTGCTACAACTGTGGTGAGATGGGGCACCATCGATATGCTTGTACCAAACCACCTAAGGAGGGAGACTCAGGTGGTGGACGTGGACGAGGATATGCTGGACGTGGACGTGGTCGAGGAGGCCGACGAGGTGGTCGAGGAGGCTATCGGGCAAACCTGCTGGTGGCAGATGGGAATGGAGGAGCTGACGGCGCCTTTACTGAAGAGGATCAGGCGCTACTGGACCTGCTGGAGAGAAAGCAAAAAGCGTCAATCGAAGGAGACAGGAGGAGCGGAGCAGAGGAGGCATCCACTCCATTCTTCAGAGGCAACGCCGCTATGTATGCCCATCCATCAGAAGGTACTGACGAGTCTCACGCTCTTGCATCTATGTCTTCCCTTAAAATATCAGACTGGATTATCGACTCAGGAGCATCTCGGCATGTGACCGGAAATGCTAGTAAGTTTTCCTCGTACACTCACCTAGCATCGACAGACACCATTCAGACTGCGGATGGTACTTTCCAACCAGTGGTCGGTAAGGGTACTGTTAATTGTACGGGTTCAGTAAGGTTATCCAATGTTTTGCATGCTCCATCCTTCCCTGTCAGTCTCTTGTCTATTAGTTCTATAATTCTCCAACTAAAATGCATTGTTTCTTTTGATATTCCTAAGGTGATCTTCCAGGAGAAAGGGACGGGACGAAGACTTGGGACTGGCACTTGGCATGATGGACTGTGGTACCTAGATCAAGACGGACTGGACTCAGCATTGGTGTCTATGGCAGAGAAGGCTGGAATGGAGGAGCTGCAGCAGAGGACTGAAGACACTTTGATACTTCATCATAGGAGGATGGGGCATTCTTCCTTTGATACTCTAAATAAGTTGTATCCAGATATGTATGCAAAATCAAATAAAAGGAAATTAGTATGTGATGCATGTGAGTTAGGAAAACTTACTAGGAGTTCATATGTTGGAAATGGTCATAAGAGTTCTTCAGTCTTTGAGGTAGTTCATTCTGATGTTTGGGGCCCATGTGCTGCTAACACTATGAATGGGTATAAGTATTTTGTTTCGTTTATCGATTGTGCATCTCGTGTCACCTGGCTGTATTTGATGAAGAACAAAAGTGATGTATTTGCTTGTTTTCGGGACTTTCATAAATATGTCCAGACTCAGTATAATGCAGTGGTGAAGATACTGAGATCTGACAATGGGACGGAGTATACCAATAGGACACTTGCAGAGTACTTATCAGCACATGGAATACAGCATCAGACCTCTTGTGCATATACACCAGCACAAAATGGAGTAGCAGAAAGGAAGAACCGACATCTTCTGGAGACCGCAAGAAGTATGATGATCGACATGAATGTCCCACAACACCTATGGGGATATGCGGTGTTGACAGCAGCTCAACTTATAAACAGGATGCCTTCAAAAGTCCTGGGATGGAAGTCTCCATGTGAAGTATTACAAGGTAATAATAGTGGAATACTTCCACTAAAGGTGTTTGGATGTGTGTGTTTTGTAAAGGACAACAGACCATTCGTTGGAAAACTTGACCCTAGAGCAGTCAAGTGCATCTTCGTGGGCTACTCAGCAACTCAGAAGGGGTATGTATGCTGGAGTCCAGTAGAGAAGAAGAAATTTGTTAGTATGGACGTCCACTTCCGGGAGCATGAGCCATATTACCGCCAGGATGGAACTTCGTATAACACGCCTCATACTACAAGTATAAGGCGAGAGGGGGAGATAGAGAACTTGGAGAATCTGGTGGTAACCGATTTAGAAGTTTGGCATAGAGACACGGTTGAGGGGGAACATGAAGGTGAAGCGGAACAGAGGGAGGAGACGAGAAGTGTTACACCTACGGCTCAGGGGGAGTTACTGACCTACAACAGGAGAAACAACAAGCAGACTACAGGACCAGTACCTACAGTGTCAGTGCCAAGTCCCTTGCCTGCGCCTGTCCCAACTCCTGAGACACCTACACCACCATCCTCCTCATCTACACCACCACCCTCCTCAGGTGATATCGTTCCTCCGATGTCTCCCATACCACTACCTACACGAAGGACTACTCGTAGCAATGCGGGAAATCCTCCGGACAGATATGGTTGGGATCTTGCTAAGTTTGTTTCTTATGATCATATATCTTCTTCTCATGGAGCATTTATAGCATCTTTGGATAGTATTACTGTACCTAACAATTGGCAGGTTGCCAAGAACGATCCAAAGTGGAAAGCGGCAATGCACGAGGAGTTGGGAGCTCTTGAGAAGAACCACACTTGGGAGCTGGTGAGACTGCCAGAAGGGAAAAGAGCAGTTGGATGTAAATGGGTTTTTACTGTGAAACAGAACCCAGATGGACAGGTTGAGCGCTATAAAGCTCGACTGGTGGCAAAAGGATACAGTCAGACGTACGGCATTGACTATGACGAGACCTTTGCACCAGTGGCGAAGATGAGCACTGTCAGGACCTTGATCTCCCTGGCAGCCAATGGAGGGTGGAGGCTACACCAACTAGATGTGAAGAATGCATTTCTTCATGGAGATCTAGTAGAGGAGGTGTACATGGAGATACCACCAGGATTCGGCACAAAACAGACAGAAGGCAAGGTCTGCAGACTGAAGAAGTCTCTCTATGGACTGAAGCAGTCTCCTCGGGCATGGTTTGACAGGTTCAGGAGAGCAATGATAGGGATGGGATATCAGCAGATCAATGCTGATCACACTGTCTTCTTCAGACGGAGTGGAGGCCATATCACCATGCTTGCAGTATATGTAGATGATATGATTATCACAGGCAATGATGAGCAGGAGATCGTCCAACTCAAAGTAAAACTTGGCAAGGAGTTCGAGGTGAAAGATCTTGGCCCTCTTCGATACTTCCTTGGGATTGAGATTGCTCGAGATAATGAGGGAATCGTTCTTTCTCAAAGGAAGTACGCACTGGACCTGCTTACGGAAACAGGGATGATGGGATGTAAACCAGCTACGACACCGATAGACCAGAAGTTTAAACTGGATGCTGAAGCTGGAGAACCAGTTGACCGGGATAGATATCAGAGATTGGTGGGCAAGTTAATCTACTTAAGCCACACTCGACCTGATATCAGCTTTGCGGTAAGTGTAGTAAGCCGCTACATGCATGACCCCCGGAAGGGTCACATGGACGCAGTGTACCAGATTCTGAGGTACTTGAAGGGAGCCCCCGGGAAGGGACTGATCTTCAGAAGAAATAATCATGTAGGCATTGAGGGCTATTGTGATTCTGACTGGGCTAACTGTGCTGACGACAGGAGATCCACATCGGGATACTGCATATTTGTAGGAGGCAACTTGGTCTCCTGGAGGAGTAAGAAGCAGTCAGTAGTGGCCAGATCAACAGCTGAAGCAGAGTATAGAGCTATGGCCTTGGGAGTCACAGAACTGTTGTGGTTGAAGAATATGCTGACGGAGCTAAAGCTGGACCAGGGAGCAAAGATGAAGCTATGGTGTGACAACCAGTCAGCTATTAATATTGCCAACAATCCAGTGCAGCATGACAGGACCAAACATATTGAGATTGACAGATTCTTCATCAAAGAAAAACTGGATAAAGGAGAACTAGAGCTGGGCTATGTTCCAACCAAAGATCAGGTAGCAGACGGACTGACAAAGGGGCTTAGTTCTATCAACATGATGAGAGGATGTGACAAGATGGGCTTAGTGAATATCTTTCGCCCATCTTGAGGGGGAGTGTTGATATATATATATAGTGTTATTGGGCTTTAGTCCCACATTGGCTAGAATGATAGGAGAGGAGGCTAGCCTCTCCTATATATATGTTGTTATTCCATTCACAATAAACTTACTTCAAGTCTCAACAATTCTATTACCATAAAATTTATGTTTCGAAAGTATTTCCTAAATTCCTTACTCACATAATTGATTACAACATAATGGACTTATTTTGATACATCTTTTTGGATTATTGAGCTTTCTGAGGATGGCCCTTGTATTAGTTTGAACAATACTACTATATATTATTAGAGGTGAGCATTATTCAGTTTTGGACCGAAAATCGAATAAGAAATTCGGTTCATTTTAAAAAAATCAGTTCGATTTCGGTTTTGGAAATATTAAAAAAAATTATTCGATTCTGGTCCAAAATCGAAAATTGTCACGTCTCAGTACCAAAATATAGAGACGGACTAGACCAGTTACCCCTATAAGGTACGAAGACGTCATACGACGATTACGGTTATCAAGAGACTAGGGGGTGCATGCTACAATTAAGTCTCCTATGGTCTTGTAGAACATATATGTCTCAATTCAATCAAAGCAAGAAGCAGTAAATAATGATCATATAAGACAAAGCAGTAAGGCGTCTCCAACGCTTCATCAAAATAATTTATGAGACTAGCTACACAAAATGATAAGCTAGTGTCGAGAGTCAATAGTACATAACTAGTCAGCTGCACTCTGATTTAATTACAATTATGTGAGAAAACTAAATATCCAGAACATCCGGCTAAACAGGTGTCGGCGGCTAAACGCCAAGTACAAAATGAGAGATATCGGAGCGGTGAAGAAGAAACCCACTCATTGACCCCGACGTCCATGCTCCTGGTGTGCACCATTGTTTGGGTAGAAGGCTGGATCATCAGGCTCTGCTACGAAATTTGGCCAAACAAAACCAACGGGGTTAGGCCCCGAATAGCAAGTACCACAAGGGAGCACATAATGAATAAGGCAAAACCCAAGAAATTAATAAGACCTAGGCCAAGAATTATAGGTTTATATAATAGCATCGAGACAATACGACACCCTTACAACCAAACACGGACAAAGGGTGCCGTAATCGTGCCGAGATAGAGTACATCCTATAATCATGGTCAGGTTATAGGCTTCTGAGTCGCAACTTCGGTCCATAGCCTGTCGTAGCACAATAGTCCAACCCAACAACCAAATAAGGACATGGGTTGGACCACGCACCACGACAGTTCATGTCCACGGCTACTAACAGAAGAAAATAGATCACAAGCAAGTCATTTTACAAGCGGCTAATCAATCCTACGGCTCTCTATAGTTTGCATCGGTTATCCTAATAATGTATATATATAGGAATCCTTAGACCGTGTCGTATCCAAGCAAGGCTAGCTGAACCAGTTAATAATACTCACGTACTAAATGCACCGGTCCATCGTAAGGCCACCGCGCTAAGTTAATCAGTAATAGTTTTAGCTCTCTTATATAGAGAACTGGCTCGGCATACACTAAGCAAATACAGCACTCCACTAGTGCTGATGAATATACAGTATTCGTGGTTGCCAACCGGCACGCCATAACAATTGTCTGGGTGGTGTCTTGTCATGCACGATCTCGAAATTTTGTTCCTTTCCAATGCTTCTACCATTTATAGTTGCTTAGATTAACTCTATCTTGGTCTTGTAATAACATGTCGTAGTCACATGGTCATCCTCCTAGATGTCGCACCTCAGTACGTGTACCCTAAGTATGAATTCACATCAACTCATGGAGTCCCAAATCTAGATCTATCCTTAGTGTAATGCATCAAGCAAACAATCGTCATACCACGCCAATGTTACTGACCATTTACCATGACTGTGCCGGTATAAGAAATGTACTAACATATAACAAACAAGAATCACGTATCATGAAGAGTCGTACCTCAGTGCACTCATATAATAGCACCTTAATGCACACTTAGGTTGTATCTCAGTACACACTTAGAATAGTACCAGCACTTATACATGTAATTAATAAAGCCAGAAACATGGTCAAGTAAAAAACATAGTCAAGTCGAGTAAATCACATGGACATGTCTTGGCACATAGGTCACTTTTGTATAAGTCACATAGACGCATAGTCTAAGTTACTCATGACACACTAAGGTTAGGTCAGAAAATCAAGTAATCAAGATAAAATAGCAAAAAAGAAATCAATATGGCACAGGATGAGATATTATCAAGGAAGGACAATTGAATTCGAAGAATAATTGCAAACAGATGATTTGAAATGGTAATCAAAAGATTGGAAAATTTCTAATTGTGATTGAGTATCCTCACATCCTAATATCCTATTTCCTATATCCTATTGCAGGCTTGTAGTAGTACAACTAAGCCGTTGTACTATCACGACTTCGTTCTATTGCGAAGCTGGACCTGCATGGGCCACCACAAAAATGTATCATAATTCGCACCCCGTTTAGGGGCACAAGGACGTGGGTACGTCCAGCCTACGCCACATTGTCGACCGTAGAACGCTGTATAGGTCGTCTATAATATCTTATCATCTAACAATATGAAATATAACATGTCATCTCGGTACGGAGGAATAATATGACATAAGAAGTATATAACTCAATCACAAGTTCTAAAGGAAGATAAAGCACGATATTCGGATAGATGATAATGAAGATAAAACTGAATAACAACAGAAGTCACAACACAAAAAGTCTAGAAGTCTAAGTCAAAATAATACATATCCTGAATAAATATAAGATCCAAATATATCAAACTGGAGACAAATCCAGCAAACCTAGATACTAGCTAAAATACTACTGGAGGTACACCCTCAGCGAGCACCGACTCCAAGGTGCAATCTCCTGGACATGGTCGTCAGTCCTCTAAATACTCTGAAACATGTTATCCAGTCAGGATCAGTCTGCCTCAGAAATAATCCTATCTGCGGGAGCATCTAAGTAGTTAATCCAAGGCCCACCATAGTTCTGCCTCAGAAATAATCCCAGCTGTCTCTGTACTGCAGGAGGCCGATATCTATACAATAATAAATTTCATGAATATATATGTACATATAATCATTTGAGAAATATATATTAACTAATTAACTTACTTCGTAGGCCCGTCCGTCCAAATCTCCATATGCGTCTCGTTCGGAGGAGCGCATGGAGGGTCGCTCTCACCTCCTGCCTGACCAGGATCAGTCTGATCGCCGTCCTCCATATGCTTGACGTCGGTTCTCCCCATGGAGCCGTCGGTAGGAGGAATGCTGGACGCGGGAGGAATGCTGGACGCGGAAGGAATGCTGAACGACGAGGGAGGAGTCGCCAACCTGCTAGAACTACCCTGTCCCGGTAATGGACCGGGAACAGAATGGTACACTGGCGTACTCGGAGATGAGAATGAGGGTACGGAATCACCATCAGCCTGACGCACACGGGACTGCCTAACATAATATCCTCCGCGTCGTCCGGGTCTAGTCATACCTGATAATAACATATGACAATAAAATAAATATACATATTTATATGATAGACATCACAGTTTTTAAAAAATATTATAGTCACAAAAGTGTCACTAAAGTGTCAAATATGATGATCAAAGTTTGTAATCTCCTCGAGAACATAGGCTTCACAAATAGAACCCTCGACCCGTGCCTTATTTTTCACCTTTTTTTTAGGTGATTCAAATGTCGCTCGAACGGGTACATCCATCGATATTCGACGGGTCCACCAACACGTGCCTCAAAGGATAGATAAATCGGTAAATGCTCCATAGAGTCGAAGAATCCAGAAGAAAACACCCTCTCTAGCTTGCACAGTGTTACCGCAATGTCCTTCTTTTGCTTTTCTAGACGATCAACGAGCAATTTCTTAGAACAAAGATCCCTGAAGAATATGCTAAGCTCCGTCAATGGATCCCAAACTGCCTGCGGTAAGAATTTCCGAAATGCAATCGGAATTAACCTCTCCATGAATACGTGACAATCGTGGCTCTTCATACCCGTCAATTTATTTTTCTTCGGATTGACACATCTTCTCAAATTTGACACATATCCATCTGGAAATTTTAGGCCCTGGATCCACCGACAAAGTCTCACTTTATCCTCCTTGTCCAGTGAGAAAATTGACTTTGGCAGGAACTATTTCCCATTCTCCTCTATCAAATGCAACGCAGGGCGTTTGCATATGTCTTCTAAGTCCAACCTGGCCTTGGAATTGTCTTTCATTTTTCCCTTTACGTCCATCACAGTATTAATTATGTTATCAAACACATTCTTCTCAATATGCATGACATCAAGATTATATCTGATCAGATTGGTACTCTAATATGGCAGATCCCAGAATATGATCCTCTTTGTCCAGTTATGATCTCTACCAAATCCATCGCACTTGTACCCAGTTGTAGGATCTTCGATAGCACTTGAAAAATCTCTAGCCTCCTCCCATATCGTGGCTCCGTACCACCTTGGCAGTGGATCACCCTTTTCTACAACACAGGCACGGAATGCATTCATGTTCCTTCTGAACGGATGATCTTTTGGCAGAAATTGCCAATGACAATCAAAGAAGCACGGTTTTCTTTCGTGTTTCAAGTGGAAAGCCTTAGTACGGTCCATGCAATACGGACATGAGAGACGGCCATAAGTGCTCCATCAAGATAACATTCCATAGGCCGAAAAGTCGTTGATGGTCCACATAAGGGTTGCCTTCATCTGAAAATTCTGCTTCCTAGAAACATCGTACGTGTTATCGCCTACTTCCCATAACTGATTCAACTCATCTATCAAATAAGTATACATCAATGTTCCTCTTGGGATTATTCGGACCAGGAATTATAACGGTTAGAAATATGTACTGAGTCTTCATGCACATCCAAGACGGTAGGTTATACGGAGTGACAATCACAGGACAGCACGAATACTGGGATCCCGAAAGACCAAAAGAAGTAAAACCATCAGAAGATAGCCCCAACCTGATATTACGCGAATCTGAAGAAAAATCAGGATACACTCGATCAAAGTGTTTTCACGCTTCTCCATCAGATGGGTGATCCAACACTCCTTCAATCTGTTCTCGTATATGCCAACTCATATTTTCGGCTGTCTCTTTTACCATAAATAATCTTAGCAACCGCGGCGTTAAAGGCAAGTAGTACATTGAATCGGTCGGTCTTTTTGTACCGGTAGACCTTCATGTACTAGTTGTCTTATAGAGATCAATATCACAAAATCTGCACACATCTGCGTCCTTGTCGTCTTTGTTGTACAGCATGCACCCATTGCGACAAGAATCAATTTTTTTGTATCCCATCCAGAGCGATCTCACCATCCTCTTAGACCGATAGAAGTCTTTAGGTAACTTAACACCCGCCGACAAGATCTCTATAATCAACTCCAACACTCAGTTGTAGCATTCTTGCGACATGTTAAAATCTGACTTAATGCTCAATAGTCTTGTAACCACCTCCAACAGTGAATGATCCTCACAACTAGGATACAATGGAGTCTTTGTATTCTCCAGCATAAACTTTACAGCATCGACATTCGGTGCCTCCTCAGCTGCATCATGAACGAAACTAGGCCCCGCAACATCGAAAACTATGTTCACGTATCCGTCGTCGTATGCATGATTATATGAAACAAAATTAGGTCCCTCATGCATATACGGCTTAACATAAGGCTCTGGCTCTGATGCTAAAGACACAAGTTCTCCGTCTTTGGTCCACTGATAGTAATTATGCGTGAAACCCCTCGAGTACAAATGATATATCACTTCCACTTCTGGATAATATTTCACGTTATGACATTTCACACACGGACACTTAATTTTGGTGCCGTCCATGTACTGAGGGAACGCCTTAGCAAACTGCAGGAACTGCTCTACTTCCGCTATGTATTCATCCCGTACACCATACATATCATCAGGACGACGATTGTACATTCATGAATGATTCCGCAAGTAGTAATTCATATCCATTTGAAAATAATTATGTAAAGATGGACACACATGTTTAGCGCAGTAACTAGTCAAACTGGGTGAAGTTGAGTTGACTTAGTCAATATCTTGAACAAACTAGTCAAACTGGGTGAAGTTGACTAAGTCTAGGCAATTATCCATTTGCCATATTTTGGTAGTGTAAACCTATAACCTATACTTAGATATTTACCTTACCCTAGTATATAGGTGTTTGTCTTATTACCTATACATAGGTAATATCCTTCCATCACAAGTTATTATTCAATACCTTTACCCAAAACCCCATAGGCAACCTTAACTGTCTACTCAAAATCTTAACTGGGCTTGGCTACGAACTCGTACGCGGTTATCTGGGAGCGGGTCGTGACATGTTAACCCCTAACCTATAATTTTTTTCCTTTACCTACCCAATGTACATGCCCTACACTCTTGTCACTCCCTTTACTGGCCTGTCATGGCCAAGATAGGGCCATGGCACACTGCTCTGCCACACACAGGCCATTGGCCTGCTGCCAAAGTCTGGACTAGCCAATATGGCCTGTGCCAAGCACTTAGCCAGTGCTCTGAAATGCTAAGGGGTTAAGCCCCTAGGCAACTGTTGTTTCCCAAGCCCTTCCCTGTGTGTTGCATAGATGTAATGCTCCCCCAAATGCATTACTGATACCAAGACCCCAGTAACTCCCTGAATCATTTTTTGGTGAAATTTTAAGATTTTCCTAATTTAATATTATTTTCTTATAAAAAAACCTAATTTCGATTGAATAGTTAATTAATATGAATTTTGACTGTTAATGAATTTTTTTGTTTTGGAAAATATTTTGATACTATTTTTGAAGAAGAAAAACTTATGTTTCATTTGGACATAGTAGAAATGGTCTTGCCTAGTAATCTGCTGCATCTGGTTAGTCAATTGATTTCGTTCTCGGAATAATCTTATTTTCTAAAGGAACCCTGATTTTTTTCCTTTATTAATGATTAGTATTATATTTTGAAGAAAATTCCAATTGAATACTATTTTAAAGTTATGTCTTCTTAACTGTTGGGATTTTGTTGAATTAAGAGAAGGGGAATATTAGTTGATTAACTAATTTTGTAATTATTTAATTAGTAATTAATGAAATTTGTTTTGAAATCTCTTAGAAGAAGATTTAAAATCCTCTTTTTATTAGTTGAGTTTTACTAATAACAGTAATTAGTTAGAAATAACAGGTTCTGTTACTAGTCTCATGTAAAGCCCCCAGATCTGTAGCTATTTACCACATTGCCACTGTCCTAATTTAGGAAACACCCCCAGATCTACTTCTATTTACAGCTATGCACTAAAATATTTTATTATAAATATGCACAGTTTCTAAAATTCCTGACAGCACAGTACTCTCTCACATCACTCTCTTTCTCTACATTTTCTCTCTCTTCCCCATTGTTCTGCCCGGCCGAGCGCTGTCGCGAACCACCGCAACACCGCCGGAGCTCCAGGACCAGTCGCCATTGCCAGAGCCGATTGCCACCATTGCAGTGAATCTGGAGTCTGTTTTGACTCAGATGCAAATCCGAGCCGTCCCGGGTTTACTGCGCCTTCGTGTAGCCGAGTACGAAGCACCGCCGTGTCCATAGTGGACGCTGACCTTCATCTCGACTCGTGGAGTGAGGCCTCGCCAGAGTTCAGATCAGTACAACCGAGCCACCAGGGAACCTCTACCTCGTCGGAGACGACAGATCGGCCGTCGCCACTCCGATCGAGGTCTATTCTCAACTACAGCATGTCATGCCCCCGAACCAGAATACTGGAGAGCGGGGGCAGACATAGCCAGCTACGTATATTGAAATAAAAACCACCTCGATATACGGTCACGGCTGTCTAGATATGTGAGGGTTTTCTACAAGCCAACAGTCTCTTATGGTCATGAACAAGCCTAGTGTCTCAATCACCACAAGTAAGTAAAGTCGCAAGATGTATGATCATTAAATATACAATAATAAGGCGTCCCAAATATTACATATTCAGCTGATCATGAAGCTAGTCGTTACAAAATGTTAGGACTAGCAAGAGTTTAGTCATACATGATCAACCCTAGGATTTGTCAATCATGTTTACAGCCCGTAGGCAGACAGTAAGTAAAAGTGCTCCGAGCTAACAGGTGCTCGTCGGCTAAACGCCTCAAAAGAATAATTTTTACAATAGAGTGAGCGAAACAAAATAGAAAACCCACTCTTGGCCCGGATTCCGTCTAGTGTTCACCATTGGGCTGGAAGCTTGGTAGATCCTCAGGAGCTGCTCCGAAATCTGGCCACACAAAACCAGCTGGATCAACCCCAGAAAGAGCAAGTGCCACAAGGGGGCCACGAAATAAGAATAAAAGCCAGCAATCAGCACAGAAAATCTAATATTAAAACTAAAATTACGAAAACATGTCAGGATGATATACGACGAGATAACCATGGAACTATTCCGATAGCCAGGTTACAACCCGTAAACCAAACAAGGACCGGGGTTGTAACCCTTCATCTGAACAGAGCTTGGTTTCCCACCATTTATCGGCAAGATAAGTAATGTAAGTAATCAAGACAGGAAGCAATCTTGCATGGGATCAAGACATGACTAGACTGGTTATACCTCATTCAATCAATCACGGCCAAACAGATCCTACGGCTTACTACTTTAACTAACTAAGGTTATCACAGGCCTAATTACTAACAATATGCAGTGAGATTGTTCCACAGCTACAAGCCCTGCAGACCATCCAGGTTACCCAGGACGAAAGATTAGGGTTGAATTCAGGTGGGTACATCGTCCAGGAGACGCATGTACCCTTAGGTGACTTAGAGGGTGCAACACCTGACAGTGTGCTGGAAATGTGCCCTACTCGACGGCAGGCTACAAATCCCTGGAGCGCCCAGATAACGGGATTGTCTGTAGCTGTGTCATCTCTTCATGACTACTGTGTTATTCTAGTTATTAACCTTAATCCATTTTAGTAGGTACTCCTGACCGTGGTACTCAGGAGTCCCATCCTAGACATGATGCAAGATAGGACAAGTGGATTTAACAAGCAAGCAAGAAAGAACTATCCACGGTGTCAAGGCAAGTCAAGTAACAACATTAAAATAAATCATGTCAGGGTACTTGTCAGGAGTGCGCCACGACGGCCACTATCATGTCAGGTTGGTCATGTCAGGAGTGCACCACTACGGGTCACTGTCGTGTCATGCTAGTTCCTTGTCATACCATGCCATGTACAATAGTCATTCCAAACATGTTAAGTAAAATCAAGTTCATGACAAAAGGCGTAAGGATATAAAATGGGCGTAAAATATCTAATAAAATATCAATAAACAGGACCATAGAAAAGCCAAGCTTAAAGAAAGGGGTCAGGGGAGCAGCGTATGAAAAGTCACGCACGCTGAAAGAGCCGCGTACGTGAAAGTCACGCACGCTACAGAGCAGTGTGCGTGAAAAGTCACGCACGCTCAAGGAGCAGTGTGCGTGAAAAGTCACGCACGCTCAAGGGAACAGTGTGCGTGAAAAGTCACACACGCTCAAGGGAACAGTGTGCGTGAAAAGTCACGCACGCTCAAGGAGCAGTGTGCGTGAAAAGTCACGTACGCTCAAGGGAGCAGCTGCGTGAAAAGTCACGCACGCTCAAGAAGCAGTGTGCGTGAAAAGTCACGCACGCTCAAGGGAACAGCTGCGTGAAAAGTCACGCACGCTCAAGGAGCAGCTGCATGAAAAGTCACGCACGCTCAAGGAGCAGTGTGCGTGAAAAGTCACGCACGCTCAAGGGAACAGTGTGCGTGAAAAGTCACGCACGCTCAAGGGAACAGTGTGCGTGAAAAGTCACGCACGCTCAAGGGAGCAGTGTACGAAAAGTCACGCACGCTCAAGGGAGCAGCTGCGTGAAAAGTCACGCACGCTCAATGAGCAGTGTGCGTGAAAAGTCACGCACGCTCAAGGGAACACGCTTCCAACAGGGAGCGTACCCAAGTCTGTGTACGCAGCGCTAAAGAGCGCGCATAGCTCAGTGTGCGTGAGCTAAGAAGCTCTGCACACTGCTCACTGTCTTCTCCAAACAGCAAGAACACCATGGCAGAACCCAACATTTCAAAACAACATAACTTGGTCATCCGAACTCCAAATTCGGATTTCCAAAGTTCCAACTTGGGTGAAATTAAACTCTCTTCCACATAGAAACATCAGAACCCACAAAACTCCAACCGAAATAGATCAAAACATGTAAAAAATCCGAAAATAGGAAAAACTAGATCTAGGACAATGGAGGCTCCAAATCACAAAATGCCAAGAACTAATGTTGATCACCATGTCCTAGTCTAGCAGATGGACAAAGAAAATATGGTTCTCATGTAGTGGCAAGATGCACTTGCCTAGGGTTAGAAGAGTTGTGGAGAGGAAGGAGAAGAAGAAGAAGAAGGAAATTAATGGTGGTGGTAATGAAGAGAGAGAGTGGTAGGTGGGGATATAAAGAGGGAGAGTTGTGGTGGGGATGAGGGGTAGCATAGGGCTAGGGTGTTCCAACACACATAAAACCGAACCAAAAACAACCCAATAAAACCGAGCCATGCCAAACCCAAATACGAGAAATACTGAAATCCCACAAGTTAAAAAAAATAAAATAAAAAAATACATGCCAAAAATCCAGATACGAGTATAAATACGAAATACGAGAAATACGGGAAATGAGGGTGACAACTCTATCCACCTTAAAAGAATTCCGCCCTCGGAATTTAATCAAGGAGCTAGAGATTGCCACGACAAGCTATACTAAGCACAGGCAAGTTACACTAAGCAGTTCAATCATACAATCATACAATGCAAGCAAGAAAGGGAAAACGTAAGGCATAAGAAAGACATTATACCTCACGAGTCAAATAGGTAGGGATATCGCGATCGGATGTCGTCCTCACGCTCCCACGTTGACTCACCCAGAGAGTGATGACCCCAAGCAACACGGACTAATTTAATAGTCTTGTTCTTGAGTATCTTTTCCCTCCGGTCCAATATAGACACGGGCCTCTCCTCATACGAAAGGTTGGTACCAACAAACAATTCCGAATGGTCTAGGATGTGGCTCGGGTCCGGAATATACCGTCGTAATTGGGACACATGGAATACATCATGCACCTCATTTAGCGACGGCGGAAGAGCGAGACGATAGGATACATCTCCTACTCGCTCTAAAATATCGAACGGCCCTATATACCTAGGACTAAGCTTTTCCCGTATGCCAAAGCGAATGACGTCGCGGTTAGGCGAGATCCTAAGGAATACATGGTCGCCGACAGCAAATTCTAAGGGACGCCGATGAGCATCGGCCCAATGGCGCTGGCGGTCCTGGGCAACTCGGAGGTGATCTCTGACCTTCCTGACCACCTCAACCGTCTGGGAAATTAACTCGGGTCCGAGCATCTGCCTCTCTCTGACATCGTTCCATGCTAGCGGGGATCTGCACTTCCTGCCATAGAGAGCCTCGAAGGGTGCCATCTGGATACTGGCCTGATAACTGTTGTTGTACGAGAATTCCACCAGGTGCAGATAATTCTCCCATGAACCACCGAAGTCAAGGGTACAGGATCTCAACATATCTTCAAGAGTCTGGATTATGCGCTCTGATTGACCATCCGTCTGTGGGTGATAAGCTGAGCTGAACTGAAGACGAGTCCCCAAACTCTTCTGCAAGCTGCGCCAAAAGTATGATATGAATCTTGAATCCCTGTCTGAGGTGATGCTGACTGGCACACCGTGAAGCCTGACGATCTGCCTGAGGTACATCTCTGCTAGCTGTACCGTCGACTGTCCAACTCTGAATGGGAGAAAGTGTGCCACCTTGGTAAACCTGTCCACAATTACCCAAATAGCATCTCTGCCGGCAGAAGATCTGGGCAATCCGGTCACGAAATCCATGGTTATATGTTCCCATTTCCATTCTGGGATCGGTAAGGGTTGAAGAAGTCCAGCAGGCCTCTGATGTTCAGCTTTAACCTGTTGGCAAACCAAACACCGAGAGACAAACCGGGCTATCTCCCTCTTCATGCCATTCCACCAAAAATGCTGACGAATATCACGGTACATCTTCATACCACCCGGATGAATAGAATACTGTGAACTGTGGGCTTCTGCCATGACTTCCTGTCTGATATCTCCACTGGGTACACAAAGACGAGTGCCGTGCCGAAGGGTACCATCTTCATGGATACATAACTCTGGCCTTCTTCCCGCTTCACACTCTGCTATGAGTCGCTGAAGCTTAGAATCTGCTGACTGTGCCATCCGGATCCTCTCAACTATGCTGGACTGAACCTGTAGACTGGCCATCAATGCCACACTGGTTGGAAGAACCACCTCAATTCCCATCTTCTGAAGATCTGCCAATAATTCTGCTTGTGCCGTCAGGAAATAAACTCCGGCTCTCCTGTTCAATGCATCTGCTACAACGTTAGCCTTCCCGGGATGATACTGCAAATCCACATCATAATCCACCAATAGCTCGAGCCATCTTCTTTGTCGCATATTAAGGTCCTTCTGGGTGAAAACATACTTCAGGCTCTTATGATCAGTAAAGATCTCCACTCTATCTCCGTACAAGTAGTATCTCCACAACTTCAAAGCAAACACTACCGCCGTCAATTCCAAGTCGTGGATCGGGTAATTCTTCTCATGATCACGTAGTTGGCGTGACGCATAAGATATTACCTTTCTATGCTGCATCAAGACACACCCCAGTCCTCTGCCTGAAGCGTCACAATAAACTGTGAATCCTCCGGTCCCATCTGGAAGGGTGAGAATGGGAGCCGTTATCAAACCTCGCTTCAACTTCTCGAATGATTCCTGACACTCTGCTGTCCAAACAAATGGCACATCCTTGTGGGTCAACTGGGTCAACGGCGCTGAAATCCTTACAAAATCTGAAACGAACTGCCGGTAGTAGCCGGCCAATCCAAGGAAGCTGCGAACCTCTGCCACTGAGCTGGGTACCGGCCATGACTCAATAGCCACAATCTTCTGGGGATCCACTTCCACTCCTCCTCGGGTAATGATGTGACCCAAGTACGAAATGCGATCGAGCCAGAACTCGTATTTACTGAACTTGGCGTACAACTGATGCTCCCTAAGCGTCTGAAGGACGACTCTGAGATGCTGCTCATGCTCTGCCTCACTCTTGCTGTAGACCAGGATGTCATCTAGGAACACGATCACAAATTGGTCCAAGTAAGGCATAAAAATGCGATTCATGAGGTCCATGAATACGGCCGGCGCATTGTCGCTCCAAAGGGCATAACAAGGAACTCCCAATGTCCATACCTCGATCTGAATGCTGTCTTCGGGATGTCCTGCTCTCTGACTCTGATCTGATGGTATCCCGACCGCAAGTCGATCTTCGAGAACACTGAAGCCCCTCTGAGCTGATCAAACAAGTCGTCTATCCTCGGAAGAGGGTATCTGTTCTTGATTGTCACCGAATTCAAGGTACGATAATCAACACATAGCCTGGACGTATCATCCTTCTTTTTCACAAGAAGCATCGGGGCTCCCCAAGGCGATCCACTTATACGGATGAATCCCTTGGTCCTCAGTTCTTCAATCATCTTGTATAAAATCTCCAACTCTGAAGGCGCCATCCTGTAGACTCGCTCTGACACTGGTGCTGTCCCGAGAATCAAGTCTATAGTGAACTCAATCTTCCGCTCTGGCGGCATCCCTGGAAGCTCCTCTGGAAAGACATCTGGAAACTTTTCAACTATCCGGGGTAACTGCACTGCTGTTACTGCCATCCGCAATACTGGGGAAGATGGCTCCACTGCGCCTCTGGAAAACGAAAACTCTGGCTCGCCGGGGATACTAAAGACAACTCTGCCAATATGGCAGTCTATCCTAGCATACTGGTTCCTCAACCAATCCATGCCTAGGACTACATCATAGTCTGCCATATGAAACTCTATGAATCTAGCGGGAAACTTCCTACCGCTAACTACGATCCGACACGAGGAAAACACTCGATCTACTCCCACAAGACCATTACCAGTAAGTATATTGAGCCTCACTGATAATGACTCAGGCTCCAATCCTATCCGTGTCGCGAATCGTGCAGACATAAATGAATGTGATGCACCAGAATCAAATAATACAGACGCTGGAGAGGAGT
The DNA here is from genome assembly GCA_029216955.1 of Iris pallida. Lineage (NCBI taxonomy): Eukaryota > Viridiplantae > Streptophyta > Magnoliopsida > Asparagales > Iridaceae > Iris > Iris pallida. The sequence continues at coordinate 11,483,364 of JANAVB010009198.1, read as the reverse complement.
TGACGAAAATAGTACCTGCCACTACCTCACATGGTGCAACTTCTTCTTCCATAGCCATCATCATGGCCTGACCTTGTCCTCTGGCTGCTGGTCCCCTCTGCTGGAAACCTCTCTGCCTATTCTGGGTCTGAGCTTGGGCTTGTGCATACTGCTGGGGGTGTTGTTGCTGGAATGCCTGAGACTGAGGCGGCAAGGGCCTCGAAGACTGATACTGCTGCTGCTGAACTGGTGCTGGGGCCGGTCCTCTCACCGAAGAGCTAGAAGGGTTGGATGCAGATGAACCACCCCTATTCGGGCAAGCCCCAACCCTATGATCTGCTGCTCCACAAGCCAGGCACAATCCCTGCGCCCTGCGGCAGTCTGCTACCACATGTCCTGGCTTCCCGTAATAAGAACATCCCATCGCGGAAGTCTGCTTCTGCTTCTGCTGCTGCGGGTACGTCGGGGTCGAATACTGAACCGACGTTACTGAGGCCGTCCGTCTCGGAGTTCCAATGGTCAAAATTCTAGCTGCCGGGGCTGGAGCTGATGATCGGTGCATCTGACTGTGGGATCGCTTCCTACTTCCGGTCCTATCCACGATCCTCTGGGAGGTATACTCATGCCTCCTAGCTGCTCTCAAGACTGCATCGAACGTCTGGTGCTCGAACTGTTCCACTGCCAACAAGATCTCCAAATGCAGTCCCTGCTGGAATCGTTGGGCTCTATCGAGCTCGGTTGCCACCAAGGTGGGGGCAAACCTACTCAGCCTAGAAAACTCGGTCGCATATCCATCGACCGTCCTGCCTCCTTGCTTCAAGTTGGTAAATCTGGTCTGCAGGTCGTTCCGAGCCACAGCATCGAAATACTTTGTCTGGAATCTCTCCCTAAACACTGTCCAAGCAATGGGTGCCACTAATCCCATGGCCTGCGCCGTCCACCAATTGTGAGCTAAATCCAACAACTGCAGGCGTACCACCGCCACCTTCTCATTCTCAGGTGTCCTGGCCGCTTCCAGAACCACCTCGGTATCCTGAAGCCATGCATCCGCGACAATCGCATCCTCGCTGCCGTCGAAGAAAGGAGGGTTCAATCGCTTGAAGCTGTTGGCCGCCTGGTTCCCTGGATGTCCGCCTCGGTTCAAAGCATCTTGAACTGTCTGGTACAGGACGTCGCTGCGACGATCTTGGAAAGCTATCAAGGTTCTGACGAGGCCTACTAAGGTACCATCATCTGGCTCTGCGGGCTGGACGGGCCGAACTGGTGACTCTCCTTCCGTAGGCACAACTCTGGAGGCTACCCCGGAATGCTGGGCTTGATCTCCGGGTTGCTGCTGGTTTACAGGAAGTGCTCCACCTCGTCGATCGGTAAGACCAGGTACAGTACCGTTGAAGAAAATGACACAGGGAACAATAAGAAAAGGACCAGGACAGATCAATGATATAAGCACAGGATTCAGGACAAGAATTCAGGGATTCAGAGGATATGAACAGAGATCAAGGACGAGTACTGATTGAGACATCTATCTGGTAAACCCCCACACATCTTGATTTATAAGACATGCATGGGCCACCACTTAAACCATGTCACGCCCCCGAACCAGAATACTGGAGAGCGGGGGCAGACATAGCCAGCTACGTATATTGAAATGGAAACCACCTCGATGTACGGTCACGGCTGTCTAGATATGTGAGGGTTTTCTACAAGCCAACAGTCTCTTATGGTCATGAACAAGCCTAGTGTCTCAATCACCACAAGTAAGTAAAGTCGTAAGATGTATGATCATTAAATATACAATAATAAGGCATCCCAAATATTACATATTCAGCTGATCATGAAGCTAGTCATTACAAAATGTTAGGACTAGCAAGAGTTTAGTCATACATGATCAATCCTAGGATTTATCAATCATGTTTACAGCCCGTAGGCAGACAGTAAGTAAAAGTGCTCCGAGCTAACAGGTGCTCGTCGGCTAAACGCCTCAAAAGAATAATTTTTACAATAGAGTGAGCGAAACAAAATAGAAAACCCACTCTTGGCCCGGATTCCGTCTAGTGTTCACCATTGGACTGGAAGCTTGGTAGATCCTCGGGAGCTGCTCCAAAATCTGGCCACACAAAACCAGCTGGGTCAACCCCAGAAAGAGCAAGTGCCATAAGGGGGCTACGAAATAAGAACAAAAGCCAGCAATCAGCACAGAAAATCTAATATTAAAACTAAAATTACGAAAATATGTCAAGATAATATACGACAAGATAACCATGGAACTATTTCGATAGCCAGGTTACAACCCGTAAACCAAACAAGGACCAGGGTTGTAACCCTTCATCTGAACAGAGCTTGGTTTTCCACCATTTATCGGCAAGATAAGTAATGTAAGTAATCAAGACAGGAAGCAATCTTACATGGGATCAAGACATGACTAGACTGGTTATACCTCATTCAATCAATCACGGCCAAACAGATCCTACGGCTTACTACTTTAACTAACTAGGGTTATCACAGGCCTAATTACTAACAAGATGCAGTGAGATTGTTCCACAGCCACAAGCCCTGCAGACCATCCAGGTTACCCAGGACGAAAGATTAGGGTTGAATTCAGGTGGGTACATCGTCCAGGACACGCATGTACCCTTAGGTGACTTAGAGGGTACAACACCTGACAGTGTGCTGAAAATGCGCCCTACTCGACGGCAGGCTACAAATCCCTGGAGCGCCCAGATAACGGGATTGCCTGTAGCTGTGTCATCTCTTCATGACTACTGTGTTATTCTAGTTATTAACCTTAATCCATTTTAGTAGGTACTCCTGACCGTGGTACTCAGGAGTCCCATCCTAGACATGATGCAAGACAGGACAAGTGGATTTAACAAGCAAGCAAGAAAGAACTACCCACGGTGTCAAGGCAAGTCAAGTAACAACATTAAAATAAATTATGTCAGGGTACTTGTTAGGAGTGTGCCACGACGGCCACTATCATGTCAGGTTGGTCATGTCAGGAGTGCACCACTACGGGTCACTGTCGTGTCATGCTAGTTTCTTGTCATACCATGCCATGTACAATAGTCATTCCAAATATGTTAAGTAAAATCAAGTTCATGACAAAAGGCGTAAGGATATAAAATGGGCATAAAATATCTAATAAAATATCAATAAACAGGACCATAGAAAAGCCAAGCTTAAAGAAAGGGGTCAGGGGAGCAGCGTACGAAAAGTCACGCACGCTGAAAGAGCCGCGTACGTGAAAGTCACGCACGCTACAGAGCAGTGTGCGTAAAAAGTCATGCACGCTCAAGGAGCAGTGTGCGTGAAAAGTCACGCACGCTCAAGGGAACAGTGTGCGTGAAAAGTCACGCACGCTCAAGGAGGAGTGTGCGTGAAAAGTCACGCACGCTCAAGGGAGCAGCTGCGTGAAAAGTCACGCACGCTCAAGGAGCAGTGTGCGTGAAAAGTCACGCACGCTCAAGGGAACAGCTGCGTGAAAAGTCACGCACGCTCAAGGAGCAGCTGCGTGAAAAGTCTCGCACGCTCAAGGAGCAGTGTGCATGAAAAGTCACGCACGCTCAAGGGAACAGTGTGCGTGAAAAGTCACGCACGCTCAAGGGAACAGTGTGCGTGAAAAGTCACGCATGCTCAAGGGAGCAGTATACGAAAAGTCACGCACGCTCAAGGGAGCAGCTGCGTGAAAAGTCACGCACGCTCAAGGAGCAGTGTGCGTGAAAAGTCACGCACGCTCAAGGGAACACGCTTCCAACAGGGAGCGTACCCAAGTCTGCGTACGCAGCGCTAAAGAGCGCACGTAGCTCAGTGTGCGTGAGCTAAGAAGCTCTGCACACTGCTCACTGTCTTCTCCAAACAGCAAGAACACCATGGCAGAACCCAACATTTCAAAACAACATAACTTGGTCATCCGAACTCCAAATCCGGATTTCCAAAGTTCCAACTTGGGTGAAATTAAACTCTCTTCCACATAGAAACATCAGAACCCACAAAACTCCAACCGAAATAGATCAAAACATACAAAAATCCAAAAATAGGAATAACTAGATCTAGGACAATGGAGGCTCCAAATCACAAAATGCCCAGAACTAATATTGATCACCATGTCCTAGTCTAGCAGATGGACAAAGAAAATATGGTTCTCATGTAGTGGCAAGATGCTCTTGCCTAGGGTTAGAAGAGTTGTGGAAAGGAAGGAGAAGAAGAAGAAGAAGGAAATTAATGGTGGTGGTAATGAAGAGAGAGAGTGGTAGGTGGGGTTATAAAGAGGGAGAGTTGTGGTGGGGATGGGGGGTAGCATAGGGCTAGGGTGTTCCAACACACATAAAACCGAACCAAAAACAACCCAATAAAACTGAGCCATGCCAAACCCAAATACGAGAAATACTGAAATCCCACAAGTTGAGAAAAATAAAATAAATAATAAAAAAAATACATGCCAAAAATCCAGATACGAGTATAAATACGAAATACGGAAAATACAGGAAATGAGGGTGACACAGCACCTCGCCGCGCCTTGCTATCGTTAGATCGGAGTCGATCTTCTCTCGACGCCACCGGAGACCACCGTGTAGTCGTCGAATCTTCTCGCACACCACCTCCTCATCATCGAACATGGAGCATCCTCGACTGCAGCGCTTCCTCGACTCGCGTGCCGCCTCGAAGATCGTACGTGCCCATCAATTTTTGTGTTGCCCCTTCGAGGACGATATCGACTCCTCGTCCACAGCACTGTCCTCTTTAAAGTCGCTGCCGGAGCTAGTGCCATTCTTCCGGAGCTTGTCGACACCTCTTGGAGCCACGGTGCCACGCCACGTCCTTGTCGACACCTCTTGGAGCCACGGTGCCACGCCACGTCCTTGTCGAGACCGTTGTCGGTGACATCTAGACGACGACCGTCATCCCAGTTGCACGGAGAATCGGATCTGCTCGCCGAGGATCGACATCCCCGCCGGCCAAGGTAAACGTCCGTTCGATCTTCTCGTCCCCCGTCTCTTGTTTTTCGTTCTTAAATTCTAGGGTTTGCAATTTAGGGATTAGGGTTTTATTGCAGCTGGGAGGATGGATTTGAGAGAACACCTAGGGTTAGGGTTCATTGTCTGGAGAAGACCTAATATCTAGGGTTTGGGAGTATAAATGGAGAGAGCGAGATGGAGAAGGCTGGGTGTATGTGAGCGTTTGAACTTGGAGGTTAGGGTTGTGACAGAGGAGAGGAAGTGATGCTAGGTTTCGTGAAGAAGAGATTTGATGTTGAAGTTCGGCTGAGAAAGGAATAAGAAGAAGGAGAGGAGTTGAGAGTGTCTCATTATAAATTTTCCTCTTTTGTTAGATGCTGACAGCTCTTTTGTCTCTTCAATTGAGAAGAGCCATTCATTGTGACTCTTCAAAAATCCAAGAATCAGCCTAGTTGGCTTTTCAATAATTGTAGAGTTAATTCAGAGTAGGCTGAGAGAATTGTGAGGTATAGAGAAGAATAATAAAGTGGAGGGAGAAAGATGGATGTTGATATAGCCTTGGTCGTTTGAAATTTCGAAAGGCCATTTGACCTTTCAAATTATGAAAGGCCACCCTATTGTTATTTATATTCATGTTAGCTGGGATGGGCTTGAGCTTCAGCTCAATAGCAATGGTGTTGTGCTAAATTTTATTTTGTATGGTTTTAATTAAATGGTTAAGCTGTTGAATTATTTAGGTTAGTAAACCAGAAGCTTTGATATTCGAAATATATTGCATAATAAGCTGATGGATGGTCCAAATTGAAATATTACCTGTGACGACTATTAAATGAGAAGTAAACATATTAGAAAGCAAGGATGTTTGGGTCATGAGTTGGGCTATGAGCATATTGGAAATAATAGGATTTTTAAGGAGTGGGATGAGAATTGGGCTGGGTCTAAGGATTGGGCTGAGCTGAGGAATTAAGGGTAGAATGTTGAGTGGGATTTTTGTTGTAGCCTTTTGTATTAATTCATGTTTAAATTATTAATAGTGTTACATTATTACTTTTGTATTAAAGCATTTTCAATTATTGTTTGGTCATATTTTTAGTGAAGAATAAATTGGTAGAATTTGTTATCTATATGTTGTTCTTACTAATATTTTAATGAATATCCTATATATGTAGCACTTCTAAGTAAATAAGTTAGATACTTTAAAATATCTATTATATAACAAATGTTTTCTTGCAAAATATAGCCTAAAATATTTTCACTAATATTTATTCGGATAAAGTTATATACATATTTTCTAAAATAGTATTTGCTAGTATATTTTCATTAGCTAGTTTATGGATATGGTTAGCTAGTGCCTTTATTTTAAACCTAACAAGATTGTACAAAATAAACAGGTGAACATCCATGCTGTACTACACTCGTGCAACCAAACCAAGGCAAGTACACCGACTCGAGCTTTTACTTTGTGATTCTATCTTACATTTATGTGCCATGTTTTCATATCGAACACGAGATACACACGATTGCCTTGTACCTTATTCATTGTATTGTGAGTCATTGTTATTGCAGGATTGGGAAAAATATTGACTAGTGTGTGACCACACCCAACCTAGGTATTGTGAATAGCCTAATCGTACACCTCACGTACGATTAAGCCGAACTTTGTAGAATTATGAATTGTGAATTGTGGTCCCCAACCGGTCACACATTAGGTTAATATTTCGAAGGTCGCACTTGCATATTTATTGTCGTGTTCATTGTCTTGTTCATTGATGGCAGTGTTCATTGTCGTGTTCATTTATTCTTGTACTTCAGTTTTGCATTCCACTTCTGGTACCGTAGTTTCACATTCATTTCTTGTACTCTAGTTTCACCTTGTATTCTGTATTTCATATTACATTGTATATTATTTTTTATCGGGATTGTGCTTTGCTCTTTTTATGACAGGATACGTTGCAGGTGAGCTTGAAACTATTTTGAGCTGGATATCATCATTGGAGTTGCAGGATCTAGTGCTTTGCTTGGATTGTTTAGCATTTATTTCACTACACCAAAAATGATAATTTGAAACATTTAGTATTTTGGACTTTGGAACAGTGTATAAGTGTTCCTAGACCTTGGAACACTTATTAAGTGTTCCAAACTGCTAAAGTGTTCCTATAATTAATTTACTTAAAATTAAATTAAAATTTTATTTTTTGAAACGATGAATAAACGTTGTTCTTTTACGTTCCACACATGTACTACTCACATGTAGATAAGAAAAATGTTCCAACTCCTCACATAGTTCACTCATCTCTAATCTCACAAAACCCTCCGTCCCAATTGTTCTTCCCTCGTGCACCTCGGGTGCCATTCTCTTCTCATCTCCTAGACGGAACCATTGTCTTTCGATCTCCTCGTCGGCGCCCCTCTCTTCCACTCTCGCCCCACCGCCAGCCTCTTTAACACAGGTCAGTCTCTCTCTCTGTGTGTGTGTGTGTGTGTGTGGCCCTCGCGCTCTCTCTCCCCCTCTCACCCTCTTTCTCCTTCCTTGTTTTGAAATTTTATTCCTCTTATGCATAGATTAGGGTTTGCAATTTTTCTTGTTGGCTTACTTCTAGGTCTTTGCATTTACAAAGTGTTTCTGTATGAATATGTTTATAGATTATACGTTGGCTTTTTTCCATCCATGCGGAATAAACTTTCTCAACATAGTTTGTGTGTATGTGGTTGAACTATCAAGTGCAGGATGGCTAAAATTTTAGCGTTCTTTAAAATCTTATGTCTTGCATTATGATTAAATATGTTAACAGATCTATTCGCCTCAAGTAGACACAGCTCCACCAAGATGGGTTCACATTTCTCATGGGATCCTCATTTTCTTGTGTAAGGTCCACACAATTTATTTCTTTAAGATGGTAAACTGTGGATTTTTTCCTCACTAAGTATACAATTGTTTTTACATAAATGTGTTACCAAAGAGAAGGTTGATTCCATTACCGTCACCACCACAATCTTCCTTATCAGCTAAACCTTTATTGATCATATAGGGACATACATAATACATAAGATTAATTAGGTGCATTAGTTTACATGAAAATACTACTTTTCTGTTTATAATATTTTAGTACATCTTAGGTCTCAATTTAGTATGTCATAAGAGGTCTTATGGTTGTTATATATGAGACCTATATAAATATCGTTGATATATTGAGTATGCAGTTCTCGACTTCATGTGTATGAGGTCTACATGAATATGCATTAATATATAGAGTGCATTTGCTTTTGATTGGAGAAGGCTTGAATGACGATGATGTTTTCAGTAGCATGCTTTATCATGTAGCTAAACAAAAATGAAGAAACTATAAAATCCAGCCCAAGGATCAATCTCTCTCTGCTTCCAATTTAATTAATACTGGAATTTAAGATTTTTAGTTATTTATGTGCACTCAATTTTCGTTTTAGCTTATTCTTGTCCTGACTTTTGTTATGAATGAAGCTGTAGATAGGACTTCACAAAAATGCTAGTAAATAATGGAAATTCTTGATTCTCTGGAAATGTTGGTTTAAATGCACCTTTGCTTTATGTAGTTTCATGCTAATTTCTGTGATAGAAATTGTTGATGCTATACGTTTTAAGTTTTTAACAAATATATATGCCATTTGTCTATTACTAAGTATGCTCCCAAGGGTTAAATATTATGTTAATTTCAGTTGATTTAGTATACATGCAATGACTGTATTATGAGATTGAGATTAGAGAAGAAGTATGTCACTTGATTAATTATGATACTGTTGTTGCTATGTTAAAATTCAAAATTTAAAGCGAACCTGCTTTTCCGTATCGGGCTATTGTTGAATCTTGGTTTCTACTTATCGTGAAAGGAGGAGCCAAGTTCCAGGAACTTGGAACTTTATAAAATAACTATATGCTTCTCTGGCCAATTGGACTACGTTGTTATCCAAATTATTAGCTTGATCCCTGTTAATGCTAGATATATTTGGTTATTTATGATGATCAGCACACTATAATTGATTGGCTAAAGTCGATTAATAGTGGCTTTAGCAAGTAGTAAACTCATTCCATATCTCAAAGTGGTCTGCATTGGCAACTCTAAATAGATAGATTTAAGCATTTTCCTTCAATCTTTTGACTCTTTGGCTTGTCCTTATCAACATTCTCCACAATAGAAAACCCCAACCGCAACAGTCCAAGGTATGTTTTTTTTATTTTAACTTTTATGTTAAGTCACCACTGACATGTTGTACTATTATTGATCTTAAGACACCAACCTCAGATCCCTCTCCTTATTGGAGCTGTCTTATCATGTTCTTAGAAGTGATAGAACTTGATTAATATTAAATCTTTAATTAAGCACACTTCTCTGCAACATAGACATGTATAAGTGCTTCGCTGATAAATTCATATCAATTTTTTTCCCGGTGTATATTATGGACTATGTGATATCTATCTGCTTTACATGCTGTGATTTATTTTCTTGCTTGAGTGTTAATATTCTTGTTGCCTCACATATTGTTTCACACATTCATTGTCATGACAGTTGTATAGTTTTCATTATCCATTGTTGATATTAACACAATGTGAAATGGGATTTTAATAGCATGTACTGGAACATGGGAAGTCTCACGAGCGCACTGTGATTATTAAAAAATTAGCTGGACAAATAGTTCAAATGAGTCAACAAAAGTTTGCTTTAAATGTTGTTAAGAAGTGCTTGACATTTGGTGGTCCAGTTGAACGTCAGATATTAGTAACTGAGATGCTTGGTTCAACTGATGAGAATGAACCACTCCAGGTATGCTATCTCCTTTTCAAAAATATCAAAGTGGTCTGCCTCATGGACTACTACTACAGGCCAGTCAGTTCCATTCTATTTCATTCCATTTCCTATTCTATCATAAATGTGTTTGTGTAAATATGCATATTATGTACCACATGCCACCATGAAGTTTATCATGATGCATAGCCACAAACATGTACTCTATCTTGCACATGAAGATTACTAAAAATGACTATAATCCTTGTACAAGGAATGATTTGTTGACCCATGTACCACATTTGTATTCATTGTAGGCTGGATATGTTTGCTGGGATGATAATGACATGCTTCATGGAAAGCTAATAGGTTTTTTACACATATCATTTCTTGGAGGATTTGTTTGAGGAGGCAGAGGTAAACATTTATTCTCTTATATGTCAGTAGCTTGAAGCCCTTGTTGCATTTGTTTGTGTGACCATCTTGCTAAAAGCTGGCAACTCTTGTTTATAACTTATCGTATAACTTGTTACCCTGTATATTAACTCTTAAATATGTTTTAGCTTTCATAAAGTAGTTTATATGATAATGTTGATGTACTCCTTTATACCTTATTTCTTAGATCATCCTAAAACCTTTTCTTATTTGGAATCTTAAGAGTTCAAGAATTCATTTTGTATATGAAGACACTTTCATAAGTGTCAGCCAGTTGAACTGAACAAAGTGGAAATAGGTTTTTAATTGTACAACTTTTTGAGAACTAGGTGGTTGTTACTAAATTAGATGTGCAATAAAAGGCCATTTGAAATTTGCATGCACTTTTTTCTATGCCAAATAGCATGAAATTTTTTTGCTGCTAAAAGCCATTTTTGAAACTGTTAGATCTTTTTTGATTTATGTTCTCACTCTCTTGATCAAAGCTGGAAAAATAATCACATCCAAGCTCAAAGGTCTGTTTTGCTAGTGGCGAGTGCTTATATATAGGGGGAGTGGTTGATACATGTTTCTTGTCTTTCCAGGAACAAATTAAGTATATACTTTTTTTATAGATGTCCAAAGACTAAGTATAGTTTATGTATGCTAATATAAGTACAACAATTGATATACTATATGACAGTATGTTTGTATTTTGGTTGAATGGGCCATACTAGGATGTCAGACTAGTGGCTATCCTGACAAGATTGCCATTGCAGAACACAATCTGATATGTCAAGATTAGAGGCCAAGGTTGAAAGACTCGAAGCAACAGTAGCTGCGAAAGATTGTGAGCTGGCAACTTTAACCCGAGCGGTTGCCATCATTTATACTTACAAAAGCTTTTTAGATGATCTATATATTTCACCCTCTTGGAACTCTAAATCATCACATTAACATGAGGCTAAAGCTGCTGCAACATTCAAGGCTCAGATTGAAAAACTACAACAGGGGAGGGATGAATTTCAAAAGATGGTTATTGGAAATCAGGTGAAAAATCTCTTTTCCATGATGCTTCCTATGCTGGTTCCCATGCTTATTAGGAGATGCTTTACTCTCTTGCAATTTAGCAGAAGCATTGCTAATTACTTATTTATTTTTACAAGCAAGTGCGCACTCAACAAGTACATGAAATGAAGAAAAAAGAGAAGGAATACAGAAAACTGAATGTAGAGTTTTCCTATAGATTTTGTTTTATATTTATTGAACTATTTTGGGAAGAATGATTCTTCTATCGTCATTAGTCCCCGTTTGAACAATGATATGATATAAGTGCTAAAATATCAGTTTAATTCAGGAAAGGCTAAACCAAGTGTTAATGGAGAAAAATAAAGAATCAAAGTCAGGCATGGAGATAATGAATCTATTGCAGGTAATAAGAGGTCTTGTCTTGGGTTTATGTCAATAAAAATCATGTGCTTTATATTACATCATTGCAATGTTTCCAGCAATAAGTAGACTTAAAATATGCTGCATATTTATGAGCTATCTCTGAATTATTGTTTCAATAATTTGTTGTGGCACCTTCTCCATCTTTGAATTGTACTAGGTAAATTAAATTATTTCCATCTGATTTTACTGCCGATTTTGATAGAAAGAAGGGCGTCAGCGTGGAACTTGGAATGGAAAGAAAGCTGACAGTGACTTTTATAAAATGATTGTAAGGAGGAGTTTGACTGAGTTTATTTATTTATATCTACTTCCAAGTAATGTTGCACCGACACGGATTTAACACGACACATTTCTGACACATCAATATGGATTCGGCACCTATTTTGGTTTTTCCTAGAGTATTTCAAAATGTCTGTGGCGTGTCCGATACGTGTGCCCAGCATGACACGGACACAACATGAATTCTGTAGTGTCCGTGCTTGTTAGCTTCCAAAATTATCTTTACTGGTCGTGAGCAGGTAGATGCATATGAGGTGAAGAAGCAAGAGCTGATGTCGGAGAACTCTGATTTGCTGGCATTACTGCGTTCGATGCAGGTATTGATTACTAGTACCATATGTTTATAGGTTTTATGTGATTATTAGTAGTCTTCCTATAGCTTCACAGTTTCATATCATTATGCTGCTAATTGCTTCTTTTATTTATATCTGAAGTGGAAGGCGTAGGTCTACACTCTCTTGCTGCTTAAAGTGTTGGCTTCATATCCTTATGATATTGATGTGGTTATGCTCATGGCTATTAAATAAGTGGTGTTTGTTTCTGTTGTATCTTTTCACCGAAGGCTGATCCTTTGCTCGTACATGATTATTTTTCTGATTAGAAATATGTTCTTTCTAATCGGAAGAGCTCATATGTCTATTGTTTTATCTGTTTCTATGCCGATAGTTGGGTACTTACTGCTTAGCAGTATGCATTACGTGGTAGCTATTAAACTCTTAGATCATACTTAGTGTATATGTTCAAATATATTTAGATACTCTGATGCTGATATAATTATTGTCTTAACAGTACTGTCTGCACCATTTTTTATAACTGAATATCCATATTTTTGAAATAGCAATGTCAGAATCCGGACCAGATCCTTATTTGTTCATTTTACTGCTTGAGAATCATAAGTTCATGTGGTCTTCTATAAGTTGCAGTAGTTGGTGACTGCGATTTACATGCTCCATTATGGTTTTGTACCTTCTGTAAAATTGGTTCATAATTTCTTTGAGTTACTATTGGGTAGAGTATATAACTTACATACTACAGGAGCGAAGTTTTGAGGAATGGCCGGATATGTGACAAAAAAGTTGGCTTACCAAGAAAGAACAGGTCTTGGAGAATATTTGTAATCCCTCATTGATATGGTCTAATTGCTTAATAGCAAGCTTACAAACCTCTCATTTGTTATGCTAGTGTTCTCAGCTAAGCAACTAGTTCAAGTTGTGTCAGTGTACTTGAAGACAAGGTTTCTTGGAGTGTCTTGCTAGACATTAATGTCCTATTCCTTTAGAACATTCTTAAGTTTAAGGCAAGAAAAAGCCCCTTCTTCAAGTGCTAGTTTTATAAAGAGAGAGGTCTAGTTCTATAATTTTGCAATTTATGGTTGTAGAGATCATACCATTCTTCCTGGAAGTCATCATATGTTCTTGCTAACTGTTACAAACATATCTTGTAACTATGTAGTATTTGCTGAATAGAAGAATGATTCTTCTCATCTTATGAAATATTCTATAATTCACAAAAATTCATGTTTGACTAAACGAATACTGGACACATGGTGATTTTTTGTACAACGAGTCAACAGGTGTATCAAATGTTAGACCATAAACTTGCTTCAAATCAATTGACTTCATGTACACTGTATTAGAATTGCTATTTGAATGTTTTTTCCAAATTGTACTAATAAGTTGAACTTTTGGTAATTATTGAACTAATATTCTTCTTCTTATTATGCTACAGAGTATGTAACAGAATATGAATATGCAACAGGATAATTTATTTTGGAGGTAATGTGACACCAAGGACTAAAGTTTCCTCCTACACAGCGTACTCCAGTTGGTCCTAAGAATTTGAACTCGGGTTCTGATACCCATGTTAACAGCCCTGTTACATTGTATATGACACCCATGTTGTTAGTCTTGTTGTATTACTCTTATGTACTTTTGATGACATTTTGTAAAGAAATTTTTGGGATATCATGTTATTGGTTATTTTAAATTGACTTGTTTAATGGATCTCTTGGATGTTGATTCAAGGAAATGTGTAAAACATCTTGCGTCACTTATTATATTTCAATGGCCAGTTTAGAAATTATCGGATTTGTTGTTCAAACTAAAAATTAGAATGCAAAATTATAACAAAAAAATTAGATAAGAACGTTAATACAATGTTTCAAAACCAACCACAATAACTATGTAAAAGTGTTGCAAAGTAAATTTAGGAACGGGCATAAAGTGTTTCAAAATTGTCTTTAGAAACATTTTAAAGATGTTACAAAAATAATTTAGGAACACATTATATATGTTCCAAAATCTACTTTTAGGAACGCTTGATAACCGTTCCAAAGTAAAGATAGGAACGCTTTAAAAACGTTCCAAAAATTGCAACGCCACATTTAGGAACGGTTACAATATGTTCCTAAAAATATTTGGAACATATAAAAACTGTTCCTAAATGCTTTTTTTGGTGTAGTGTTTTCTGGAGATTGTATTTAGATTTATCATTGTATATTTTATTTTACCGGATTTGTCTCCGGATGACATTGTACAAATTGATTGGTGGATTATGGTGATCTTTCTGGGAACGTTTATAGATGACGTTTACATATCATTGTGACTTAGAGTTTTCCTTAGTATTGTACAGCTTACTTTGTCGTGTCCATCGACGAAGGCTGGGCGTGTCCGAATCGTGTCCGATTATTCGGGAGCGGGTCATAACAACCCCTACTCTCCAAACAAACCACATGCACTTCATATGACACAGGTTTGACACTGTTACTTGGACAGTGTCTCATTCCCTTCACTGGCTTAATTGGACTGAAAGAACCCCCCTTCCTATTCACCTATGGCTAGCACACTTCTATGACACAAGGATTGGCACTCAAGACACATACTCATAGGATGACACACTCAAAACAGTCCCTGAACTCATGAACTCAAAACAGTGAACACATAGGCTATATATATATATATATATATATATATATATATATACAAAAAAATAAAATAAAATAAAATAAAAAATAAACATACACACACAACTAGAAATCATACATGCTCAATCTAAACGAGAAAACTAAACTATTCATGTGTACAAAACTGAAAACAAAAACTAAAATGGTCTATTTGTCATCTTGACAAACACTAGGTGTGCTCTCATCGGGTTTCTCCAAAGATGACACAAAAACTCCAAATAACTTCTATCAGAATGATGGTTAGAGCCTTCCTCTTCTCCCTATGGGTACCCTAGTCCATGTGTGTGTTCCTAATAGTGTCATGCATGAAAATGGTGCTTAAACTATAAAAAATGAAAAGAGTTCTTACCTATTGGGAAATGGATTCCCAATGAAACTCTCTAGGAAGGATCTAGTGTCAAGTTTGACACAATCTCCCAAGCTCTTGGACTCCTCTTCGTGTGCTCCTTGATCTCCAAGGTCCAAGTCCTGTAGCTTGAAGATTATAGGAAGTTTTGAGGAATTTTGGAGGATTTTTGATGGTGGGAAGTGTGGGAAATGAAAGAGGCTAGTAGAGAGATCTTGTCACGACCCGCACCCGCTTTTCGGACGCGAGCTCGTGAGCAAGCCAGCTACGTATCGAGCGGACTCCAGCCCGACCCGAGTACGTATAAGCTATCACGGTCATGGTATCATGTCTAATCTAAACTATATCTCAATCCACAAAAATCATATAAAGTAAGAATGAACAAGTATGAGTCATGGTCTGCAGCCCATTAGCATATTGTTCGATTAGACTCTAAGAATAATATGAGTCTATACAACTAAGCTGATAAGCAGAATATATCATAAAAGCACGAGAAAGATAGTAAATCAATATCATTAACAAGATACCTGAATCATGAAGATGGAGTCAACTACCACATGCTCAGCTAACTAACTCCGTGCAATCAGCTATCTGAAGAGATCATCAGGTCCTCAGAGGACTAGCAAGATACATAAAACATGCCTACTAATATGACAGTAAATAACATGTATGGAGGATAAGAACGGTGCAAGAAAGATCTCTAAAATGTGGAAATGTAATACTAGACTTGGCTACCAATCAATCGATTAACCTCTATAGCTTGTAGTACAATGAAAGATACTCAATCTATAGTAGGTTTTGACTGTAATACAATGCAAGATAATCCCAGTCAAGATTAGCCAATTCTAGTATCGATCTCCTATCCTAAAGGATACAAAGTCAAGTAGACTCCTATAAATCGTAGTACAATGCAAGATACTCCCAATTTATAGTATCGCAAGTCAAGTCAATCAATATATGCTATAGGTCGTAGTACAATGTAAGATACTCCCAATCTATGGCATGTCTCAAGTCAAGTCAATCAAGTGATATCAAGGTAGAAGAATCGGCTATAGGTCGTAGTACAATGTAAGATACTCCCAATCTATAGTATGTCTCAACTGTAGTACAATGCAAGATACTCCCAGTCAAGATTAGTCAAGTCAAGGACAGATACAGAAACTGACAACTCAATCGCAAAGCAAGGTAACATGATAAGACCAATAATCTAGCAATGTCAAATACCCTATACGTGCACGTAATCTAGAACAAGTAAGACAATCAAGGACGAATCAATCACAATATGGAATCATGTGACAATATGAAAAGGAATACAATAAATAGAGAGAAACCATGTAAATGCTGTATATGTTCAGTAAGGTATACTTGCCTGGAGGTTGCACGGAGAACCCACAATGTATCGCCAATCAACAAGTCAGAAAGTCCAAGTCATCATAACTGTCTCCGAAAGCTGAAATAAATGTTACCAACATTCTCAGAATAGTCAAATTAGCTAGGATTGTCTGTCCTTAAGTCCAATTCTGGACACAGAGGCAAAACGGTAATTTCGGACAAAAACGATGTCTGCCGTTGGACCTGCTTTGCACCGAAAAGCGTGTCAGGGTCAATGGTCTCTAAAGTCGTCAAGCTATATGTCTACGGATCCAGTTTTCCGATACAAACTCAACCGTATGTCCAAAGTTGGATTTCGGCGGACCGTGCACAAAATTGCCCGTTGAGTGGGACCGTGGGCCCCGCAAAACTGTGATTTTATCAACTGTCTCAGAATTGGACCAAACTTGGCATACAGGACCAGAAAAATAATACGATCCTGTTGGCGCAAGTTTTGTCTCTATCTGACGAGCGTGCACGAAGTAATTAGGAAACTTGCACAAAGGTCGATACGGTAAATTTCGACGGATACGCATCAAATTCGTCGTGCAAACGCGACCAATTTGAATTCCGCCAAAGCTCACACGACCACGAAGCCGTTACATACCTTTCGATGCCTTTGGTTCGCGACCACGTCGTCCGGATTGGCGGGAAGCACGTCGTATCGGATGGATTTCTAAATTTCGAAAAATATTTTTCATGTATTTTCTCGATTTCAATCTAATTTATCTTACTGTATAAATTATTAGAAATCAAACTACTGGTGGGGTTTCCATCCTCTACAGGTTGTCTAAAACATTGCTCAGATACAATCTTAAATCCTTCGAAGGATCGACGGAAAACCGCCTTCCAATTCATGGTCGGGGTTGGTCTGTGCTCTATTTTTTGGATAGAGTTTCATCGAATTTCGGGTTGACTTGCTGGACGATCTAGAGCAGCCACATACATGCTAGTTAGAGGAATTCAAAGATGTATAAGTAGGCTCCATACCAGAGAAATTCGTTCGTGAAACGGACGAGTGTGGGGGGAGAAATCTCATCTCGAAGTTGCACTCAATGCTGCAACTGCTGCTGTTGCTTCTTGTTTTGTTGCTGCGGCTGCTGCAGTCTGTCGCGCGTGGGCTGCCACTGCCGGCCGGTCCGTGGCTGCGCGCGGTGGTCCCAAGGTGGGGGAGGGTCGCCAGGTAGGGGAGAAGACGGCTAGGTTAGGGTTTAAGTGTTTTGCTACTACTGTTGCATTCTCTTTCTCCTCATCTCCCGATTTTACGTAATGTTATATATATATACATCTACTCTCGGGATGGGCTTTCCTGTGCGGGGGAAGTTGTTGGGCCGGCCTGTGGGCTGAAGGGTTTATTCCTTTAATCTTATTTTTTGTATTAGTCTAACATATATATATATATATATATATATATATATATATATATATATATATATATATATATATATATATATATATATATATATATATATATTTATATATACCCATATACGTATACATACACTATATATATTTATATATACACACATATGCCTATATATATCTCTATACATACACACCATGTATATACATATTACATATATAATATTTATATATAAATATTTATATATTTATATATACATACAAATATACATATATAATATACATATATATACATACAAATACACATATTTATATATACAAACAAATACACACTTTATATAATATATTTATATATACAAACACACATTATATATATATATATATATATATATATATATATATATATATATATATATATATATATATATATATATATATATATATATATATATATATATATATATATATATCTTTGTTAGAGAATAAAATAATAATAAATATTAATAATAAATTATTTATTTATTTAATAACCACAATATTAACATTAATAATAATAATAACCCTAGTAATTAAACCAATAATATATTTCGGTGAACTCCTCAAACACGCCATTTATTTGGCTCCAAAATTGTACAATTATTCTAAAACAACATTTAAATAAACTATTAAATATTTAGAAAGTATTTGTCAAGCCCTAAAATAAATAAGAAAATATTTGTGCACACATAAATGTCTACATGGCCGTCCCGGGTTTCACTGCATGCCTACATGGGCTTGGATTTGGTTCGGCCCAGTTCGAACTAACTTGGTTCAACCGGGTTCCTGCAAGTCAATAAATCTAATAGTAATTAATTAAACTATTTCTAATGGTCATGCTGTAGCTTGGCCTGGTTTTTCTAGTTAGGACACACCGATGGCTGGGCACTCCCCTACCATGGCTAAACACTAGTCAACGCACGCTACTGCACTACCCGTGCCATAATTCCTAGTCGTCTTGTACTCCAAAACTCATCTGTGGCTAAAGGCATCTACCATAATAATTAACTTAATAATTATCTATAAAATCTAAAATCACTATTTAAATAAAATAAAAAAATATTTCAAAAATTTCAAGAAGGGAGGCTACAGCTCTTCTAGGGTTTGTGGAGGCTCAAATAAAATGAAGAAGAGGGAGAAACCCTCTTTATGACCAGCCATAAAGGGTGCCCTAAAACCCCCTTTAAAATGTCCATTCTACCCCTCAAGTTGTCATGAACACTTAGGTTTAATGGGGGTTGTTCTAGTCTAAGTGTTGGGTTTATTTCTATTCCTAATCTTGACTAAACATGACTTAAATGTGGCTAGTTGTGCTCATCCTAGAATATAGGTCCAAATAGTCATGTCTAGTCCAATTAGGTCCACAAGTCAAAGGTCCAATAAATAGGCTAGTCAACTAATAAATGCAACAATCATATTTAGTTAATAAAAAAAAATCCACTATATAAATAATATAAAATGACAAAAATACTTCTATTCTGAAATTTGGTAGTGACACGCATGACGCGCATGGAGTCGATGATGCACTGCCAGGACTTCTTGGCGCATTGCATTTCTGCTCATGGCATCCTGCGCGCATGGAAGGGTCATCGTCCCAAACAACAAGTTCAGCCATGAAAGTTCCAAAAACTTGTCATGGCCATAACTTTTCGAACTCGAAATCAAGCAAAATAAAAAGCCAAAACTGCATGAAATTGAATTCTCTACAACATGGGACACCTACTTTTTAAAAATAACAAGTTTTGATAGATCATTTCTATGAAAATCCATAAAATTCTAACTTTAAAACTTAGATCTATACTAAATTAACCATTAAATCCAAAAAATTCAAGAACTAAATATGTAGAGAAAGTAATGAAGCATAATATAGACTAGGAATAAGTGAAAGAAATCAAAGAAATAAAATGAGCAATTGGTCTCTCCATTTGTGCAAGGTGTACTTGCCTATGAGTTTGGTTGGAAATAAATGAAAGAGTGAAAGAGGAAAGAGAGTGTAGAAGATATTATTTATAGTAGGTGAGGGCTGGCTCCACTAAACCTTAATCCCTAACATGCTCTAACCAAATTACTAATGACATGCTAATTGCTATATGATACAGCCAATAAACTAATAAAATAAAACCATCATCACAACACGATCCAGAAATTCTATCATCGAAGTAGTGAACCACGCCTACAACCAAACAAGGACAAGGGGTGACACACTACTCCGCGATGAGATACAGTTCCATGCCATATCCAAGTGCAAATACGGGATTACATGTGCACATGTACAGATACCATATACCCATATACAGGAAAAATGTAAAAATTTACGTATTCTGGGATCGGGGAGTGACAAAAATCGATTATGCCTTGTACAATTACGTAAATATCCTAAATACTATGCATATATTCTATTTATATGTTGTAATTAAAATGTGTATATTTTAAAAGTAACAATTCTATTTATGTGTTTTGATACCAAACTTTGGCAATTTAACAAGTAGTCTAACTTTGGACGCGGATACAACAAATGTGTATATACAAATTATAAATTTTAATATTATTTAATCATGATTTCAACCTTGGACTCCTATATCCATTATAGAATAGAAATAATCCAACCGAACATATCGAATAAACTGAACTGTCATTAGGTTCGGTTTCAATTTTGGCTAAATTTGGTTCGATTTTGGATTTTAGAATTTCGGTTTATTCGATTTTGACTATTTCGATTCGGTTGAAACCGAATAACCGAAAGCTCACCTGTTACCCCTATATATTATCACTGGTTGTATCGTTGTAACTTGGCTAGTCAACAATGCTATGTAGACCGCGTTTTGACCTGCGTGCAGCCCACATGACGGCTTTTAATTAATTGGCAAGACACCGATGGATGAGACTCACATGAATAGGAGAGACAAATTGGATTGTGAAACCTCAGCCCGTGATCACAGCTTGCAGTCACAGACTACAGGCTGTTTAGCATTTTCCCTTGGCTGGCTTATTGACATGTTGACAAGGATTCACGAGGTGCACAACATGGACATTGACTTCTCTTGGCCAACATGCATGCATCCCAGTGAGAGCATGGATTTCTCTACTAGTTTTGGTCGTAATGTTTCACGTTTTTAACGTTTTATTTTCTGTTCATAGTGCTAATATAATCGTCCTTGTCCAATCTAAGTACCTTTCAAGGAATCAAGATAACATATCATTCTTTCTCTCTTTCTTTTCGCATACTTTCTTTATCAAAGTACAAAATTAGTTCATACTTCCAAACGTTAGTATATAATTTCATAGCCTTCTTGATTTTCTTAGTTATTTTGTAGTTTATGGTGGAATTGACAATAAGAATGACCATGTATAAATTGTACGGTTGTACATGATCCTAAAAATCAAATCAGAACAATTTTTTTTTTTTGCATATATTATTAATGTGAACTTTTTTTTATATCTAACTTTTTATATTTTTAGAAGCTGCACGAATAAAGACCACTTAGAATGTCTATTTTTTTATAGTGATTAAAAAAGACCACTTAGAATGTCCGAGCTCTCTAGTCTAGTGGTATTAGAGCGGACATCCGGAGGAACTGTCAAGGTTCGAACTCTCAAATTGTGTGTGTGCGTGTGATTTCAAAAAAAAAAAATATATTTTTAAATATTGTATGGGAAGCTTAAAATGTTGACAATAGCATAAACGTATATAGCTATAACAACTAAGCTCGTAATACACAAATCACGACTATTAACTTTGTAACTACCAACCATATCATATTCTTGGTGGTATTAGTTTTTTTCTTCCTACCAAATCTTTCCAAGAAAGACATGGAATCGTGGAACTAGCACATGATGATTAATTTGCAACTAAAATCAATCTTGAATTTTCTTAATTTGTAACTTATTATCTTAAAGGGAAAATTTATAAAATGCCCAAAAATTGTAAAAGTTTTATGTAAAATCTACCGCAAAATAACATTTCATCGCGTGCCCAGAATTAGCGAAAAATATATAAAGGGGGTTCTGAATGACCTTTTTGCCCTTCTAATTTATTGAAAACATTTCCGAACCCTACTCTTAAAAAAAAACGTTTCGATACTTCCTCTTCTTCTATATGCCGCTCAGTTTCGAATCTATGTTTTCTCCTCCAAAATCTTCAAATCTTCCTTCAAAAATTCGTTGAAAAATTTCGGAAAGGCAGACAAACTGTAAATTGTTAAAATGGAGGTCCAAACATCATTTTTTTACGATTCTAAAATTTCGGAAGGTCGACAAACGGTGGGGTGGTTTATCTCAGGCTCTTCGAAAATACGCTCATTTTGCGACAAATCGGACCTCGTTTCGACCTTCCAGTCAAAATTTATAGCCCTCCAAAGTTTCAACTGGCCATAAAATACAGGAGAATGGCCATTCTCCGTGTTAATATCACGAAGAATAACCATTCTCCGTGTTAAAATGACGGAGAATGACCATTCTCCGTGCTAAAATGACAGAGAATGTCCATTCTCCGTCATTTTAACACGGAGAATGACCAATCTCCGTGGTTTTAACACGGAGAATGGTCATTCTCCGTATTAGAAATCACGGAAAATGACCATTCTCCGTTCTTAAAATCACGAAGAATGACCATTTCCCGTGTTAAAATCACGAAAAATGGTCATTTTCCGTGTTAAAATCACGGAGAATCAATTCTCCGTGTTAAAATGACCGAAAATGGTCATTGTCCGTGATTTTAAGAATGGAGAATGACAATTCTCCGTGGTTTTAACACGGAGAATGATCATTCTCCGTGTTAAAATCATGGAGAATGGCCATTCTCCGTAGTTTTAACACGGAGAATGGTCATTCTCCGTATTAGAAATCACGGAGAATGACCATTCTCCGTGTTAAAATCACGGAGAATGATGGAGAACAGTTGACATAAACCTAATTTTTTATTTTTTTTTTGTAGAAAAAAATTTGTCAGGAATAAAGAGTTTCGTTCTTCTTTCAAAACGATACTAACTCTTATGGAAAAGAAGAAGAAGAAGATATTCTCTCCATAATTGACCTAATCGCCAGAAAACTTCAAATCTCTTTAGGAAGATGATGATGATGATGATGATGATGATGATGATGAGCGATGATCGAAGTTCGACTGAAGAAAAGCACAGTGAACTACGAACGATCTTTGCGATCTCTGCTGAAGATGAGAGCAATGGAATTCAGATCTCTCGTGAAGAAAAAGAAGAAGACGAGAATCGCAATCCAAATCTGAGTTTGTGCGAAGGGGTAGTTATGGTATTATCAAAATGGCAATTTTGTAAATACAGAACATCTAAAGGGAATCTTGGAATATTTAACGTGAAAATATATAATTCTGGACATTTCATAAAATCCATCTTGCGGGTGGGTTTTTCATAAAAACCAATACCGAAATTGGATTTTTCAGCAATTTCAAAACTGGCAAGTTTATATTAGGGGTGGAGCCAGAATTTGAGTCCAATATAGACAGACTGATTTCGTTTGAATTTTTTGAAAAAAATATGCATAAGAAATTTATAGCTAACATGGAAAAAAAAATAAGTTTCGTGCAAAATTCAAACTAAAAATAATGACAAATTCTTCAGTATACTATAATAACTTTTGCTTAATTTTTTTGTCTAGTGGCAAAAGATTAGTTGATGGAGCCATGGAAAAATATTATTCTTTCTATTTATAAAATAGTAAAAAATTTGGAACAATAGATCCAAAAAATATTCAATACATCGCCCACAAAGTTTCGTACGTAATGTTGGATATCTTAAAAAACAAACAAACTTGCTTGCAATATTTGCATAACTATCTAGTTACTTATATATATTCAATGCGACACGACATCACACATACATGACACCAATACTTTATGTCAATGAAGAATGAAAAAAAAAATCATGCACCAATAAATATAAATCATAAATCTAGTCTAAATAAAGGTTAAAAAAGAAGTAACTTATATGTAAAGAGAGGTGAAGATGAAAAAAAAAATCATGCACCAATAAATATAAATCATAAATCTAGTCTAAAATAAAAGATTTAAAAAGAAGTAACTTAAATGTAAAGAGAGGTGAAGAGATTTTGAGTTAATAGCCCTATCATCCGAGAAATATAGTTTACTTTTCATAGATTTAAAAAAAATGAAAACAAATGGAAGTGGAAATTTTTTTTGCATAAAACATAAATTGAGATTTTTGACTGTTATGGTATGCCATGTCCACTGATAAATTCGTTCCCCCTTTTTTTTTTTACATAATCGGAGAAAAAAGTTGGAAAATATGTACTGATGGGAAATCCTAAATCAGTGGAACAAAATAATCTAATTTAGTAGGAACAAAATATGTAACTCTTATATGTACCAAAAAAAATATATTTTAGGTATTGTTTGGGAAGATAAAAAATGGGGGAAGAAAAATGTTGAGAGAAAAATGAGTGAAAAATTAAAAGTACTGGTGTTTGGGAAGGGGGAGGGAAGAGGAGGAAGAGAATTTTGGGAGAAAAATTCATGAGGGCCCTACTAAAAAAATTTTCTTCCAAAGTGGGAGAAAAATGGAGAGAGTTGAGAGGATTGTGGAAGAAATTACCCATCTACCCTTCAAAAAAGTTAGTTTCATTTATGTTTTGAAAAAAAATCAAGGATTGAATGGTAATTATATCTATCTCCAC
This sequence comes from Iris pallida, assembly GCA_029216955.1. NCBI lineage: Eukaryota > Viridiplantae > Streptophyta > Magnoliopsida > Asparagales > Iridaceae > Iris > Iris pallida. Next base: position 11,458,788 of record JANAVB010009198.1, on the reverse strand, counting down.
AAACAAATAAAATATTATTTTTAAAAATTTTCTTCCTCTACTTTTTAGTCATCCAAACAAGTGAAGAAAAAAAATTAATTTTACCTTCATTTTACTCTACTCCATTTTCTTCTCTCAAATTTTCCTCCCCCTCCTCAAAAATGTTCTCAAACATAGTGTTAGGGTGGGCAGTTGTCCACCCTTGCCTACATCTCCCTATTTATAATATAATAAATTATAATTAGCAGTAAATATCATCACATGTTTTATAGTACAGCTTCGATCCTATATTTTTCATTTTATTTAAGTACAAAAAATGTTGTTTCCAAATAAGCTAAATTTTAATTGATACCATCAACTATCCATGTTTGACAATTTGATACTCTAAACTTTCAAATAGCTAACTTGATACAATCAACTATTGAATATTGTTAACTTCATACCCTGAAGGAAAAAAAGAAGAAAATACCCCTACCCCCTCCATTCTCCCCCCCCCCCCTTCTCTCTATCCGGCGAGGCACGGGCACGGACGGCGAGCACAGGCGAGAGACGCAAGGGGGCAACAGTAGAGGGCGGCGCAGCGCACGCGAGGCGAGAGGCGGGAGGAGGAGGCGCGCGGGCGACAAGAGCGGACGGCAAGAGCGATGCGCTCGGGGCGGTGCGCATGACGCGAGGCAGAAAGAGGGGAGTGAGTGGAGGGAGGAGGGTGGGGGTTGTGGTGGTGGCGGGAGGAGGGGGTACGTGGTAAGCGGCGGGAGTTGAAAGGAGGGGATGCAGGAGGACGGGGGTTGTCGTGGTAGCGGGAGGGGGGGTGTGGCGGCGAACGGTTGGGGGGGGGGGGGGGGGGGTTGCGGAGAGAGGAGGGGGGGGGGGGGGGGGGGGGGGGGGGGGAATTGGTGGGGTGGTCAGGTGGTGGTGGGAGAGGGAGAGAGGAGTGTGGGGAAAGGGATGTGGATAGTTTAGAAAAAATAAAAATAAATTTTGGATAAAGTTGGAGATAAAAAATAGTTTCGGGTATTAAGTTGAAAAAAGAAGATAGTTGAGATAAAGTTAAAATTTAGCCTTCCAAATATGGTGTTCAAAATCTGTTCAATCTCTTATAAAAATATGGGTACCACATATCTTATAAAAAATAATACTCACAATTGATGAGACCATATTTTTATAAAAAATAATACTCAAACTGATGAGACCCATATTTTTTATGGAAGAGTCCCAAATATAGTGTCCCAAAACATGTTTTATATCCTATAAAAATGTGGGTCATATCAATTATAAGAAAGTAACACTCACAACTGACGGGATCCATATCTTATGGAAAAGAAAACATTTGAAATATCATATTTAGAAACAGTAGATTTATCCCATGTGGATCAACAAGTTGCAAACCAAAAAGAGTTGACGATATATGTTTGTTGATTATTATAGTTTGATATATCAAATTTATATAGAATAGTAATACATAAATTAGGGATTAAATTTCAAATATGATTAGCATAATACGTAGTTAGATCATTCTTGCATGTCAATGCATGGATATTTGCAATAAGGGGTTTAAGGCTCTATAATTAGAAAATTTATTAATCTAGAACAAGGGCCAAACTTTGCTCATGAAATTGCTAGGAAAATGTTGCACCTTGACCTACTCTACTTTGCAAGTTAGGAAAAGAGAGAGAGAGAGAGAGAGAGGAGAGAGAGAGAGAGTGTAAAAGTGTTGATGATGAAAATTGGACGAAAACAGAAGTAGTATCTTTAAAGCTTAACGTCCATTCTCCTACTATTTATTTATGGTTCGGTCCTCCCCATATTTAGCGGCTATTGTTCTAGTTTCCACACCGATAGCATATGTTGTGACTTGTGACATTCGTATTTTAAGATAGTATGTCAATATCTGTCAAAATCATGGCCGAAAAGTAATTAATGGACATGTTGCATGTGCTATCCCTCTCCTTAAAGTAAAAAAACAAATCGGATTAGCCCTCATATATATATATTGAAAAAAGGTAATTCCATTTAAATGAGAGAAGAAAAAAGAAGCGTCATGTTTAGACCCGTTGTCCAGAGATCAACCTTATATCATGTTCAATATTGCTAAATAATCCAATCATGGGGGCATTCAATCCTAGATTATGCGGTTATTCGCTCTTTCCAGATATGCTATACTGCCGCAGCGAGCCGTATCCGTGCCTCCGACCTCCAACTGGCTTCTCTGCCTGTTCGTTCCTGATGCCTTCTATAACAGTGTTAAGATCCCGTTCTCCTCTAGCAGCCATTCCCAATTTACACTTCCGATGCACCCATACTGTAAGCCCCTAGATTTTAAAATATTATTTTTATAATTTAAATAGCATTTATATCCTTAAATAAGTTATTATAATTATTAGAAATTTCCTAGAATTTTTAATGATTTTTAAAAATGAATTTGAAAGCTTTAAATATCAATCTACAATTATTAAATATCAATTTGCAATTTGTTAAATTGTTTTAATATCAATTTGTAAATTATTGATTTGTTTTAATTTCAGTTTGCAAATTATATTTGCAAACTGAGAGGCAGGGGGGTTAATTGTTAAACCCCAAACTTAGGGGGGCCTTACTGCAAATCACCCGTCACCCCCTATACGATTTTCTTCTCTCCTCCTACGACCGACCGACGACGGCGACGACGACTAGCCCCTAATTTTTCGTAACCCAGCCCTAATTCGACCGACTTTTCGACCCTATAAATCAACCCGACCCCAAACCCTAACTCTAGACCATTTTTCGACCACCCCAGCGCCGGCCGACCCCTTTCTTCTTCGACGAACTCGTCGAAACCTAGATCTAGGAGCGCCACCCTACAGGCCACGTCGACGCCTCCAACCACCACCAATCGACGCGCCTCGACGAGACGACCACAACGCCATTTTTTCCAACCACCCCGACGTCTCCTCCGCCGTACAACGCCCCCGAAAGCCATTGCTCGCCGGAACACGTACGTGTTATCTCACCCTTCGTGTCATTCAGTGTCATGTTGGTGTCACTGGACTCGCCTAAACACGAGGAGTCCACTGATGTGCTCGGACACGAGAAACTCGTGTCATGTGAGTCGTACACGCCCTGGACACAGGACTCGTGTATCTTCGTGTCCCTAACTGTCAGGACACGAAGACACAGAAGTATGGGTTAACGAGTTTAATAGAGATTATTGGGTTTAAAACCATTATCCTAAATTCATTATAAAACTAACTAAGTCCTATCCCTATCAAGCTAACCCGAGTTGACCCCCTGGCCAGCCTGAGCAATGTTAAGCCCCCCTGTTCTAACAGGCCAAGTTCGAGCCCCCTTTTGTTTTTGTTTTTTTATATATATATATATATATATTATATATATATATATATATATATATATATATATATATATATTATATATAGTATATGTGTAGAACCCTAGAGGGGGGGTGAATAGGGAAATAAAAAATAAACTAGAGCAACAAAAGCAATATATGACAAATAAAAGTAAAGAGTAGGAAGATCAAGCAAGATGTATCATGGTATCCTCGCTTGAGGCAATCCAGTCCCGGAACTCTCTCGGCTTAAATTACTATTTAATCAAATAGTACCACGAGTTTGGATCCGAAGAACTCGCCAACTTCACACGAGTTTGGATCGAAGACTCGACAACTTCAACACACGAGTTTTCTACGAAGGCTCGCCAACTTCAAACAAATGAGAAGATAACTTGTGATCTTCTAACACGTAAAGATCGAAAATTACAACTCTAAAATACTCTATCACTTTGGGAGAGGATGACAATTAAAAGCTTGGTAGAGTATTAATGGTGGAGCTCTTGGTTGCTTGGAAAATTTATGGCAAGAGTTGGTAAAGCCTCATGAGAGAGAGAGAGAGCTTTCATTTATAGAGAAACCAAGAGTGGGTGGCATTTAATGCTCTGGATACAGGCAGACCGACATACCGTCGGTATGCAACGGCATACCGTCGGTATACCGACCAAATAGTAACGGTCATATTAATGACCGTTTGAGAGCATTAAATGCGGCCATTAATGCTAGTCAGAGTAATTCAAAAATCAAATATTATAACCCGGTATACCGTCGGTATGCCGCGGCATACCGTCGGTATATCGACGTTTTATCACAGAACGTTTTTCAGGTAAACAAAATGGTATACCGCCGGTATGCCGGAGCATACAGTCGGTATACCGACTATTTTCACAGCAAGTTATGGATGATAAAAACGGTATACCGTGGTATGCCGGAGATGCCGTCAGTATGTCGACTATTTATCACAACAACTTTGTGGACGATAAAACGGTATACCGTCGGTATGCCGCTCTGTAAGAAATCGATTTTTGACTTATGCTTTTACTTGTCATCCGTCCTTAAGTGTTTACAGATATACCTAGACCTTGTACAGACTCGAAGACTTTAAGCAGGTAGGAAGCCGTCTCTGCAAGGAGCACCGGTATCTGCTTCAGTCTTCAAGCAAAGGATGGTAGCACTTGAACGGAAAGACTTTATGTAGTAGAGCTTCTGAGAAGATATGAATCTGAAGACATAGAAAACTAAACTACGAAGATGCTGTTAATATATCAAAATAAAATGTGCCAACAATCTCCCCATTTTGATAATTGACAAAATAGAGAGATAGCATCTTCAGGGAGTGACTCCCCCGTAGGTAGACAACTCCCCCTCAATACGTTTTCCCCCTTTGTCACTTAGTCAAAGATGGAAAAAAAAATAAAAGATAGCAATAATAAGGACAAGAGCATAGAATAAAAAGCATGTATTGATATATGGAAGAAAGATAATACATGCAAGACATCATACTACATAAGACAATTTAAAAGACTCTCCTCTACGAGAGTTTAGTAACAAGAGAAAGACACAAACCAAGTCCCCGCAGGACTGCAAAGTACTAGAACCAACCACACATAGGTCCCCGAAGGACCGCAAAAGACAGAATAAAAAACAAACACAAAAACTAAGACACTCATTATTCGACACCATCACCAAAAGGAAGCCACCCCTAATCGTCCGCCGGATCGTCCCCACCATCCTGAGCTTGTTGAAAGGCGCCATAAGGATCAATGCCGTCCGGGTACATGAACCATAGGCATTGGGATCGAAAAAGGCGGAGCCTGGTACATTGGATCTTGAAGATTCAGATCCAGAACATGTCCCGGTCCTGAATAGTGCGCTGAATAAAATATGCTTGGTCATGGAAGCGGGACTGAATCAGATTGCCAAGGCCACGAGTGTGAGCCCTCATCTGTTCCTCTGCCTGCCATACGCTCGAAGTGCTGCTGAGTCAGCGGCATGTAGCGGCCGGAGGCAGGAGGAGTAGATGCGGGAGCAGCAGCAGGAGTGGAAGCTGGTGGCTCTTGGGAAGAAGAAGCACGCGAAGTAGAGGCACCACTAGCGGAGCGGGAAACAGCGAGATAGGAAGGGACGCCGTCCGAGGAGCAAAGGGAGAGATCGACTTGCTTGGCTTCCAGAAGGAGAGTGATGAAGGAGCCGTAATAAAGGTTCTGCTTTCCCGCTGGCATGACACGTTTGAAGACATGAAGGAGAGTCTTGGGGAAGGAGAAGGACTTCCTTGCATAGAGGTAGTACATGCACACCAGGGCGTCGCCGGTAATGGCGTCGTAGTTCCCGCCCTTAGGAAAGAGTGTGTGGCACACAATCCTATGGAGCTCGTAGTAAAACGGCTCCAGCTGTGCGGAAAGGGCCGGGATAGCAGGAGGGTTGGGGCCCTTGCAAATGATGTGGCAGAACTCGTCGAAGGGGGACGCCGAAGAGTGAAGAGCAGCCAAGGACGGCAAAGTCGCCTTTGTCCGGGATGCCGAGGATGTTGCCGATGTCCCGAGACGTGAGACGGAAATGCGATCGTTGACCATCGACTGTATGGCGTCGTGCTCGTCGTCCGGGACCAAGTTGCAGTAGAAGAGACGGACGGCGGCGGGGTAGATGGGAATCTGACGCCGAAGGAGGCAAGAGAGTCCGGCCTCGTCGAATAGAGAGACATGGCCGGGGAAGAGATTCCAATTGATTGCTCGGCCCTTGAAGACATTATGATGGACGAAGTGTTGAAACCAAGTCTCGGCCGCCAAGGAGGATGTAAAGACCCGCTGATCATATCCGTGAGGGAGAGCCACCGGAGTGAAGGGATTGAAGAAGGTGGAGGAGGAGCGGGGACGCTTCGGATTGGCTATGAAGGAAAGTTGGAGGAGGTTAGGATTTGAGGTGAGGATGAGAGTAGTAGGGAGAAGAAGTAAAAAAAATTGGGTTTTAATAGAGAAGGAGGGAGATGAATGGTTGTGGAGTTGGGAATGGAAGGGGTGGGTTGGGGAACGGTTATAGAGAGAAGTAATGGAGGATATGAAGAGATAGTGGGTTGGAATGATGATAGGGAAGTAAAAAGAGGAGTAATGGGGGATGTGAAGAGATAGGTAGTAAATATGATGGGAAGTAATGAATTGGGAAGATGAGAGGGGTAATTAATAGGGATGTGATGGATGTAAAAGAATTAAATGAGGGTTGAAAAGAATAGGAGAGAAAAGAGGAAGGGTGGGCCTGGAGCTGGATTTGAAAAGCTGTCCGCCGCGAACCGGCATACCGTCGGTATGCCGACGGTATGCCAATTTTTGAGACAGAACCTAATTCTGAATCAAAAAACGGCATGCCGTCGGTATACCGTCGTATACCGTCGGTGTACCGGACAAGAAGATTTACGGGTCAAAAGATAAAATGCCCAATTCTTGGCAAAGGAAGGTGAAGCGATCTTCCGAGAGCGGTTTGGTGAAAATATCGGCTAGCTGATAAGTAGTGTTAATAAATTCGAGACGAATATCTCCCTTTTGTTGATGGTCACGAAGAAAATGGTGTCTAATTTCAATGTGCTTCGTGCGTGAGTGACAAATCGGGTTTTTCGTGAGATTGATTGAGCTAGTGTTATCACATTTAATAGGGGTACAAGAATGAGAAATGCCATAATCTAAAAGTGTTTGTGACATCCAAAGAATTTGTGCACAACAGCAACCGGCCGCAATATATTCGGCCTCAGTGGTTGAAAGAGCAACAAATTTTGTTTCTTACTAAACCACGATACCAAGGATTTCCCAAGGAATTGGCATGTGCCGCTAGTGCTTGTTCGGTCAATCTTGCATCCGGCAAAATCTGCATCCGAGAAGCCGTGAAGCTCAAAGGATAAAGATTTCAGATACCAAAGGCCCATGTTCACGGTACCTTTAAGATATCGAAAAATACGCTTTACGACACATAAGTACGATTCCTTTGGATTTGCTTGATATCGTGCACAAAGACATACACTAAACATGATATCAGGACGGCTAGCAGTGAGATAAAGTAGACTACCAATCATACCTCGATACTTACGAATGTCAACCGATGTGCCATCTTCATCATGGTCAAGCTTTGTCGTTGTTGCCATATGAGTCCTCATTAATTTGGATGAGTCAAGTTCAAAACGCTTGAGGAGGTCCTTTGTATATTTTGCTTGATTGATGAAGGTCCCTTTGGGTCCTTATTTGATTTTTAATCCCCAAAAGAATGATAGCTCACCCATCATACTCATTTCAAATTCTTCCTGCCTAACTTTAGCAAATTCTACACAAAGGGTGTTGTTAGTAGAACCAAAAATAATGTCATCGACATAAATTTGAACCAATAAGAGAGTGCCATTATGGGATTTGATAAAAGTGTTTTGTCGACTTTCTCCTTTGAAAAATTGTGTGAAACAAGAAAGGAGCTAAGGCGCTCATACCAAGCACGGGGAGCTTGTTTGAGGCCACAAAGGGCTTTGTGGAGTTTGAACACGTGATTAGGAAACTGAAAATCTTCAAAGCCGGAAGGTTGTTTAACATAAACTTCCTCTTTAATAATACCATTCAGAAAAGCACTCTTAACATCCATTTGAAAGAGCTTAAAGTCATTAAAACAAGCAAAGGCACAAAACATACGAATGGATTCAAGACGTGCAACCGGAGCATAGGTTTCATCGTAGTCAATGCCTTCCTCTTGGTTATAGCCTTGAGCAACCAATCGGGCCTTGTTACGAGTCACTAACCCATCTTTATTAAGTTTGTTTCGAAACATCCATTTTGTTCCAATGATAGGGTGATTGCTAGGCTTTGGGACAAGTTCCCAAACCTTGTTTCACTCAAATTGATTTAACTTCTCTTGCATTGCTATCATCCAAAATTCATCAAGAAAAGCATCATTAACATTTTTAGGCTCTATTTGAGAGATAAAAGCCACGTTGGCACAAAGATCACGAGTGGAGGATCTAGTGCTAACACTGGAGGAAGGATCCCCAATGATAAGTTCCTTAGGATGATTGGTGACAAATCTCCATTCTTTTGGGAGATTCTTTTGAGGAGGCTCGAGAGGAGGAGACTCTTTTGTTGGAGTCACAACTTCATTGTTAGATGAAGAAGGACGATCTTCAATAGAGGAGTTCTCCAACCCAAACGAGATGTCATCTATATCCTCGGAAGAGGAGAATGTAGAAGAGTTAAGTTCATTAAAAGAGACATTGATTGACTCTTCGACAACAAGACTTCTTTTATTAAAAACACGAAAACCTTTACCGTGAGTAGAGTATCCAAGGAATATTCCTTCATAGGCTTTTTCTTCAAACTTGCCTAGATTATCCTTGGTATTCAAAATAAAACAATTACAACAAAAAACTTTAAAATATTCAATAGAGGAAATTTTGTCAAACCAAAGCTCATAAGGAGTCTTCTTAGAAATAGGTCTAATCAAGACCCTATTTATAACATGACATGCCGTATTAACGGCTTCCGCCCAAAAATATTGGGGGAGCTTATATTGGTTTAACATAACCCGGGCCATATCGCCAAGGGTTCTATTCTTTCTCTCCACAACACCATTTTGTTGAGGAGTTCGTGGACAAGCAAAATCATGTCCAAAACCATTCTTTTCACAAAATATTTTTGAAATCGACATTATCAAATTCTCCTCTATGATCACTTCTAATCTTGTTAATAGAAAATCCTTTCTCATTTTGAACACGTTTACAAAAAATAACAAATTCACGAAAAGTATCACTTTTGCAAGCAAAAAAAATAATCCAAGTAAATCTTGAAAAATCATCAACCAAAACAAAAGCATAAAGCTTGCCTCCAAGGCTAGCAACTCTACTAGGACCAAAAAGATGCATATGAATAAGTTGAAGAGGTCTAGAAGTACTCACAGAGTTGATTGATTTGAAGGATGACTTTGTTAACTTACTCTTCTCGCATTCTTCACACACCATATCCTTTTTGAACGAGATACTTGGGAGTCCTCTTACGAGCTTCTTAGTAGCAAGACGAGAGATGGTATCCATGTTGGCGTGTCCGAGCCTCATGTGCCAAAGCCAACTCTCATCGTTCTTAGCAACTAAGCACCTGTCATTGTTAGTGTCTTCAACAAGATATAAAATATAGATATTGTTTTCTCTAATGCCTTCATAAAAAATAGATCCACTAGAGCTATCGGTAATGAAGCATTTGAGCTTAACAAACTTGATATCATAACCATTATCAGTAAGATGACTAATACTAAGAAGATTGTGTTTAAGATTAGTAACAAGACACACATTCTTAATACAAGGATAAGGAGGGGAACCTATATTACCATTTCCTATAATGTGACCTTTAAGATTGTTACCAAAGAGACGTGTCCATCTTTCTTCATCGATAGCGTTGTAAATAATGAAGCATCCCCGGTCATATGCTGTGAACAATCTCTATCGAGAATCCACTTGCTTCTAGCATGAGAAGGACTCTTCACCTACAACATAAGTTGAAGATGAACATTTTGGTACCCATGATCTTATGGGTCCTTGAGTGTTAGTCTTAGGAACCCACATAAAAACTTTCTTATCAACAAGTTTTCTTGTATGACAATAATTGGTCGTATGTCCACGTAAGCCACATTAATTGCAAATTATAGAGGATTTAGAAGAAGATATGTGAGAATCATGCATATGTGAATCTCTAGTGCGAGGAGCTCTAACATTAGTATTGTGATGATGATAATAAAAAGCATGATGCGAAGTATTTTTCTTAACAAAAGGTCCTTTCCTTGTGTTAGAAAGGATTTGTGTGTAGTGTTCATGTAAGAAGTATGCCTAGCATTGTGATGAGTGTGGAGGTGTCTTGGAGTATGCATGTGAGTAGTGTTCTTATTACCTAATTTCTTACTCTGTATAAGAAGATCATTATACTTAATAGAAGTGTCATATTCTCTTATATTAGCATCTTGAACATTGTGCATAGCAAATTCATAAGAACTTCTCATGGATTGAATCTCATCATCCTTTTTCTTGATGGTGTCAAGAAATTCTTGAAACTTGAGTCGCAAAGACTCTGTCTCATCCGTGTCAGAAGCAGGAGATTTTCCCTTTACATCAATAATGATGTTTAAGAGTCTTTCTACTTCAAGTTGAAGAGCATCAACCTCTTTTAGAGATTTCTTATATTTATTTCTAACACCTTTGTGCTCTTCATGCAATTCAAGGATAGCTTTTTCCAAATCATCATAAGTAAGAGTATTTAGGGAGAGATCATCAAGTACCTCATCGGTTGCCATGAGACAAACGTTGGCATTGTGCTTGCACTCTTTGTCGTTGTCGGAGTCGCTTGCGTCACTCTCACACAAAATGCTTGTGTTGGCGAATTTTCTGGAGGACGAGCTTCCTTTGCTAGGCTTCTCGTACTTGCTTGAGTCTTTTCTTATCATCGGACAGTCCCTCTTGATGTGACCGGATCTTCTGTATTGATAACATGCCGGATCTTCCTTATTGTCCCGTCTGAGGTGGTTGACTTTGTTAAATTTGAGGAACTTCCGGAAGTGCTTAGCTGTGAGAGTTATTTCTTCATCGTCGTCCGACTCATTGTCGTCGGAGCTATCCTTGGAGTAGGACTTTGTAGCTTTGAGAGCAAAAGATTTCTCCTTCTCTTTGGTCTTCTCCTTCTCCTTCTCTTGTATGGAGGATTCCTCTTGATCCTTCATATCGAGTTCATGAGTCATTAGCTTATCCATGAGGGTCTCAAGGTTCATGACTGTCAGGTCGTTCCCCTCAATGATTGCGGTAGCTTTAGGACTCTAAACTTTTATCAATCCTCAAAGAATTTTCTGATATTTTCATGAGCAGGATATTCCTTACCAAGAGAAGAGAGAGGATTAATATAATCACCAAAACGAGTAAACATGCAAGTAATAGATTCATCGTGCATCATCTTAAAGGACTCATATTCTTGCATGAGTCTACTAATCTTGGATTCCTTCACTTGTGAAGTACCCTCGTGTGTGACTTCAAGTAACTTCCAAATTTCATTAGAAGTCTTGCAAGTAGAGATTCGGTTGAATTCACGACTGTCGAGAGCATAATAAAGAGCGTTCATAGCCTTGGCATCTCGACTCGCAAGCTTCTTGGTATTTTCAGTAAGTATGTCCCTAAGGGTGTTAGAGGCAATATCCTCAATCACTCTGGAAGGAGTAGGAAGACCATTTATCATACAATCCCATAAATCGAAATCTATGGACTTAAGATAAATGCTCATCCTAATCTTCCAGTAGTTATAGTTGGTTCCATCAAATAGGGGAGGCCTATTTATGGAGTGTCCTTCATTGTGGAAGGTGTTGATACTAGGGTTAGTGGCCATGGATCACTCAAAGGGTGTAAATCCAAATCAAGAGAACAAAGCTCTGATACCAATTGTAGAACCGTAGAGGGGAGGGGGGTGAATAGGGAAATAAAAAATAACTAGAGCAACAGAAGCAATATATGACAAATAAAAGTAAAGAGTAGGAAGATCAAACACAAGATGTATCCTGGTATCCTCGCTTGAGGCAATCCAGTCCCGAAACTCTCTCCGACTTAAATCTACTATTTAATCAAATAGTACACACGAGTTTGGATCCGAAGAACTCGCCAACTTCAACACGAGTTTGGATCCGAAGACTCGCCAACTTCAACACACGAGTTTTCTTACGAAGGCTCGCCAACTTCAAACAAATGAGAAGAGAACTTGTTGATCTTCTAACACGTGAAGATCAAAAATTACAACTCTTAAATACTCTATCACTTTGGGAGAGTATGACAATTAAAAGCTTGGTAGAGTATTAATGGTGGAGCTCTTGGTTGCTTGGAAAATTTATGGCAAGAGTTGGTAAAAGCCTCATGAGAGAGAGAGCTTTCATTTATAGAGAAACCAAGAGTTGGTGGCATTTAATGCTCTGGATACAGGCAGACCGACATACCGTGCTATGCAGCGGCATACCGTCAGTATACCGACCAAATAGTAACGGTCATATTAATGACCGTTTGAGAGCATTAAATGCGGCCATTAATGCTAGTCAGAGTAATTCAAAAATCAAAGATTTATAACCCGGTATACCGTCGGTATGTCGTGGCATACCGCCGGTATACCGACGTTTTATCACAGAATGTTTTTCAGGTAAACAAAACGGTATACCGCCGGTATGCCGGAGCATACCGTCGGTATGCCGACGTTTTATCACAGAACATTTTGTGGTCCACAAAACGGTATACCGCCGGTATGCCGGAGCATACCGTCGGTATGCCGACTATTTTTCACAACAAGTTTATGGGTGATAAAAATGGTATACTGCCGGTATGCCGGAGCATGCCGTCGGTATGCCGACTATTTATCATAAAAACTTTATGGACGATAAAAACGGTATACCACCGGTATGCCGGAGCATACCGCCGGTATGCCGCTCTGTAAGAAATCGATTTTTGACTTATGCTTTTACTTGTCATCCGTCCTTAAGTGTTTACAGATATACCTAGACCTCGTACAGACTCGAAGACATTAAGCAGGTAGGAAGCCATCTCTGCAAGGAGCGCCGGTATCTGCTTCAGTCTTCAAAGCAAAGGATGGTAGCACTTGAACGGAAAGACTTTATGTAGTAGAGCTTCTGAGAAGATGTGAATCTGAAGACATAGAAAACTAAACTACGAAGATGCTGTTAATATATCAAAATAAAATATGCCAACAATATATATACGTATTTATATATATATTATTATATATACTGTTATATACATAATATATATATACTGTATTTGTATATGTATATATGCATTTTATGTTAAGTATTTATATATATATATGTATATTTATTATATATATATATATATATATATATATATATATATATATATATATATATATATATATATATATATATATATATATATATATATATTTTGTATATGTATATATATTTCAAATACAATTTTGTGCTAAATGTCATTATGTGTAAATTCACAAGTTATTTAATTATATAATTTTATGACTTGTATATTTTACCACTTTAAAATATATTATTATCAAAATAATTTAATATATATATATTTGAATTACTGTATTTTATTAATCATGGCCATTTGGTGTGCAAACCAGCATGGGTTTTTGGGCCCAAATGTGTCTAATACATTCAAAGTCTGTACAAGTCATATTGGACTTGATTCATGACTTTGGGTCCCGTATCTGGACTTCGGTTCAATTTCGTATACGTGGACAAAATACTAAATAATTAATTATTTATTTTTCAGGATTTGTAACTTGCTGTTTTTAAATTTTTATATATATTTTAATTACTGTAAAAATATGGAAAAAATTGTATTTAAATACTATGTTCATTTAGCTAATTTATTATAATTTTTCAGCATTTAGTAAGTAATTTTGGCATTTTATAAAAATAGGAAAACTAAACTCATTTTCAGGATACATATGTTTGCTGATTTTTAATAAATATCTATGAGGGTTTATAAATTCCAGAAAAATTAGTATAAATTTCTATAATTAATAAGAATCATTTTGGTACTTTATTTTATATATAATTGAGCCTTTTGCCTATCTCAAAAATTGTTGAAACACAGTGTACAGTCTGATTTATTTATTGAGTAGTTACGACTTACAAAGTTTTGTGTTGATTTGAGTTATTGTAGTATTGGACCTTACCCTACACTAGTGTAAAGGCCATAGAAAGTTAGTTTGGGTATTGTGTCACCCCACATTGGTCTCCTATGCTAAAGTCATCATTTGGCTAGGTGTCCAGTCAGAAAGTCGTGTCGCACAACTAGTGTTTTAGTGTTTAACTTAGTATGAAAACTAAGTTTATGTATTATTTCTAAAGTGACGAGTCACCAGACATCTATAGCATTTCTATCACTACCTTGCTTTGCTAAAGGCAAGTACCTCTACAAACTTTACATACTGTTATAACAATAAACTGTGATCCAACCATTTTAAATGCTGATCCTTGGGGTAGCAAGTTAAATCTTCACATGTTATACTATTTTCAGTCCCTATCATGCTTAGGACAGTTCTTATTTCTCTCACATGTTTAACAACGGGATTATGAGAAAACTGTTAGTAGATTACGTGATCATGTCCCCTTTCTCCGTATGTATTTACCGAGCATTATTACATTCTACATGTAACTTTGTCGTATGTTCTGGTCCCGCGTTTGTGTATGGATATACACCGATGCCTTTATGTGTACGTATGTACACATCAGAAAATTAATATGTGCCACTGTACATCCTATTTTACCTATTGACCGATCACGTACATGCTACAGTTTTAAACTTTAAATCAAACATATAATGCCATGATAGATTATGATATGCCATGATTCCTACACTTCTGTTCATTTCATGTTTCGTATATTTAGTTTGTTAGAATCAGAACTTGCTCCCGTCCTGACAGGATAACGTTGTAGGTATACTTACTGAGGAGGAGTTGCTTTGTGATTCCTATTATGGAGTTGCTACCAAGGATCAGGCTATACTTTACGAGGATGTACCTGCGGGGAAACTCGTCTATTTTTTTATTTACTTGGAACTTTTGAGAGTAGTCATGTATTAGACTATGTATTTTATAACTGGACCTGTATCCAGTTTTATATTTTAGCCATGTACTCGGAACATACTTATATTCGAGATGATTTTGTGTTTAGATATATTCTGACTCATCATTACATATAGAACTGTTAGCACACTTTGGTCTTATCTTATTTATCCTTAGAACAGCTTACTATACTTTATCTAAAGCGTAGGCTGGACATGACTCGGCCTGGCCCAACAATTTGGGTAGCGGATCGTGACATGTTTTTAGTGGTGGCCCATGCAGATCCTGACTAAATTGTTTGGTTACGTCATTGTACCAAGCATGCCTGCAATTAGGAACTTAAGGTAACTAGACAACACTAGGAATGATGCTTAGAACACCTAGAGGATTACTAGGATTGCAACATAGGAAATGCATCACATCATATGCTCTTTATTACAAATTAGATTTTCTTGTTGTTTATGATTGTTTACTTAAAAGAGTCCTTATAAGTTCTTTTATTTATTAGATGGTGCTCACCCGCTCATCCCAGTATGCCACACCTGAAAATGGCACACTTTTCATCCAGTCGGTTGACCAATTGACCGATGCACCTCCACCACCACCTACCATACTCCCCCACTCCGCAAATCCACCAACCCAGATGCCTCCACCACCTTCTACCTCACAGTCCCAGCAGGACTCGATACTCCCACCACCACCTATTACTATACCTACCCAGGCTTCCGTCACTCTCTATGGGAACCAACTGCTCACTCTGATCCAGGGGTTCCTAACGACCCATCAGGAGCAGACCACCTTACTTCGTCAGAGCATGGAGCGTTCTGAGGAGCGTACCATGGTCCCACCACCGGTAGAGCCACGACAGAGAACAGAGAACATCAAGGAATTTATGGGTTTGAACCCCAGGGAGTTCATGTGGACTGAGGGCATCATAGTAGCAGATGACTGGCTAGACTCGATAGAGAAGAAGCTCCTCGGAGCTAGGTTGCCGAGTGACCTTCAGGTCGAGGCAGCAGGATTTCTGCTGACATACTTGGCAGGAGTTTGGTTCAGAAATGAGCCACTATTCGCGAGAGGGAGGGCCACTTGGGATCAGTTTAAGTTCCAGTTCAAGAAGAAATTCTTCTCGACCACCACTAGGGTAGCCATAGGGCTACGATTCCAGAACATCCAGCAGGGGAACCATTCTGTTGATGAATACGCAGCGGAGTTTAGTCGATTGAGCTGTTTCGTACCTTGTCTGGTTGCAGACCCAGAGGAGATGACGCGTAGGTTTTGCCATGGTCTAGTTCCAGACATTGGCATTCTCATAGTAGCGAATGGGACGATTGACTTCTACCAGAGCCTAAAGTTAGCCCAGAGCATAGAGGAGCGTCCTCAGTCTTGCAAGAGGCCAGCTTCCGTACACCCTGTCACGCCCTGACCCGGGAAATCGCTCGTCCTCGCTAGATTTCACCCGAATCATCGTCCTCGCTGGGGCGTGATGCCGCACGAGCCTGGAGTTGCGCTCGTGCAAGGCAAGATAACAGATTCACATAGAGTTTATCTCAAATTGATAACATAAGCAGCGGAAGGAAAACAAAGTATAACATAAGAATCTCTTTTATTCATAATGAACTGAAGATTACAAAGGCTCTGAATATCCCAACTTAACATGCTAATTGGCTACAACGCTCATGATCTCTCTAGCTCACAAAGGATTACATTGTTCCATATATTATGCCTCTTTATAGCCACCAAGTAGTCTTCGGCCGAACATCTCCATGTCGCAAGTCCGAACGCCTATGCGGTAGCTCCTCTTGAACGCCAAGGACTCCATGCCTCGGCACGTCCGAGCCAAGCTCCGCCCCGAGTCGATCATAACCTGAGCCTGCACATAAACTAGTGGGGGATTAGTACTTTTGCCCTCGCTTCGCACTGATCAAGACCCGCTCGCACCCATACCAAACACTAAATCATTTAGTGGAACATGCATCATTATTGATGATCTTTCTACTTAGCCTTAGGATCAGTTTCATAGCAATACTTAAACATAGCACATTATCATAAATATGTCCTATGCCGTGTTCCTGCAGTAGATACAGTTAGCCATAATATGAACGTAAACATAGTGTTCGTGCTCATCTCCGTCCTATATTGCCTAGCCTGTACGGGGTAGAACTTAACATAGAATCATATCATTCACGCAACAGCCAACCATAAACTTAGACCATGCATAAGGGTCGCAGGCCCTGCGCCTACACCCGACTCTCATCTCAGCCCACTGACCCTATCTATATGAAGGTCATGGTATTTCGCACCGTAATGGACTTGGCATCTCTTATGTGTAAGCCTACAATCGCTTTGATACGGGTTGCTAGCCCAGTATCCGAAGGATCCCAAACTTACGGATATCATAGCTTATCACAGTACTGGACGGTCGCAATCCGTCTGAATGTTGTGCACCATAAATACCACACATAATTCCCTCCTAGGCCGAACGGTCCCGACGCCCCGGCGTAACCGTTCGAGGGAAGCCGTACCCGTGTACGGGCAAATTCGAGTCCATTGACCATGCAATACGTACCATAGCAACACACATAACATTCCAACCAAATCCCCCGTCGCATAAACATAGTCTCGTTCCATAAACGGTTTCCCGTGCCATAAACATATTCGCGTCTCATAAACATAATCCACCATCCATATGGGGAGCTCCGTCGGCGTTATATCCCAACACATCCATATTGATACACGACGCCCAACGGCTTAGTCATCTCATTTTCATATTCGGCGCGTACCATTTGTAAGTTGTTCACATAGCCTAACTCCGAAGTTACTTAGTCTTTTCGTACATAAGTGCGCGAGGGCACGCTCAGCACCGTAATCAATATTCTACGCCTAGTGTTCAATGTTTTCAGAGCCGTGCACATGATGCACATCTCAATATCGTCTTTCAATGTTCTACCATCATTTCCCTACCGCGACTCGTACACTTGATGCACGTCGCTTCAATTGTTCGATTGTTTAATGTTCTACCTTAGTGTTCAACGCATATTTAGACACTTACTCGCCGAGCCATGTTCGCTAACTCGATAACATATTACACATACAATGATATCTCTTATTAGACGTGAAGGAATAGGGAGAGAGAGTCAAGAACCCGCCCACCTTAAGTCGATACGCCTTGTCGTTTCGCTGAGTTGAAGCGTCTCGCTTCCATAACTCGATCGTATAGCTAAATTCCGGACTTAGTCATTCCTTTGAGCTACTCAGTTGATTTGGCCTATCGCGCCTATGCCACAATCCTTTGTAAGGCCACGATTTGGTTTCGCGGACACTTCATTGCATAAGGCAAAATGCCGACCTCTTATCGTCCAGCGTAAAAGCATAGCCTGCACACCAGATCAACTAAAATTAGCACTTTGCTCAACGGGACTTATCTTTTGCATCGATTTGATTCATAGATTCCAATCGACTCAAAGCTTACCTTTGGCCAACGTACCTCTTGCATCGATTCACTTCGATACTTCATCGGGTCAACGCAACTCTTTGAGTCAATGACTTATCGTAATGCACCATACAGAGCGGGGCATTATACATCCCGAGGGACCTTCCAAGCGTCAGGCTTTCCAGCCGAGAGCACCGACGCTACACCAGCAGACTTACCGTCCTCCCACACCACATCACCCAACCCCGCCAGTTAGAGCCCCGGGACCCCGGCAGCAGAAGGGAGGTATGTGTTCATTCTGTAGAAGGCCAGGCCATGACGCTTCTATTTGTAGGAAGAAGTTGGGGCAGTGTTTAGCTTGTGGATCTATCACCCATCAGCTTCGGGACTGTCTAGTAGCAAGGGTACCAGGTGCCGGACCACCATCTAGAGGACCGTCGCTTCCGACTCAGCAGCAGAGGTTTGGACAACATCTACAGCAGCAGAAGGGACCCTAGGGGAAGGCTTATAGCATAGCTCTTGAGCCGGAGCAGGTTTCAGAGCTGGATTATTTAGCCGACGTCATCACAGGTCATATTTATTTGTATACTTTTTTAGCTCTATGCTTGTTTGATTCTGGTGCATTGTATAGCTTCCTGTCATTAGAGTTTTTACATAAACACCACTTAGTAGCTACACCTACCGAGGAGATGAGTAGAGTAATGACGGGAGGCGGACCAGTACCCATCAGGGCTATATATAGATGCTCTATTACTATAGCTGGGAGAGAGTTTAGGGGATGATTCTTTGTGATGCCACTCCCCAGGTATGATATCATATTAAGGATGGACTGGCTTAGCTATGCTCACGCAACTATAGACTTTTATGAGGGTATTATTCTGTTCAGTCCCCCAGGTATGGCACCATTCAGTGTCAGGAGGACATGGCCGAAGATCAGCCTAGAGCCGAACTGTTGTACGACAGTTGGGGAGTTAGCACCGCCACACCCTATCATTAGAGAGTTTATGGATATATTCCCAGAGGATCTTCCAGGACTTCCGCCTGACAGAGATGTGAAGTTCACTATAGATTTAGTACCGGGTTCATCACCATTATCCCGGGCTTGCTATAGAGTGAACCCCAAGGAGGCCGTAGAGATGAAGGAGCAGATTGATGACTTGTTAAAAAGGGTTTTATTCGATCTAGTGCTTCTCCATGGGGAGCGCCAGTACTCTTTATACCGAAGAAGGATGGTACAGTCCGGTTGTGTATTGACTACCGGGCGTTGAATACCATCACCATTAAGAACAAATATCCTCTGCCCATGATAGATGATTTGTTCGACCAATTGAGTGGAGCGAAGGTATTTTCCAGGATAGATTTGAGATCCGGTTACCACCAGGTGAAAGTCAGGGCTGCAGTCATCCAGAAGACGACGTTCAACACGAAGTATGGGCCGTACGAGTTTTTGGTGATGCTATTTGCTCTCACAAATGTGCCAGCTGTCTTTATGAACTTGATGAATAAGACATTTCACCAGTATCTGGATAAGTTCGTCGTAGTATTTATCGACGACATCCTGATATACTCGAAGACGCCGGAGGAGCACGCAGAGCACTTGCAGACAATTTTGGAGATTCTGAGGCAGGAGAGGTTGTATGTCAAATTGTCGAAGTGCGAGTTCTTTTTAGACCGAGTGGAGTTTCTCGGTCATGTAGTTACTGGAGAGGGGATCTCAGTGGATCCCAGGTAGATTGCTATCGTTGAGACATGGAAGGCTCCGACTTCAGTTTCAGAGATCAGAAGTTTTTTGGGTTTAGCAGGCTATTATAGGAAGTTCGTCTAGGACTTTGCTAGAAAAGCTGAACCTATGACGAAGCTAACACGGAAGGACGCATAGTACATCTGGTCAGAGGACTGCCAGACAGTATTTGAGGAGCTGAATAGGAGGCTGACGACCACTCCAGTTCTGACATTACCTTCAGGATCTGGAGGTTTTACCATATACAGCAATGCTTCGAAAAAGGGGCTAGGATGTGTCCTACAACAGCATGGAAAAGTGATTGCTTATACATCTAGGCAATTACGAACTCATGAGCAGAACTATCCTACCCATGACCTAGAGTTAGCTGCGGTAATCTTTGCACTCAAGTTGTAGAAATACTACTTATACGGAAAGCGAGTGAAAATCTTTACTGACCACAAGAGCTTGAAGTATATGTTCACGCATGTAGGAGCGTAAAAAGTGTTTCAAAGAAAGAGTCATCCTATTCATAAGTGATCGGTTTTTACACCAAGCAGAGCGGGTAATCTCTTTTACGCCCAAGACCAGGCTAATCAATTTACGCCTAAACAGCCTGATCGCTTTACGCTTGGGTCTACACTTGTATTTTTACGCCAAGGATAGAGCAGCCTCTTTTACGCTGGACAAAAACTGTCAAATCTCATATTTAATGCAAACTCTGACATGAAGATATTAATGATGGCATTTACCACAGAATTCAATATGATTTGTCTTATACAAAGACCATTGTTGTCGTTTATGGGGATCGAGCTACTTTACGCTCATTGAATGGTTTCTTTTACGTACGGAGTTTTACATGAGTTCTTATGCTCATAAAACAATGTGTGCGTAAAGTCTATTTAAGCTATTTTACGCTCAAGGTTATTCAATAACCACTTTATGCAGGGAACCTATGACAGAGCTATTTTACGCTCATCTCACTGTTTTACGCTCAGAGGATGTTGGAGCTATTTTTACGCCCTATTCTTTCTGGCCAGTTTGGAACGTGGTTTGCCTACATGGCCTTCATGCCATATATTTCGAAGAACGTGTGTACATGTATCCTATTCTTACTGAAATGATGGAATGCGTGTCAACATATGCAAAGGATGATTCTGATCATGGGTGGCAGTTGTTAGCGTAAAGACAGACTTTGATGCTCTTTTACGCACAGAAGCCCCAGTCTATAAATAGACTCATTTTTCTCAAACACAAGGGACAGAGAGAGAACATGAGAGAATACAGAGATCATGACTTCGAGATTTTGATTCTCCAGAGCATTCTTCTTCAACTTTTCTTCCAGAACAGAGTGAAGCAAAGCAGGAAAGCATTCGGCCTCGCTATCAGTGCCCAAGTGCGTCGATACCTTTCTGGTGACTTAGTTCTTCCAAGTTGTTCTACTTCAAGCAGTGATCTTCATCATCATCATATGGTTCAAGGAACAAAGTGATCATTTACGAATCAGACTTCCATAGCAATATTCTTTCCAGAATCAAATTTGTACTTCTTGTACTTTTTCTCATTTTATTTTCGAAATCCAACCTTTTTGTTTGGCAATTTTGTTAAGTGAAACAAAATGACAACTCTGCTGGGGACTACCTTCTCCTCTGACGAGGAGGTGATTGCTCAATATGATGATGTTTCAGTCGGTTCGACTAAGAAGACTCTGGTTGTACACTTCGACCAGACTGCCTATGAAGAAATGCTCCGAACTGGGGGTGGTTCTCGCCACTCCAATGTTCAAAAGTCTCGCAAAGCACGAAAAGTTTGGATTCCCAAATCCAAAGTGGTTTCTGATCTCTCTGTGACTTCTGGTGAAAAGGGAATTCTTCCCACTCCTGTTGTAGGGGCTCCCGTTCGTAACGAGGCAGTCTTTACTTCAGAGTTACACTCAAAGTGTGATGATTTATCTTCCATTTGTAACGGAGAAGATAATCTGGTTTCACGCCCACTGCGTAAGAATCAAGTTTTACGCTCAGTGGATAAGAACCAAATTTTATGCTCAAAGCATAAGAATGAGTCTCCCATTTGTAATGTGGCAGATTCTAATGTTTCTGAGTGTAAGAACCCATCTCCCGTCGGTGACGTGGTAGACTCACACAAATTACGCTCCTCGCGTAAAACAAAATCTCCCGTCTGTGATGTTGTAGATAATCAATTTTTACGTTTTACGCGTAAAGGTAAGTCTCCTGTCTGTGACAGTGTATATAAAATTCACAACGATGTTTACACATCTAATGTGAATATACCTAAACGCATATAGCGTAAAAGTGATGTTGGTAAAACTTCTGTCCTACACCAACAACCTTCTTATACTGCTTTACGCAAAGTACCAAACTTGCAAATCACACGCCATGAAAATGGGGTCCTTCGTGCTAAATCTCAAGGTTTACGCACACAACTCCAAACGCGTAAAAATGTACAGTTTGGTTCTGCGAATGAAGCCAGTAATCTTCTTTATACACAGGGGACTAAACGTTTTTCTACCCCAAATGTGATAAAGAAGAATACTCCATCTGTTCTTTCTGACTTACGTGAATTGCTAATGCAAAAGCGTAAGAATTCACAGTCTCCGGTGATGCTCCCCCAAGAAAAACATCATTGTGGATATCATCAGGTTGTGATCAATTGTTGTTGTTCAGCTTCAAAAGAGTTAGTTTTTGATCGACTGAGTTTTTTACTTCAACATCAAGCTGAAGACCAAGAAGATGAGTTGTCATATGCATCAGTCAACATGTCATCTCATACTAACAGAGGACGACGACCAAGACGGAACATGTCCCAAACTCCAGGTCAATAATAGTTCAATAGACTTCTTGATTCCTTTGAAGGAGTATATCAGAATACTCGATCAAGAAGACAAAGACAATTGCAGATTTCTGATTCAGAAGCTGGGGGTACTCAATCTTTTGAGTCTGATACCGATAGTGTGGATTCATACTTCTATAACTAATCCCTCTATATCTTCAAGAGAGGTTGAATCCTACGCCGTTAGAGATGAACCAGAGACGTCATCTGCTAATACGGAACAGCGTCTCACTGCCGTTGAGCAATCATTGAAAGACATGCTCAACATGGTGCAAAGCATGCATCAGATAATTTTGAATCAGCAAACTGCTCAACCCACAGTAATAACTCCGGTACCAGCAGCAGCACAAACTCAAGATAGTCAAGGGACTGATATACCTTTGAATATTCAAGAACCTGCTGTTAATTAAAATTCTGCATCTCCAGATCCCATCATTCCAGAAGATGTACCACCTCCAGTGGGGGTTACGGTACATCCAACGACTATTCAATCAAATGTGCTTTCTCAAACCAGTGATGCCATTCAAGCAGTGCGTGAACTCAAAGCACAGTTTGAGGTGTTGAGGCACAAAGATCAGCTCCAGAGATTAGGGATTAAGCAACCTTATCCTCCTCATTGGAATGATGAACCCTTCCCTCCGAAGTTCAAGCCACAATCCATAGTTTTATTTGATGGAAAAGCATCTCCCAGTCAATATATCAATTACTTTGATATTATGACTGTACACTTACAGAAAAATGATGCTCTCCTCACTCGAGTATTCATTGGGTGCTTGACAGGTTCAGCTTATGACTGGTATCGTAGCTTACCTGATAACTCTATTTCGTCTTTTGACGAATTCAAGGCAATGTTTCTTTCCCGCTTCTATGAAGGAGGTATGGACATGAACATGTCCTCCTTAATAGAAATAAAACAAAAGGAGAAAGAAGATACTCGAACGTTCATTGAACGTTTCAGACAGGCTACTCTCAAGATGCCTCCTGGTATGCCAGATTCAGCGTTGATTGATACATGCAAGATGAATCTGCGACCATCTATTGCTGTCTTCACAGGTTCCCAATTCTCAGATTGGGCTTCATTTATCATAGCAGCAGTTTCTGCCGAGACCAATGGTAGGTTGGCTCGGGAACACGGGATGATTTTCGCTTCAGAAGATAAAGGAAAGAAAAGTAATCCTGGTAATAATCCTGGCAATCGTAATGTGAAGGAAAAATATACTCTTATGGTCAATCTTTCCAAGAACAAAACGACGCCAAGTAATCAGGAATCCTCCAGGTCAAAGGAAGAATACTCTTTTGACGAAAATGATATCCCTGGGATATTTCAGTATCTGGTGAAAAGTGGCAAACTTCAGATTCCAGAGCCAAAAAGGCCTAATGAGGTGAATCTGACTGACAATCCCAAATATTGTATCTATCATAGATACATTAATCATCCTACCAGTGTTTGCTACGTCTTGAAAAAGAAGATCCAAGACCTGATAAATGGTGGCGCTATCGCTTTAACCAATGATGACCATACGGTAACAACCAACATGGTCTCTCTTCAGTTTGGAGATTTTCTTCCACAGCAAGTCCCAGATGGAATTATCCCAATTCCGAAGGCGATGATGAAGATCGTGAATATCCCGCCTGCCAGGAAAGAAAATGCAAGATTGCTGCCGCTCATATTGAAGAATGGTGAAATCATGTGGGTACATCCTGACTTAGTGCCTGAGTTGGAAAGTAAAGATAAAACTTCAAAATCTAAGAAGGATAAGAAAGTCAAAACCTGCAACATGATCTCCCATGTTATTCCAGATCCCGATGACTTGGATCACCTATGGGATGGCCTCCCTTTAGAAGATAGACTGAAAGGACTGAACATCTGTCCTCCAAGTCTAGCTCCTCCTACCAAGCTCAAGCTTACTCATCAGCAGTGGCTAGCCATAAATAGTGTTCCTTTATACCGGGCACAATAAGTTTTTGCTGCTTATGAAAAAGCTCCGACAGGAATTTCTCCTCGTATCCCGAACCCTTCTCCTCCCTTAACTACAGAGACGTCTATGCTTCATTCTCCTATAGTTGCAGAGGTTCCTTCCTCCTCCTGTGCTGGAACATCTGTCCAAAGTTCACTGCCTATCCACTTGTATAGTTAGCAATCTGTCCTTCTCATGAGGAAGATGGGTTACGACTTTCAAAAGGCAAAAGGTTTGAATTATGATAAAGTAATACGTCTTCCTTTACAAATTCAAAATCAGAATTCCACTGCTGGATTGGGTTCTAAAGTTCCTTGTAACGACCCTCACAATAAGAAGGCTAAGGGAAGAAAGACTAAATCTTGTAATATAGTACTCTCTTCTCCTGAGTCTGAAGAAGAAACTTTTGCTGGTACAAGATCTGGAAAAGAGTACCATAAAGACTATGAGGGATCCTCCAAAGAAGCAGAAGATGTAGTGGAGACTCTACCAGTTCAACCTTCTCCTGTTCCTACTAAACCTTCTGTGGTTGAAAAGGGATAACATAAGGCAGTACGCTTTGATATCCCATTGAAGCCTGCTTCCAATCAGGGGGTGGTGATGAAGCCTTACAAATTTGACATTCTAGCTCAATTAGCCAATACTCCGGCTAGACTTTCTATATTTGAACTGCTTCGCCTTTCCAGAGAAAGCAGAGAGACTTTGAGCGAGGCTTTACTTCAAGCAGATTCATGCTTGGCACAACTCAAGACTCCTGATAATATACCAGTGTCATGTCCGCAATGCCATAGCGTGATGGAAGCAATTCCTAACATCACCTTTACTCAAGAGGATATGCTATTGAAACATAACAAGCATGATAGGCCTCTGTGTTACACTGGATATATCGGATCCACTAAAATTGACAGGATTTACATCGATCCTGGGTCTTCAATTAGTATAATTCTTCAGAGTATGCTAAGACCCCTGAGGATTCCTACTAGTGAGCTGACTTACACTAGTACTACAATAGTCGGTTTTAACTCTGGTAAGAGCAAACCACTGGGGAAGATTCGTCTGCAGATCCAGATTGGTGATCTTCGAACTATGGTAACTTTCTATGTTATCAATTCGGACGTATCCTACAATATTCTTCTTGGAAGACCGTGGATTCATGAGCACAATATTGTGCCTTCAACTCTTCACCAATGTTTCAAATATGTGGATTCTCAAAGAGTTATGAAAACTGAGTTTGCTGATATTAATCCATTCAAAGGTATTGAAGCCTACTTCTCTGATTCAAGGCTTTATAAACAAGAGCATGTGAAAGATATATCAGACATGGCTGAAGATCAATCACCCTCTGAGGATCACTCTATTAATAAAGATCCACCAGAGGAGCAACCTTTGAAGATTGTAGTCAGGGGACGAATCCAATCCCAACCTGTCAATGATCAACCTTTGATGATCAAGGTTAAAGGAAGAACTCAAACTTCATATGAGGAATCAATGAATATTCCTGCTAAGAGCCAAGTTCAATCTTTTATGATTAAGGTCAAAGGACGTACTTCATGCACGAATGATCCAAAACTACCATTGATTGTCAATCTTGGCAAGTCTACGCAGAAGACGGATGATGGTCCACTGTTGATTAATCCGAAACGTAGCAATCAGACTGTAAATGATGTAAATATTGATCATTCTGTACTTTGTGATATCAATGAAGATTTTCTGTTCGAGTATATGGCTGTCAAGTTTATTGAAAGAATGACTTTATCTTCTGATAATCAAAGTCATCGATATAAAGACAACACAGAACCAGAAGAAATTCTATTCATCGAATCCGATATTTCTCATTCCTCATATTGTGAATCTGGACAAGTACTCTCAGTCAATATGGTTCAAGCCATTGATGAATCAGAGCCATTTGAAAATGATCCTTGGGCTCAACAGATGGATACTCAGTGGGAACTTCGTTTTGAACAACGACAACCACCTACAGAAGATGAGGTTATCCAGATTGATGTTGGAGATGGAGTTACATCCAAACCAATATTCATCAGTAAGAATCTTTCTGAAGATGAAAAGGAAGAGCTAATAAAACTTATAAAAGATTACATTGACATCTTTGCATGGAGTTATGAAGATATGCCAGGGCTAGATCCTACAGTTGCTATCCATAAACTCAACATTTTGCCTAATGTCGAGCCTGTAAAACAACAGCAACGACGCTTTAGACCAGATATGATGGATATAATTGAGGCAGAAGTCAAAAAGCTGATTACGTGTGGCTTTGTTCGTGAAGAACAACACCCAGATTGGGTGGCCAATATTGTTCCTGTTATGAAGAAGAACGAAAAAGTCCGAGTTTGTATAGATTACCGAGATCTTAATACGGCTTGTCCAAAAGATGAATTTCCACTTCCAATTACTGATATCATGATAGACAATACATGTGGTTTTGAACGCATGTCTTTCATGGACGGATTCTCAGGATACAATCAAATCAAGATGCATCCAGAAGATGAAAAGCACACCGCTTTTCGTACACCTCTTGGGGTCTACTGCTATACAGTTATGCCGTTTGGTCTTAAAAATGCTGGTGCCACATATCAACGGGCTATGAGCAATATCTTTCAAGAACATCTACGGAAGATAGTTGAATGCTATGTAGATGACATCGCTGTTAAAAGTCGATCAAAGGATGATCACATTCAGGATTTGAGAACAGTATTTGAATTGATGCGTCAGCATCAATTGAAAATGAACCCTACTAAGTCTTTCTTAGGGGTTTCCAGTGGCAAGTTTCTAGGATTTGTCATTACCTCTCAAGGTATCCATGTTGATCCTGACAAGGTTAAAGCAATTCTTGAAATGCGTCCTCCTCGTAATCTGAAAGAACTCTGTGGCTTTTAGGACCGTATTGCTTATATCAGAAGATTTATATCTAATCTTTCTGGAAGATGTCAACCTTTCTTCCGTCTATTAAAGAAAGGAGTATCTTTCATCTGGGATGAAGCGTGTCAAAAAGCCTTCAATGACATTAAGCAATATCTTACAAACCCACCTGTTCTGGTACCTCCGGTGGTAGGAAGATCATTTTTGCTATATGTTCGAGCTTTAGATCATTCACTTGGCGCTCTTCTGGCACAAAAAAGTGATATGGGTCATGAACAAGCAATATATTATCTAAGCAGAATGATGGTCGAAGCTGAACACAGATATACTCCTGTAGAAAAGGAATGTCTAGCTTTGGTTTTTGCCGTCCAAAAGACAAGACATTATGTCACCGGACAGACTATTCATGTCATCTCCAGAATAAATCCCATTCAGGTATTGATGAGGAAACCGAGCATTCTTAATTTCAGGTTAGCTACCTGGGCGATGTTGCTCACTCCTTATGATATGATTTATGTGCCTCAAAAATCAGTAAAGGGCCAAGCGTTAGCTGATTTCTTAGCTGCTCATCCTATACCTGAAACTTCGAAGTTATATGAAGACATTCTAGACGAAGTAGTGGATTGTAACATGACTTTGAAGAATGATATATGACAATTATATTTTGATGGAGCATCACGAGTAGGACCTAAAGGCAATATTGTCTCTGGGGTAGGAATTGTCTTGGTTTCTCCTGACAAAATGGTCATATACCGTGCCTATTCTCTTAATGAGCCATGCTCTAACAATGTAGCAGAATATAATGCTCTATTGATTGGTCTCCAAGTAGCAAAGCAATTGGATATTGAATTCTTAGAGGCTTATGGAGATTCTCAATTGATCATTAATCAAGTTAGAGGGACTTACGAAGTCAGAAATCCTGATCTCATCCCCTATCATCAAGTGGTAGTTGAGTTGGTCCTATCATTCAAAGGATTCTTCATTGAATTTGTACCACGTTCTCAGAATGTGGAGGCTGATGCTCTTGCCAGCTTAGCTGCAGACTTGGCTGTCCCAATCAGAAGGCAAAATACAATTACTTTGTTGGACCGAGACTTGTTCTGTGTGAAAAGTAATCTACATATTGAACAAAGTTATACTACAGAGTCAAGTTCCCAGCAGAGAGATTGGAGAACTCCATTTATTGATTATACAGTTCATAAAATTTTGCCTGAAGATCCTAAAGAAGCTGCATCAATTAAGAGACGATCATTTCGATTCTATTATGATTCGTCTTTACATATGCTATATCGTCATTCATATGACGGACTCTTGCTGCACTGTCTCTCAGAAAGTGAAGCCAAACAAACACTGCGTGAGGCTCATGATGGTGTCTGTGGTGCTCATCAACCGGGTCTAAAGTTGCAAGACCGCATTCGGAGAATGGGGTATTATTGGCCTTCTATGATAGCAGATGCTGTAGAATATGCCAGGAGATGTAAAGCATGTCAGATTCATGCTGATTTTATTCATCAACCGTCTGAATTTCTACATCCTACAGCAGCCTCTTGGCCCTTTCGAAGCTTGGGGTATGGATGTTATTGGCCCTATTAACCCTTCTTCTGTCAAAGGACATCGGTTTATACTAGCTATAACCAATTACTTTTCGAAGTGGGCAGAAGCAGTCCCCCTTGCGGAAGTGAAAATATCTAATGTGATCAGTTTCATCAAGAACTATGTCATTTATCGTTTCGGGATTCCTCGACGGATAATTTATGACAATGGTCCACAATTTACCAGTCAAGCATTTTATCGATTCTGTGACAAGAATCGAATTTAGAATTTGGCTTCTACGGCTTATAATCCAGCTGCTAATGGTTTAGCTGAAGCTTTCAATAAGACGATCATCAAACTTTTCAAAAAGTTTGTCTCTTCTAATAAACGTGATTGGAATAAGAAACTTGGAGAATGTTTATGGGCTTATCGAACAACAGTCCGGACTCCTGCTGGTTTTACACCATTCTCATTAGTTTACGGATGCGAAACTGTTCTTCCATTGGAAATCCAGATCCCTTCTCTACGAATAGCCATTGCTAATGAGCTAACTACAGAGAATAATGATCGCTTACGACTCCAAGAGCTTGAAGGATTGGATGAGAAACGTCTTCAAGCACAACAACACATTGAACTGTACCAAGCCCGCATATCTCGAACTTTTAATCGTAAAGTTAAGGAGAGAATATTCAAAGTGGGCGAGCTCGTATTAGCTGTTCGGAGACCGATGGTAATGACTCATAAAAGTAAAGGAAAATTCCAAGCAAAATGGGAAGGCCCTTATGTAATTGAGTCCGTGTTTTCCAATGGCGCCTATCGGTTGTCGAAACCCAATGGAGATCTACTCATGCTACCGATCAATGGCAAATTTCTTAAAAAATACTATGTATAAAAAGAGAAGATAGAACAAAAATAAAACTTCTTTTATTATTATTATTTTTGTTCGAAATAAAAGACTAAGGACGAGGGCCATTCTCTTCCTTATTGAATACATAGTCGGCCAAGGCGTAGAAGGCGTCGTTTCCTGAATACATGAAACATTTGCTGGCAGCCATCCTCGACGCTTCTTCTAAAGGAGTTTTCCCTGGCTCTACTAAAAAAGTAAGAATGTCTTCGGGTAGCTTGGGCGCAGAAGAACTTCCACCTATTTCGATCGAGTCTGATGAGCCTGATGCAGGAGACGTGACAGGGAACGTCTCAATGATGCCCTCGACTTTCTGGGGGACTTCATTCTTTCCCTGGGCATTCTCGGAAGACATTTCCAACAGAGGATGAGAAATAAGAATGAAGGGTTACAAGCAATTCTCACCTATTTATGGAGGATGATTACTAACAACTTTTTTTGAAAAGGCTCGTCCATTCATGTTACCAGGTTCATCCATTTAATTATGGAATTTGAATCATCCTTTCTGTTCCCAAGAAACACGCTGATTCATCCACCGCCTTGACATTTACGCTCATAACATCTATCTTCCTAATCCCCAGCTACCAAGGTTTGGTTAAGCTGACTTCTTATTTCCAGGGAAAGGGGTTTTATATCTTCTATTTTTATCAATTGATTAGAAAGTGGGATTCACTATTTCTCATGTTTCCATGACCTCTGAATAAATATTAAATCTACTTTCTTTTTCTATCTATCATTTTTATTTCTGACCTCTGCATAGATATGAGTCTAATTTTCTTTTGAGTTCATATATGCTATTATGTCCATATTACCTCTGATAGTATCATATACTCTAAAACAGAAAATAGAATTTCATTTATCTATCATGTCCTTATTTACAACCAGATAGATACAAATCATTGATCATAGAAGAATCATCATTTTTATTCCCATATCATCAAAAAGTCTATTACATTTCTTAGACTTTCTTACAAGTTACAATGGAAATCTTTTACATTCTTGGATTTTCATTCTATACACCAACAATAACCTAATAGAGATCTATTCCTTCTTTGATCTTCTTTGACGGGTTCGTTGTTGGTGGCAGTTCCTGACTGTCTAAGCCCCAGTGGCAACCGGAATAGCAGGAATCAAACTCTGGTCTTATCTCTCAGACGAGAGGAGAACCCCAGAGTATGGCAGCCCGAAGGCGCGTTGCTGCCAATACAATTGGTGGATTAGTGGCGGCACCTCAAAGGAGACAGGAATGTATCCAGCATTGGGATACGATTCCTAGTTCTGCCGTGAAAGGAACTCTACTACCCGTTTTCTCGGGGTAGAGTTGACTCCACCATCCAACTCTCCGTGTATAAAGGCTCTTCCTACCAACAGAGGAAGACCCTTCTATCCCACGAAGAGTTCTGAGTTGTCTGATTTGTGCGTCAAAAGCACATGAGCTCCCTGATGTTGATGTCAGAAGAACATGCTTCACAACGTCAAAGTCACTAATGCCAGTTCTGGAAAAGCTGCTCAGCCAAACTTCTACAGAAAACAACAAAGAAGAAGTATTTTTAAACAGAAGTATTATCAGATGCGTATCAAACACTAACTAAAAACAGATCACAAGGCTTTTTACGCCAGTGCTT
Source organism: Iris pallida (assembly GCA_029216955.1). Classification (NCBI taxonomy): domain Eukaryota; kingdom Viridiplantae; phylum Streptophyta; class Magnoliopsida; order Asparagales; family Iridaceae; genus Iris; species Iris pallida. The sequence continues at coordinate 11,426,996 of JANAVB010009198.1, read as the reverse complement.
CAGCAAGGCCTTTACGCCAGTGATTCAGCAAGGTTTTTTTACGCCAGTGCTTCAGCAAGGCTTTTACGCCAGTGATTCAGCAAGGCTTTTTACGCCAGTGCTTCAGCAAGGCTTTTTACGCCAGTGATTCAGCAAGGCTTTTACGCCAGTGCTTCAACGAGGCTTTTTACGCCGGCGCTTCATAAAGGCTTTTACGCCAGTGATATAACAAGGCTTTTATGCCATTTGCTTCAGCAAGACTTTTTACGCCAGTGCTTCAGCAAGGTTTTACGCTCGTAAAATAGCTGTTTTCAAACAAAAAAAATTTCGAAGACAGAGATTTGCTTACGATCGGACTTACCATTTGAGTCGAATGGTTTGGCTCTAATAGTGGTTGAATCCACATTTGAAGACTGAACGTACAAATGAACACCGTGGGAAAGCTCCGCCATTGTCAATTGTTGGAGAACAACATCACAGAAAATTATCTTCAGAGGAATGAGTACGAGAATATATGAAACATTCTCGGCTATTTATAAAGACTGAAGAACTGTTGGGATGAGTCTATTTCGGGGGAAGATCCTATTTAAAGGCTCTCGTAACCACAGGATTAGACGCCACGTGTTGGTTTGTTTCTTGGGAATGAACAACCAAAATAAAGTGTTGAACAGTTCTATCTACTAACAGATGAGATTAACATCAAAGATTTTATTTATAAAGGGGTCCACTCCTACATATAAGAGAGTCGCAATACATGGAATTTCATTTTCCCTCTCCCTCATTAGACTGACGAAGAGAGGCACCTAACTCACACATGTTGTGAATCCCGGAGCGACGCATCAGATTCAAAAATGCTTCTGCATCTCCTGAGCCCTCATATGCAGTCGGGGGACCACCATCAATGCGGCTGAAGACTGCTGGTGTTAATCCGAAGCACGCTACAAAATTGCGTGCTCGCTCAAAGTCAATCCTTGAGCCCGAAGCCTCTTCATTGTTAGTCTCCTTCTTGGGCGCCATGTTACTATGGAGATGAACGACAAGAGTGAAGAATTTCTCCTCATTTATATGGTTAAATCAACTCTCCATATTCCTCTTTGGAAACTGCTCATTATAAATGCAAAACTCGGGAAAGCGAAAAGGCATTCGAGAGTTTCAAAAAAAGAGATTCATTGTGACAATTAAGTGTTGACCGACACTGTTGGAAATTACGCCGACTGTTGGACATCCCCGCTTTTACGTGGATGGCTGTTGCGTATCCCAAATTTTACGTTGGTAGGTCAAATCTCAACTTTTACGCTTCTGTTCAAAGTGTTTCAAATGTTGGAGATATTTGAAAACTTTGAAGGGGGTCTTGTAGGAGCGTAAAAAGTGTTTCAAAGAAAGAGTCATCCAATTCATAAGTGATCGGTTTTTACACCAAGCAGAGCGGGTAATCTCTTTTACGCCCAAGACCAGGCTAATCAATTTACGCCTAAGCAGCCTGATCGCTTTACGCTTGGGTCTACACTTGTGTTTTTACGCCAAGGACAGAGCAGCCTCTTTTACGCTGGACAAAAACTGTCAAATCTCACATTTAATGCAAACTCTGACATGAAGATATTAATAATGGCATTTATCACAGAATTCAATAGGATTTGTCTTATACAAAGACCATTGTTGTCGTTTATGGAGATCGAGCTACTTTACGCTCATTGAATGGTTTCTTTTACGCACGGAGTTTTACATGAGTTCTTACGCTCATAAAATAATGTGTGCGTAAAGTCTATTTGAGCCATTTTACGCTCAAGGTTATTCAATAACCACTTTACATAGGGAACCTATGACAGAGCTATTTTACGCTCATCTCACTATTTTACGCTCAGAGGATGTTGGAGCTGTTTTTACGCCCTATTCTTTCTGGCCAGTTTGGAACGTGGTTTGCCTACATGGCCTTCATGCCACATATTTCAAAGAACGTGTGTACATGTATCCTATTCTTACTGAAATGATGGGACGCGTGTCAACATATGCAAAGGATGATTATGATCATGGGTGGCAGTTATTAGCGTAAAGATAGACTTTGATGCTCTTTTACGCACAAAAGCCCCAGTCTATAAATAGACTCATTTTTTTCAAACACAAGGGACAGAGAGAGAACAGGAGAGAATACAGAGAACAGGACTTCGAGATTTTGATTCTCCAGAGCATTCTTCTTCAACTTTTCTTCCAGAACAGAGTGAAGCAAAGCAGGAAAGCATTCGGCCTCGCCATCAGTACCCAAGTGCGTCGATACCTTTCTGGTGACTTAGTTCTTCCAAGTTGTTCTACTTCAAGCAGTGATCTTCATCATCATCATATGGTCCAAGAAACAAAGTGATCATTTATGAATCAGACTTCCATAGCAATATTCTTCCCAGAATCAAATTTGTACTTCTTGTACTTTTTCTCGTTTTATTTTCAAAATCCAACCTTTTTGTTTGGCAATTTTGTTAAGTGAAACAACGCAGAAGGAGCTGAACATGAGGCAAAGACGATGGTTGGAGTTGATGAAGAACTTCAACATCGATTTACAGTATCACCTTGGGAAGGCAAATGTGGTGGCGGATGCGCTGAACAGGCATCCGATGGCATGGTATCTGATGATAGATCGACATTTACGGGAAGATCTGGAGAAGCTCGGTATCGAGATAGTTCGGCCAGGATCAGTGATACTGATGATGGCGCTAGACATTCAGTCAGGTTTGATGGAGCAGATCAAGAAGGCACAATCTACAGATGAGAGCCTCCACAGACTCAGGGCCCAGGCTTTAGCTAGATTGCTGGATGACTTCACCATAACAGAGGATGGATCCTTGAGGCATGGCAGCCGGTTATGCGTGCCGAAGGGAGAGCTGATAGAGGCAGTCTTACAGGAGGCACATCGATTACGATATTCTATTCACTCTGGTGCCAACAAGATGTACCGTGACTTACGGAAACATCTTTGGTGGCACGGGATGAAGAGAGATGTATCACGTTTTATTTTGAGATACCTAGTTTGCCAGCAGGTCAAGACGGAGTGTCAGAGGTCGGCTGGTCTATTGCAGCCATTACCCATTTTCGAGTGGAAGTAGGAGCATATTACGATGGACTTCGTTTCAGGGCTTCCTCGTTCCCAAGGAGGGAATGATGCCATTTGGGTCATCGTTGACAGGTTGACGAAGTGTGCGCACTTCATACCCTTCAAGGTGGGGCTATCTACCGAAAAGTTGGCGGAGCTATACATGCAGCAGATAGTTCGCTTGCACGGAGTACCAGTAAGCATCATATCGGACCAGGATAGCATATTCACGTCCCACTATTGGAGGAGCTTGCAGAAAGAATTGGGCAGTCGGCTCAAGTTCAGTACAGCGTACCACCCACAAACAGATGGACAATCCGAGAGGACGATACAGACGCTAGAGGACATGCTGAGGACTTGTGTGCTGGACTTTGGCGGATCATGGGAGGGCCATCTGCACTTGGTAGAGTTTTTATACAACAACAGCTACCAAGCCAGCATCGGTATGTCTCCTTTCGAGGCACTATATGGACGACGATGCCGTACACCACTCTTTTAGGATGACGTTGGGGATAAAGTTATGCTTGGGCCAGAGATGATCACGGATACAGCAGAGAAGGTCGGGATGATCAGAGACAGGCTCAGAGTCGCTCAGGACAGGCAGAAACACTGGGCCGATACTAGTCGCAGACCGATGGAGTTTGCCGACGAAGATATGGTGTTAGTAAAGATATCACTTACTAAAGGGACGATCTGGTTCGGACGAGGCTGCAAGTCGAGCCCCAGATACATTGGGCCGTTCGAGATACTTGGCAGGATCGGAGAGGTAGCTTACAGGGTTATACTTCCCCCCAATCTAGCAGGAGTTCACGATGTCGTTAATGTGTCTTAGCTGAGGAGATACGTTCCAGACCCCAGCCATGTGCTAGATCATTCAGAGTTGGAGATCGGACCGAGTCTTGCAGTTACTGAGCAGCCAGTGGAGATATTGGACAGAAGGAAGAAGAGGCTGAGGAACAAAGTTATACCCTTCGTACGAGTAGCTTGGAGCCGTCACTCTCCGGGGAAATCTACTTGGGAGAGGGAGCCGGACATGAGGGAGAGATATCCTTACTTGTTCGACCCAACAGCCGCGAGGGAACCACCCGTTCCCACTTGATACCTTAGTGGTTAGTTTTAATAATAGCCTGAGTCATTTGTTTGCTTTGCTTGCTATGTTAGAATATTTGTAAAGTCTTCTATCTTTGTGAATTTCAATGATGAAATTTTTCAAGGAGGAAAGATTTGTAAGCCCCTAGATTTTAAAATATTATTTTTATAATTTTAAATAGCATTTATATCCTTAAAATAAGTTATTATAATTATTAAAAATTTCCTAGAATTTTTAATAATTTTTAAAAATAAATTTGATAGCTTAAAATATCAATCTGCAATTATTAAATATCAATTTACAATTTGTTAAATTGTTTTAATATCAATTTATAAATTATTGATTTGTTTTAATTTCAGTTTGCAAATTATATTTGCAAACTAAGAGGCAGGGGGGTTAATTGTTAAACCCCAAACTTAGGGGGGCCTTACTGCAAATCACCCGTCACCCCTCCCACGATTTCCTCTCTCCTTCCTCACCTACGCCCGACGACCGGCCGACCGACCTAAACCCTAATTTTTTGTAACCCAGCCCCTAATTCGACCGACTTTTCGACCCTAAAAATCAACCCCGACCCCAAACCCTAACTCTAGACCATTTTCTGACCATCCTAGCGCCGGCTAACCCCCTTTCTTCTCCGACGAACTCGCCGAAACCCTAGATCTAGTAGCGCCACCCCTACAGGCCACGTCGACGTCTCCAACCACCATCAATCGACGTGCCTCGACGAGACGACCACAACGCCATTTTTTCCCAACCACCGTGACGTCTCCTCCGCCGTACAACGCCCCCGAAAGCCACTGCTCACCGGATACGTACGTGTCATCTCACCCTTCGTGTCATTCAGTGTCTCATGTTGGTGTCACTGGACTCACCTAAACACGAGGAGTCCACTGATGTGCTCGGACACGAGAAACTCGTATCGTGTGAGTCGTATACGCCCTGGATACAGGACTCGTGTATCTTCGTGTCCCTAACTGTCAGGACACGAAGACACAGAAGTATGGGTTAACAGGTTTAATAGACTGATTATTGGGTTTAAAACCCATTATCCTAAATTCATTATAAAACTAACTAAGTCCTATCCCTATCAAGCTAACCCGAGCTGACCCCTTGGCTAGCCCAAGCAATGTTATGCCCCCCTGTTCCAACAGGCCGAGTTCGAGCGCCCCCTTTTGTTTTCTTTTCTTTTTGTTTTCTTTTTATTTTATTTATTTTATTATATATATATGTATATATGTATTTATATATATATGTATATATGTATATGTATATGTATATGTATATGTATATGTATATGTATATGTATATGTATATGTATATGTATATGTATATGTATATATATATATATATATATATTTTTTTTTTACATATATATATATATATATATATATATATATTATATTATATATATATATATATATATATATATATATATATATATATATATATATATATATATATATATATATATATATATATATATATATATATATATATATATACTGTTATATACATAATATATATACTATATTTGTATGTGTATATATGTATTTTATATTAAGTATTTATATATATATATATATATATATATATATATATATATATATATATATATATATATATATATATATATATATATATATATATATATATATATATATATATACTGTTATATACATAATATATATACTATATTTGTATGTGTATATATGTATTTTATATTAAGTATTTATATATATATATATATATATATATATATATATATATATATATATATATATATATATATATATATATAGATGTATTTGTTGTATATGTATATATATTTCAAATACAATTTTGTGCTAAATATCATTATGTGTAAATTCACAAGTTATTTTATTATATAATTTTATGACTTGTATATTTTACCACTTTAAAATATATTATTATCAAAATACTTTAATATATATATTTGAAATACTGTATTTTATTAATTATGGCCATTTGGTGTGCAAACCTAGCATGGGTTTTTGGGCCCAAATGTGTCTAATACATTCAAAGTCTATACAAGTCATATTGGACTTAATTCATGACTTTGGTCCCGTATCTGGACTTCAGTTCAATTTCGTCTACGTGGACAAAATACTAAATAATTAATTATTTATTTTTCAGGATTTGTAACTTGCTGTTTTTAAATTTTTATATATATTTTAGTTACTATAAAAATATGGGAGAAATTGTATGTAAATATTATGTTAATTTATATAATTTAATATAATTGTTTCAGCATTTAATAAGTAATTTTGGCATTTTATAAATAGGAAAACAGAACTCATTTTCAGGATACATATGTTTGCTGATTTTTAATAAATATCTATGAGGGTTTATAAATTCCAAAAAAATTAGTATAAATTTCTATAATTAACAAGAATCATTTTGGTACTTTATTTTATGTATATTTGAGCTTTTGCCTATCTCAAAAATTGTTGGAACACAGTGTACAATCTGATTTATTTATTGAGTAGTTACGACTTACAATATTTTGTGTTGATTTGAGTTATTGTAGTATTGAACTTCACCCTACACTAGTGTAAAGGCCCTAGAAAGTTAGTTTGGGTATTGTGTCACCCCACATTGGTCTCCTATGCTAAAGTCATCATTTGGCTAGGTGTCCAGTCAGAAAGTCGTGTCGCACAACTAGTGTCTTAGTGCTTAACTTAGTATAAAAACTAAGTTTATGTATTATTTCTACAGTGACGAGTTACCAGACATCTATAGCATTTCTATCACTACCTTGCTTTGCTAAAGGCAAGTACCTCTACAAACTTTACATACTGTTATAACAATAAACTGTGATTCAACCATGTTAAATGCTGATCCTTGGGGTAGCAAGTTAAATTTTCACATGTTATATTATTTTTAGTCCCTACCATGCTTAGGACAGTTCTTATACCTCTCACATGTTTAACAACGGGGTTATGGGGAAACTGTTAGTAGAGTACGTGATCATGTCCCCTTTCTCCGTATGTATTTACCGAGCATTGTTACATTATATATATAACTTTGTCGTATGTTCTGGTCCCGCGTTTGTGTATGGATATACACCGATGCCGATATGTGTACGTATGTACACATCAGAAAATTGATATGTGCCACTGTACATCCTATTTTACCTATTGACCGATCACGTACATGCTACAGTTTTAAACTTTAAAACAAACATATAATGCCATGATAGATTATGATATACCATGATTCCTACACTTCTTTTCATTTCAAGTTTCGTATATTTAGTTTGTTAGAATCATTACTTGCTCCCGTCCTGACAGGATAACGTTGTAGGTATACTTACTGAGGAGGAGTTGCTTTGTGATTCCTATTATGGAGTTGCTACCGAGGATCAGGCTATACTTTACGAGGATGTACCTGCGGAAAACTCGTCTAGTTTGTTTATTTACTTGGGACTTTTGAGAGTAGTCATGTATTAGACTATGTATTTTATAACTGGACCTGTATCCAGTTTTACATTTTAGCCATGTACTCGGAACATACTTATATACGAGATGATTTTGTGTTTGGATATATTCTGACTCATCATTACATATAGAACTGTTAGCACACTTTGGTCTTATCTTATTTATCCTTAGAACAGCTTACTACGCTTTATCTCAAGCGTAGGCTGGACATGACTCGGCCCGACCCAACTATTTGGGCAGCCAATCGTGACACATACTGCCCAAGAAACCTGGCACTGAAAGAATAGATGCGACATACTCTCATTATGCTCCGCACATAGAACGCACACCTGGGTTTCCACTGTGACCCCGAACCTCCTCAATCTATCTCGAGTGATGAGTCTCCCAAGCATGACCCTGTACATACAGTATTGCCATTTTCTTGCCGCCCCTTTGACCCAAATAAATACCATATTATTGATTTTAGGGAGTGAGTCCCTAACTGCTTCATAGACCCGCCTATGTTCAAATTATCCGCTGCTCGACTCCTTTCATATCCAGCGGTCTCTGTCCCTCCCGCTGTCCAGTTTAATCGCTCTAATCTCGCGGCTGAATTGCCCAATCAGACCAGTGAACACCGCCCGCCAATCTCCATTGTGAGTAATGGAACTTACCCGAACTCCCGGCTGCACTCGTGGAGGCAGTCTATCTCCCAGCCTGTCCGCAAAGCTCGTGTGGCCGACCCATGGGTCGAACCACAAGTCAGTGGAGTCGCCATCTTTCATGGCTCGCACAATATGTTGTTTAATCCATTGCCTATGTTGGATGATCGTCTTGTATGTGACCGAAGCATTGCTATTTCTCTCCACCCGCCAGCAATTATCCTCCTTTACATATTTATTCATCATCCACTGAGCCTAAAGGGAGGACCCGGATATGAATTTCCACGTAAGCCTGAGAGCAGCAACCGTTCGTAGAGTCCGCAAAGAACGGATCCCCACCCCTCCTTCCTCCTTCGGTCAGCATAAGGTATCCCAACTGATAGCATGGATTCCCCCACGCCAAATAAAGTCTGCACATATCTTATCAATTTTCTTAATAGTAGCAGTAGGTAGCATGATAGTTTGTAGCCAAAACACTGTAATAGCCTGGATCACCGCCTTCACCAATTCAATTCGGCCACCGAAGGACAAATTCTGAGCGTGCCAACCCTCCGTACGTCTTTGGACGTAATCCACGAAGCTCTTACATTACGAGTCTCTTGCGTAGTTTACGCAGAGCGGAATGCCCAAATATTTCACCGGTAATTCTCCTATTGCTATCCCAATCCGGCTAGCTCTCTCCTCTTTGTTGGGACAGTGTTGATTGAAGTAGATGCAACTTTTATCTTGATTAATAAGAAGACATGTATAAGCCCCAAATTGGTGAATGATATTGGTCAACGCATCCAGCCCTTTGTATGTAGGCACCATGAAGACTTGCAAATCATCCGCATAGATGAGGTGGGACACAGTCGGAGCAATCCTTTTCTGCAGTGGTGTGATCCTCCCCTGAGTTACCGCTCTGTCCATTAGGCAGGTAAAATACTCCATCACCGTGAGGTGGCACCATGTCACCCTTCCATGCTATCATCATGCACTTTAGTGCATGATGATAGCATAGGGAGGTGATATGGTGCCACCCTCCATAGGGTGGCACCTCACCTCCCTCATCCTCTCTCTCTCTCTATATATATAGCCATCGTATATATATATATTATTATTATTATTATTATTTTTTTTTTTTAGCCATCGTATATATATATATATATATATATATATATATATATATATATATATATATATATATATATATATATATATATATATATATATAGTGCTATCCAATGAGCACACCCCTTTTAATGAGCAAATGAGCACATCTATTTTTATCGGTAGGATTTAGGAGTAAAATTAAGATGCGGTCAAATTAATTAAGAGGAAGTCTTTACTCTTTCCTTCTAAATTATAGGTCAAATCTGCAGATTGGCTCTTTTAAGATTGAGATACATCTCCTTCTGGACGTATTACAACATGTCTGTCTATCATCCCATGCAACACCTGTGCCTATGCCTGCCCAAATAATGTAACGTGCAACTCCAATGCGCAGGCCCTCCTCGCGTCCAATGCCCTGACAACTGCAGTGCAGTGGGAAGAGGTTAGGAGCGGCCGACGTCAAGCTGTCGACCGATCCGCAGAGCGTTACGGCGAAGGAGAGGTGGCACAAGGTAAGTGACCGCTTCAGGGCGCTCAAGAGCCAGGTCTCCAGAGGGAGCAACAATATGGACACCGTGTCCACTCTAGAGGAGGCCATCAACTACGTTCGTCAAACCCGGATTTGTCTCCATCAGGCTGCCTTGACGATGCTCCCTCCCTCCTCATTATCATCACCTGCATGGGCTTATTAATGTTACTTTTGAATATTGCACGCACTAGTAATGCACTACTTCCTCCAGGTCCAAAACATGAGGAGAATTGGTTGCTAGGCTACAACTACGCAATAGCTGCACCAACACACACTTCTTTTCCATATTGTTCTTTCCAAGGGGAGCAAGAGGATCAGATGCTCCGTCGGTCAGTACAATGTTAGCATGAAATCTAAAGTTCAAGTTTCTTTTATATATCAAACTATTTATAATTAATTTTGAATGCCTGATACTGCGTCTGCAAGAATCACTCGTTTCAATTGGGACAAGACTTTCAAATTAAGTCGACTGGTTCGTTTATTTTTTATTCAATTGAAAATCTAGTTGAGGAAATTTTTGTATTCCCATCAAAGGGTCCTCCACTTCAAACGAAAATGATAGTAGTATTTGGTTGTCCGGTCAAGAAGGGTAAGTAAACGCGACACTTTTTAACTCCCACGTCCCCCTGATACTGTCTCTAGTACAATCCCCTCTGCCCTTTTCGAGTCGATTTCCGGTGTCCTATTTATTACCTCGAGGATCCGTTCACCAGCAGTTGCTGCCTCGGAGAAATACATCACATTGGAAAGACCTAAACATAGTGATCCGTTTCCACAGGAAAATGAATCAGTAACAAGCAGACTTACGAAATGTTGGTATAGTATAAATGAAAAAGTACATACAAGCCTCCCATGATATCGGCAAAGCCACAAGGGCCAACCTCCACATGATGAACCCCATAATGTAACTGCCGAAGAACATGGAGCAGTTCATTATTAAGTTGGGCACCTACAACACGGTAAGAAAATTCTTAACACGAATTTTCTTCTAATGCCTTCTCCCATGTCTATGTGGTTAGTAGAAAGCTTCATATGCCTTCTTGCTGAGGAAATCGATTACCAGACTGTCGCTAGAGATGCTGGTGATACGTTTGAACTGGAGAACTCTTTGAGGTCGAAGTACTCTGGCTTTACGCAAGAAGGCATATGAAGCTGTCTACTGACAGTATAGCCTCAACACGACTTTCAAGTACCGGGATCACAAAATTTTTCTCAATCAGACCTACAATTGAATAAAAAAGATCAAGATGTTGTTTCAACATCTAAAAAAACACGCGTTCTTCATGCAAGGAATGCTGAGAGAGGGAATAGAGAGGTACAAGGAATGCCGAGAGAAGGAACAAGCAGAGAGGGTCCCGAAGATGATATTAATTTGATTGTCAAAATCTACTTCCTAAATTATCTTTTTAATGGTCAAATATTTCCTAAATAAGATATAATGATTTTCAATCATTATATATATATATATATATATATATATATATATATATATATATATATATATATATATATATATATATATATATATATGACGCGGATCAAAAATTCGTCTGCGGAGCCCTCGTTAGAGCTCCGCCAAAGCTGCCCCACACCATCGGATCGGGGGGCCCGTTCGATCCAACGGTCGAGAGTGACAAGATCCGGACCCATATATAGATGCGATCAAAAGTCCAACGGAGGGAGCCCTGCTAAAGCCCCGATTGATATATACATATATATATAGCCATTATATATATATATATATATATATATATATATATATATATATATATATATATATATATATATATATATATATATATATATTTTTTTTTTTTTTTGCCATTATATATATATATATATATATATATATATATATATATATATATATATATATATATATATATATATATATATATATATATATATATATATATATATATAATGGCTATATATATATAGATGCGATCAAAAGTCCAACGGAGGGAGCCCTGCCAAAGCCCCGATTGATATATACATATATATATATATAGCCATTATATATATATATATATATATATATATATATATATATATATATATATATATATATATTTTTTTTTTGCCATTATATATATATATAGCCATTATATATATATATATATATAAATATAATGGCTATATATATATATATATATATATATATATATATATATATATATATATATATATATATATATATATATATAACCATTATATATATATAAATATAATGCATATATATATATATATATATATATATATATATATATATATATATATATATATATGACGCAGATCAAAAATCCGTCTGCGGAGCCCTCGTTAGAGCTCCGCCAAAGCTGTCCCACACCATCGGATCGGGGGGCCCGTTCGATCCAACGGTCGAGAGCGACGAGATCCGAACCCATATATATAGATGCGATCAAAAGTCCAGTGGAGGGAGCCCTGCCAAAGCCCCGTCCTTCCTGTACCATCGGATTGGGGGCCCGCGTGGGGTCGCGCACGCGCCCCTATCAACGGTCGAGGGCGATGGGGCTCCCGCGGGACTGGGCTCCGGATCGCAACCATGGGCGGCTGGGTGGCTTTGGGTCACGACTCGGCTTAGAGAAATGACATCTCAAAATATAAAATAGAATATATATATATATATATATAACATATCTCTCATGTCGGCGCTACGGTTCTCGTCTGTGGGAGATGATCCTAGTGCGGACGCTCCGACGGATAAACGCCAGACCTCAGGCGTCATCGATGGCCATACGAAGGAAGAGGTGGATCGAATGGATGCGTCAGGAGGTTGTACGACAATAGAGAGAAGGAAACGAAGGAACCAGGCTCCACAGACAGACAAGCTGGAGAGGGCGAGCCCTTTGGGTAGCGCTCGGAGTCGACCGGGGACAAAAATAATGCAACAAAGGTCAGGATACGATCGTGTTAATAGGAAGGGGAGAACTAGCACAGTCCGCACATTCGCAAGGAAGGAGAAAGACGTGAACAGGCACACGGAGATTGGGCATGTATTGGAAGGGCACAAGGTGCCAGATCAGCCTACCCAGCCATGGCAGGCGGAGGCGATCACAGGGGCCAGAACCAAACCGATGTCTTGGGCCGACATCTGTAAACCTGTGGCAGCTCACGAAGAGGTAGACTTGCAATATATTGAACCGAGTATCATTAATGAACAGAAGGTGGTCGAAATCACTAGCGATGATATACTCGAGACTACGGAGTATTGAAAGAATATCCTAATTCTATATGTAATGGGTAGCCGACCATTCTACGATCAATTACACGGATATGCGCATAGGATATGGCGACCCAAAGGGGGAATGGAGATCTTCTCACGAGAGAATATGTTTTACTTCATCAAATTCGATATGACAGAGGATCTCGAGCGAATCATCCAAGGAGGCCCTTGGACATTCGATGGAAGATTGGTTGTTCTTAGGAGACGGCACCCCGAATCTAATTTCGAGAAGGATAGGCTCACCAAAGTCCCAATCTGGATACGACTACTTTGGTTGTCCCCCCCAGCTGTGGAGCAACCCATCCATCATGAAACTGGCAAGTGTGGTCGGGAAGCCGCTACGTACTGACATTCCAATGGCCAGACGACATTGATTGTCATACGCAAGGATATTTGTCGAAATTACAGCAGCATAAACTCTTGTTAGCCCAATAATTATATCATATTTTTGAATATGGCTAATCAATTAAGTTTAACATAGTGACGTCACTGATATTCATGTAATCACTATCATGTTGCTACTTAAACTTAGCATTGTCCTAATGTTCTATATCTTATTGCTATTTTTGTATTATAATGCATCATACTGCTTTGTTCGTCTAATATGTACTTTCAGACATGTAGTAAGCATGATCAAATATGATCAAACCAGGACATATGTAATAGAGAATCATTAATGATGGGCCAAAGATGGTGTTATACAAGAAAATTTCTCTGAACCGCCCAACGACCTATCCGGGGCCTCGTATCGGGGGTTCCGCTGCCCTGTCAGCGGACAGGGGTCGAGGGGACAGCACCTCTCGTGGGGGTTCGGAGGCGAAACCCTCGAAAGGTATTCAGATTTCCAGATCAGTTTATCTTTAGACGACTGCCGTCAAGCAAAAAGACGTCTTCAGGTCTGCTCAAATATTAGAAGAAAGGCGTCATCAAAGGGCTCTTGGTTTTCCTATTTTATCAATATAATTTTTATATTTATTGAGTTTAGGAATACGATGTACACTGCATCGTACTAAAAAATAGGCTACCCAAGAAACAATTTTAAAATACCCTTTTATTTTGAAAACAAGCCCACTTACAAAAGCCCAAACTACTTTCTGTACTGCCTGACTTTTCAAAAATCCTAAAAACCAATTTGCAAAAACCCTAACAGAACTCAAACAGAATTCAGCTCGAATTCGGCTAGAGTTCGGTTAGTGGACGTTGGATTTTGAACTTGGTCTTCCCGCAGTTACGGATGCAACGACTATCTGCCGAGATTCTCTCAAAGAGTTCTGCCTGAATTCTGCCCAAATTCTGTCAGAATCCTGACTTTGGAAAACTTATAAATAGAGAAGGATTTCAATCATTTCAACTCACTCATTACCTTTCTTATCTCTTGTCTCTAAGCTTAAACGTCTTCCAAAGTATTCCTAGCTATTCATTTTCAAATTCTAAGCCAGTTACAATCCTCTAGTCGATTTGTCAGTGCGGTACAGTCTAAAAGTTTCAGAGTAATTTTAATTAGAGACTTGATTGAAGAAAGACACTTCACAATTGAAGTTGGTCGAGTACTTCGGATCAAAGCTCGCATTGTAGAAGTTGCAAGAACTTCGATTGAAAACTTGTGGTATTTTATAATAGTGGATTCAACTAGAAGCTAGAGTTCTTCCGACTGGACTAGTCCTCACAAGAGAAAAACCAGTATACATTGCCGTATTTGCGTTTGCTTTCTGATATCTGTTTTTCATTTACTTACTTGTGATATATTATCTGTGATCTTGCTTCTAACATTTTAATTAGTTAATTTTTGCTGCCTACTCTATTCACCCCCTCTAGAGTATTGTGCTTTACAATTCGTTTCTACAACTCTCCCACGAAAAATTGACTTAATTCTCTCGAATGGTGAGAGACTGGAACAGAAAATTGCATATGAATGGGTCCCGCCAGCATGCAATCAATGCCATTGTTTTGGTCATACTAAAGCCCATTGTTCGGAAACGGGGATAAGCACTAACGAAGGAGATGAACAAGGGGACCAAATAATGGAAACGAAGCAGATAGAAGGAAGCCTCGGTCAAAGTATAGCAGGGAACAATACTGATACGTTGGGATAGATTGAGCTCGATATGGTGGATGGTGAGATGATGAACCAAAGAGCGACACTATAAAGCATATCATTACTAGGCAAAAGACAGGGACCTGAGAAGGAAACCAATATCGAAGATAACTCATCTCAAGATATGGTCATATTTGGTGAGAACGGGAAGGGAGCGAGTAGCAGTAATATTACAACAGAAGCTCTAGACATATTGAACGAGGAAAGAAACAGGGCTTATAAAGAGAGACCAATACCGCAACCCAACACAGGAACCCGATGTGCTACTCAAGGAGGGAAAGGAATGGAACCACAGATGCCCAACTCAGGTGCGGGAGAGGAGAGCATGTATCTTAAGATAACCAATCCAAAATGGCATTTGCACATGGAAGGTAAGTCACATGAGACAAGCTACGAATAGGCAGCTAACTTACAGAGGATGGAGACTCCCCAAACCTGTCCAAGGGAGAGTCAACGACTTAAAAAGGACAACCAATCCTATTATTAGATGTCGATCCTCACATGGAATGTTTGAGGGATGAATTCCATAGGTAGATGGCATAAGATTTGCAACATGATGAAGAAGCATAAGTGTTTGATAGTTTCCATACTGGAGAACAAGATCAAAGACGAATCAAAACTAACAAGAAGAACCCCACATCATTGGACTTCCGTCCATAACCTGGCAGAGTGGAGTATGGCACACATATGGCTGATATGAAATACAGCGGAGTGGTCAAGCCAGGTACGCTTCCTATCGGAATAACTCATAGTCATTGATTTTTACTAATATAGGGGGTTTAAAAGTTGCAATTGGAGCTGTTTATGGTCATAACAATCGCAAACTACGCAACTGTAGGATGATATTATCAAGATCGCATCTGAAGTAGAAGTCAACCTTCCTGTACTGATGAGTGGTGATTTTAATGCCATATTATATGAAAATGAGAAGATGGGGGGTAAAAAAGTACCGACGACTATTCTGAATGACTTTCAAGCCTGCCTCCTTAGCCCAGGGCTTCATTGTCTACCTCAAAGCGGGCATCTCTGGTCGTGGAGCAACAACTTAGTGGTGAACATGGTTATTTGTCAACTCGACAGGTCATTGTGCAATCTCAAATGGCTCGAGACATTCCCATCTGGGACTGTAGAGGGGCTCATTTCTATGAACCAAACAACGTTCATAAAGGACAAAAGCATTAGAAAAAACTGCCTACTGGCTCACAAACTTGTTCGAGACTTCAACAAAGCAGGGGACAGGAAGGGATGTATCAAGCTGGATCTACAAAAAGCATACAATATGGTGAACAAAGAGTTTGTGTGCAAGGTGCTGCTTAGCATGGGTTTCGCCAACTGGTGGCTCGACAGGATCATAGAATGTATCACCATCCCGATATTATCGATTCTCATCAAGGGACAACCTACAGGCTACTTCGAAAGCAACCGAGGATTGAGACATGGTGACCCTCTTTCCCCTACTTATTTACAAGTGTCATGGAATACTTTAAATGTATAATGGAGCTTGCGGTGGCACAGGGTCGAATTAAGCCATTATATCATCACATTTTGTCGAGCATATCCCACCTCATTTATGTAGATGACTTATTGGTGTTCATGGATGTAACGCTCCAGTCCCAAAATATATAGGACCAAGTACGTGAACATGCCAACTGCACATATACGAAGAATACTCCAATATATGGAATTCTTATATATGCACATAAGTTGTAAATAAAAATAATCACAGGCCAGAATAACATATCTAATCTCATCACAGCTCAACACAGAAGATAACGAAGTCCAAATAAATAAATAAGAGTACCAAAAGATAGCCGGGTAAACATACTCACTCCAAACAGCTATGAAAAATAGTCTCACAAGATCGGAGTCCGACCTCCGCAAAATAGAAAGAAAAGAGATGTAAAATAATGTCTACAACTGTCTCAGATAAGAAATATTCTAGAAATCAAAAGGTACTGCCTCGTCATCAATGTAGGATAGCTCCAACGCCGCTCCGTACTCCTGCGGAAAATCATCTAAACCTAGAGAGATAACCAGGTCCTCAGGGGACATAGCAAGATACAAGAAAACACCATGCCATATAAACTGTGATAATATAATAAGGAAAATGGTATGCATGCAATCGGGTTCCTGACCATTCTACTGTAAATATGCAGTTGAGATACATTCCTTCGACGCATGAGCCCTGGCTGAGTATAGGATCCGGTATAGTCCTCTCTTAGGCACCAGTGACCAAGCACATGACATTCCAAGAACGATAGTGGCCAACCTGAGAGGCTAATCATACCCGTATCTCCAGCGGAGCTTCCGGGTTACAAGTAAAGTACAATCGAAGCCCATACATCAGGTAATGTTCTCTCCACCCAATGCCTAGTATCATCATCTCCATGACTGACATGTACCTCTAGTAACCGCCAAGTCTTCTAACATGCAACTCTATTGGCAGTTATCCCTATCCGTCGCACGCTCCATACGACGGCCAGCCGACTACGCAGATACGTATCCTACATGTGACTCATATCACGTGATACAATAAGTGTCAAGGCCGTATGAGATATACCAATACCTCAACATCAACGGGTGGTCAATAAACTAAGTCAATGCAAGAGGAATAAATAAAGCGAGAAAAACGACCGATAGAGTCGCTTGCACCCAAGTGTGACTTGGACGCACAGTTTAAATATTAATAAATATAAAATGCTGAAAATAACAACTGAAAATAAGAAATATAATAATCACAGAGTAAGGTGGCAAGGTATCTTGCCTGATGGTGCAAAGTGGCAAGCCCAAGAAATCACAATATCAGCTAAGAAACGTCACAGTCTCCAAACAACTCCGGACACTGAAACAAACATCAAAAATGCACTCGATGTAAAAGATATACCTAGGAAATGCCTGTCCAAAAGTCTAATTCTGGAACAGGGGAAAAATCATAATTTCGGGTCAAAACGATGTCCGCCGTTGGACCCGCTTTGCACCGAAATGCGTGCCGAAGTTTATGGTCTCTAAAGTCGTCAAACTACATGTCTATGGTTTCAGTTTGAGGAGAGAAACTCAACGGTATGTCCATTTTTGGATTCCGATGAGCCGTGCACAAAATCGCCCGTTTGAGTGGGTCGCAGGCACGCCAAAAATGGGTTCCGATTCGACCTTCTCAGAATCAAACCAAACTTGTCACACAGGACCAGAATTTTGATCCAGACCTGTTGGCGTAAGTTTTGTCTCGATTCGACGACTGTACACGAAATTATGGGCAAGTTTGCAAAACACCGATACGGGATATCTCGACGGATACGCGTTGATTTTGTCGCGCATACACGACGAAACTGAGTTCTTTCAGTTCCCACACGTCAGCGACGTCCATACGCGCCTTTCGATGTGTAAACCGTGCGACCACGTCACCCATTTTGTCGGGCGCACGCCATATCGGTCAAATTTCAGAAAATTAATATAACTAAACACAGGTTTTTCCTCAACTTCAACATCAATCTACTTTTTACACGCTAATCGAAACAATAATTCAGAAGATGCGTTGCGATCTCGGTTATGTTGTCTTTTACTATTTTCTATTAGTTCCTACATTACTTTACTGTACAGCAAGAAAAATTGGCCGACAAGTTGTCGTTTTAAAACAGTTTTATAGCGTTACAGAAAACAGATTTTTGTTCAACTTCGTCTCGATTTTTTGAGCAAGTCGATGGGTTGTTTTCGAAATCCACCTAGAGGATCTCGAAGAGGGTCAAGTCTACTTTCCAAAAATCTTACAGATCAAAAATCGGTGCTACGAGTAAAAAGTTACTTCGTAGGAAAGTAGGGTACCTTGAGTGGGAAAACTGCTCCATGGGTGACGCGGGGCTGACTTCCGATGCTCCGTTCGTCGCGCACAAAACTCCGTCACTAGTGAAACGAACTCGCAGGCGAAGGGGGTATGATCATCTGCAAATTTCATTTTGGAAGTCTAGGGTTTTGAGGCTTGTGGAAAAAGTTGTATTTATAACAACTTCTAACTAAACCTAATACCAATCGGTTTTGGTTTTAAGCATCCCATGGTTTCGGGTTTGCTCGGGTGAGCTGCTGCATGCAGCAAGGGAAAGGGGGGTGTGGGACCCGCCCACATGGGGTTAGTGGTTATTAATATATATATATATATATATATATATATATATATATATATATATATATATATATATATATTTTTTTTTTTTTCCTTTTCCTTTTCCTTTCTTTTTTCCTTTTCCTTTCTTTCTTTTTTCCTTTGAGCTGCTGTGGTCGGTCCTCCTTGGGCCGACCACCTGAAAATCTTTTTTTATTTTATTTTATTTTATAATATATATATATATATATATATATATATATATATATATATATATATATATGTATATATATTTTATATATATATATATATATATATATATATATATATGTATATATATATATATATATATATATATATATATATATATATATATATAATATATATATATATATATATATATATATATATATATATATATGAATACAATTCGCACAAAAATCCTATAAGTTGTAAATAAGTAACAAAGATCTTTTATAATAATTGTAGACTATATTTAGTAGCACTTTAAAATATCAAGCACACATTCACACACATAATATATATATTTTTATATATATAAATACACCCATATATACCAACTAACTCTTTAATGCCAAATAATATATAAAAATAATAATTTTTAAATCACTAAAATAATTAGAAAATCTTGGGGGTTTACATCCTACCCAATTTAAAGAAAATTTCGTCCTCGAAATTAAATTAAGGTCGGGGGATCAAATGCAATGCATAAAAATTGATAGTAACTTATAGTTTTAATGCAAGACATACCTTCGTTTTCGAACAATTGCCGGTAGCACTTTTGGATGTCGTTCTCGCGCTCCCAAGTAGACTCCCCTGGCGAGTGATGCTTCCATGCCATGCGAACCAATGGAATAGATTGATTCTGCAACACCTTCACTCGGCGATCGAGGATACCTACTGGTTGCTCATCGTACGACAAGCTCGGTCCAACTGTGATCTCGGCGTGATCAAGCACATGATTGTTGTCCGCCACCTACCTCCTTAACTGAGATACATGGAATACGTCATGCACTCCCTCTAACGACGGTGGCAAGGCCAATCTGTAGGCATCCTCTCTAACACGTTCCAAGACATTGAAAGGCTCGATGTACCTTGGACTCAACTTGCCACGTCCTCCGAATCGAATCGTGCCTCTAGTGGGGGATATCTTCAAGAACACATGGTCGCCCTCTTTGAACTCCAAAGGTCGACGACGATTATCTGCCCACTGCTTCTGACGATCCTGCGCTGCTCGCAGGTGGCCCTGAATTTTCTTCACTGTCTCCACTGTGCTCAAGACCAACTCGAGATCCAATAGCTGTCGCTCTCCTATGTCGCTCCAACAAACAGGAGACCGACACTTCCTACCATACAATGCTTCGAACAAAGCCATCTGAATGCTCGCTTGATAGCTATTGTTGTAGAAAAATTCTACAAGATGAAGATGGTCCTCCCAAGAACCGCCAAAATCAAGCATGCATGCTCTCACCATATCCTCTAGCGTCTGAATGGTACGCTCCGACTGGCCGTCTGTCTGCAGATGGTATGCAGTGCTAAACTTCAATCGGGTGCCCAAACTCTCTTGCATGCTCCTCCAAAAATATGAGGTAAATCTTGAGTCACGGTCTGACACAATACTAACAGGCACACCGTATAATCTCACAATCTGCTCCATATACATCTCTGCCAATACCTCTGCCGACTGGCCCACTCTAAAAGGTAAGAAATGGGCTGACTTGGTAAGTCTATCAACAATCACCCACACTGCGTTACGTCCCCTAGGACTCCGAGGAAAACTCGTGACGAAATCTATAGTAATGTGCTTCCACTTCCACTCGGGAATGGGTAGCGGCTGTAATAATCCGGTCGTCCTCTGGTGCTCTGCCTTAACTTGTTGACATACCAAGCACTTGGCAACGAAACGAGCTATCTTCCGCTTCATTCCATGCCACCAATAATATTATCGTAAGTCACGATACATCTTGGTCCCTCCGGAATGAATAGAGTAAGTCGAACTGTGAGCCACTGCATAAGCTCCTAACATAGCTCTCTATTGGGTACATAAATGCGATCACCACATCGCAATGTCCCATCTGAGTGGATCCTCAATCCCGTCTGCTCTCCTGCTTCAGTCCTCTCTTTGAGCCGGCGAAGTCTAGCATCGTTAGGTAATGCTGTCTTGATGCGCTCTACCAATGATGATTGTGCTTGGAGGTTGGCTAATACGCAGTCTGTTCTAGGCAATACTACCTCAATACCAAGCTGCTCCAAGTCTCTAATCAACTCCTTCTGCGTAGTCAAAAAGTGTGCCATGGGCTTATGGCTTAATGCGTCTGCCACGACATTAGCCTTGCCCGGATGATAATGAAGCTCGATCTCATAATCCTTCATCAACTCCAACCAACGTCGCTGTCGCATATTCGACTCCTTTTGTGTGAACACGTACTTGAGGCTCTTATGATCAGTGTAGATATTAACCTTTTCGTCGTACAAGTAGTGTCTCCATAGCTTCAAAGCAAATATAACCGCTGCGAGCTCTAGGTCGTGGGTCGGATAATTCTTCTCATACACTCTCAACTGTCGTGATGCATATGCTACAACCCGACCATGCTGTATCAATACACATCCTAATCCTTTTCCGGATGCATCACTGTAGATCACAAATCCTTCTGGGCCAGATGGTAGTGTCAAGATCGGTGCTGTGGTCAATCGCTTCTTCAACTCATCAAATGTAGCTTGACACTCATCTGTCCATACAAACTCCTGATCCTTGCAAGTCAATCGAGTCATTGGCCCCGCTATTCGAGAGAAATCTTCTACGAACCGTCGGTTGTAACCCGCAAGTCCGTGGAAACTTCTCACCTCAGAAGCTGATGTGGGAGCGGGCTATGATTTGACTGCTGTGATCTTCTCTGGGTCCACTGATATACCATCACCCGTAACAATATGACCAAGAAATGATACCTCCTTAAGAAAGAAATCACACTTGCTAAGCTTCGCAAAAAGTCTCATTCCTCAACGTTCCCAAAACTATCCGTAGATGCTGCTCATGCTCCTCTTGATTCTTGGAGTAAATCAAGATATCATCTATAAAGACTACTACAAATTTGCCCAAGTACTAGTGAAAGATCTTGTTCATTAAATTCATGAAGACTGCGGGTGCATTGGTCAAACCGAAAGGCATGACCAAAAACTCGTAGTGTCCATACCTCGATCGAAAAGCTATCTTTGCAATGTCTTCCTTCCGAACCTTCAATTGGTGATAGCCTGATCGTAAATCAATCTTGGAGAATACTTTTGCTCCACTCAGTTGATCAAATAGATCGTCTATACGCGGCAAGGGATACTTGTTCTTCACCGTCACTGCATTCAATGCTCTGTAGTCGATGCACATGCGCACTGTCCCGTCTTTCTTAGGCACAAAAAGAACGGGTGCTCCCCATGGTGACGCACTGGCACGAATAAATCCCTTCTCTAATAAGTCATCAATATGCGTCTTCATCTCTACCAACTCCTTGGGTGCCAGACGATATACTCGGGAGGAAATAGGCTCGGCTCCGGGAATAAGCTCAATAGAAAACTCAATATCTCGGTCCGGTGGTAGTCCTGGCAACTCCTCGGGGAATACATCCTCAAACTCGGTGATAATAGGGTGCTGCGGGGTGTCATGCATCATCATATGAGTCCCTGATGTGGGTGTATTATAACTCTCTCCGTCTTCTTTGGTGAACTCAAACTCTGCCGCATTTGGTGGTCTAAAGATAATACTGCTCCTATAGCAGTCTATGAGAGCGAAATGCTGGCTCAACCAGTCCATTCCAAGAACCACATCAAATATCGTCATAGGGAATACAAGAAGTCGTGCCATTATCTCTCTGCCATTTATTACTACAGGACAAAGTCTACAAACACCACTAACAGGTACAACTCCTTCTCCAGTGAGGATTTTAACATTCTTAGCTAAGGGTGTAATGGGAATGCTGTGTCTAGTGGCAAAACTAGTGGCTATAAATGAATGAGTGGCTCCAGTATCAAATAATATAATAGCAGGAAAATATGCAACTAAAACCATACCTGCTATGACTTCAGCCTCTGTCTCTACATTCTCAACAGCTAGAGAGAATGCTTTTCCATAGTTTTGCCCTGGGCCTTGAGCTCTGGCCTTGTGGTACTTGGCTGTCTGTGGGGGTAATGGTGGACGAGGTGCTGGGGCTGTAGGCCTCTGGGCCTGATGTGCCTGAACTAGAGCCTGCTGCTCAGGACAATCTCTGGCCAAGTGCTGTCCTGATCCACATCTCATACATAAGCCCAAACGGAGTCGACAGTCATCTCTGATATGCCCCTGTTTCCCGTAAAAGTTGTAGGCGGCCTTCTGATAAGGTGTGTGCCTCTACTGGTACTGTCCTGTGGTCCTCCTGATAGGTCCTCCCTGCGTAGCTCGGGCTGGTGTAGCTGCTGGGGTATGTCGTCTCGATGTCTGCTGCTGTTCCTTGCGAAGAATCTCCTGAGCACGAGCTTCTTCCAAGATAGCTGAATGGGAGACTCGAGACTGGGTAGTCGTATAAGACTTGAGCTCTGGTGCAAGCCCCTGGTGAAATCTCTTCGCCTTCTCTAACTCCGTCGAAATCAATCCCGCACCAAATCGACTCAGGCGATTGAACTCCGAGTCATACTCATCAACTATCATATTCTCTTGCTTCAGATGAAGGAACTGGTCTAAGAGACCATCTCTGACATGAATAGGGAAGAACCTCTCATAAAATGCATCATAGAACTGCTTCCAGGTGATCCCAGTGCCTAGTCATCTCTCTTCCGCCTTCCACCAGTGGTGAGCATTATCTTCTAACAGTAAGTCCACTGCTGTCATCCAATCTCGAGCTGGCAACTGGGATGCCTTCAGTAGCTTTTCGGTACTAATAAGCCACTGTGACACCTCTAATGGATTCTCCATTCCTCTAAAAGGCTTAGGGTTCATATCTGTAAAAATTTTGATAGAGCCTTCATAAGGATGCAGAGCCGGTGCTGGTACTGGTATTGGAGGTGGTGGTGGAGGTCTAGCCAATGCTGCCATCATCGTCTGTCTCATCAGCTCAGTCTGCTGTCACTGAGCCTGCATCATGGCGTACATAAACTGAAAAGTAGGGCTCCCATCAGTCGGTGGTAGAGGCATCTGAGGTCCCGACTGTGGAGGAAACTGCTGAGGGAATGGTGGTGGTGGAGGCAGTGGTACATTCCCGTCCGGTGGCATGGTACTAGTCTGTCCAGCCTGGCTGCCTGGGGGTGCTGCGATATCTGGGTACTCCATCGTCGGTGTCGTAGTAGGCTGCGACTGTCCTGGCTGGTATGGTGTCGCTGGAGTCATAGAAGGATTCTGTCCCTCGGAGTAGCCTCTTCACCAGATGTGAGGGCCAAGACAGAAGTACGTCCGCTTCTTAAATGCATACTGTTGGCACGAAAAAGATAAGTTGATATTAGGAAGATTAGATATGAGGAAATCAAATAATCAAGGAAGTTTCAAAAAAGATTGGAAGTCAAGAGGTAGTAGTAGTTCTGGATGAGATATTCCTATTCCTATATGCAGGCTTGTTAGGCACAGTCATGTAACCCAACAATATTTACGTAGACCTGCATGGGCCACCACAAAAATATGTAACGTCCCAATCCCAAAATATGTAGGACCAAGTACGTGAACATGCCAGCTGCACATATACGAAGAATACTCCAATATATGGAATCCTCATATATGCACATAAGTTGTAAATAAAAATAATCACAGGCCAGAATAACATATCTAATCTCATCACAGCTCAACACAGAAGATAACGAAGACCAAATAAATAAATAAATAAGAGTACCAAAAGATAGCCGGGTGAACATACTCACTCCAAACATCTATAAAAAATAGTCTCACAAGATCGGAGTCCGACCTCCGCAAAATAGAAAGAAAAGAGATGTAAAATAATGTCTACAACTGTCTCAGATAAGAAATATTCTAGAAATCAAAAGGTACTGCCTCGTCATCAATGTAGGATAGCTCCAACGCCGCTCCGTACTCCTGTGGAAAATCGTCTAAACCTAGAGAGGTAACCAGGTCCTCAGGAGACATAGCAAGATACAAGAAAACACCATGCCATATAAACTGTGATAATATAATGAGGAAAATGGTATGCATGCAATCGGATTCCTGACCATTCTACTTGAATATGCAGTTGAGATACATTCCTTCAACGCATGAGCCCTGGCTGAATATAGGATCCGGTATAGTCCCCTCTTGGGCACCAGTGACCAAGCACATGACGTTCCAAGAACGACAGTGGCCAACCTGAGAGGCTAATCATACCCGTATCTCCAGCGGAGCTTCCGGGTTACAAGTGAAGTACAATCGAAGCCCATACGTCAGGTAATGTTCTCTCCACCCAATGCCTAGTATCATCATCTCCATGACTGACATGTACCTCTAGTAACCGCCAAGTCTTCTAACATGCAACTCTATTGGCAGTTATCCCTATCCGTCGCACGCTCCATACGTATCGGTGGCCAGCCGACTACGCGGATACGTATCCTACATGTGACTTACATCACGTGATACAACAAGTGTCAAGGCCGTATGAGATATACCAATACCTCAACATCAATGGGTGGTCAATAAACTAAGTCAATGCAAGAGGAATAAATAAAGCGAGAAAAACGACCGATAGAGTCGTTTGCACCCAAGTGTGACTTGGACGCACAGTTTAAATATTAATAAATATGAAATGCTGAAAATAACAACTGAAAATAAGAAATATAATAATTACAGAGTAAGGTGGCAAGTTAT